>JBBPDA010000025.1:8144780-8155253 GCA_037974385.1 Arnoldichthys spilopterus | reverse complement strand
TGGGATTGGCTCCAGCTTCCCCGTGACCCGGAAACGGAAGAAGCGGTTGGAAAATGGATGGATGGATGGATGGATTTTGCTGATGGACCATTCTCAGCACAGCACTGACATGCTGGTGTTTGGTGCTGGTACATGTGTATCGGTGATGCTGCTGGTCTTTTCCACCTACCAGTGTCACCGGCCAAAAATATCCAGCTCTGTAGTCAGAAACGGACCACTGATAAAGGGCTAGAGGATGGCTCACACTAATGGTGCATGAAAGCACATGTGCTCTAGCTCATGAGAACAGCGAGTGTATATAATATAACTTACCTTAAGCCAACTCTCAGCTTGCTCCTTGCTTGCTACAGCCAGCACTAAAGACTCTCCTCCAGGCATAGAGAATTTAAGCTCATGCTTCTTCCGTCGACCGTCTTTGCACACATAGATGACGCTGCACAGGTTCAGAGGCAGATCGGTGTGAGGACTGCGGTCCTTAGGGTTCTTGAAACACTAGGGGAAGCATAAACTACTGTTAGATGTTGTTCAGCACAAGCTTTTAGTGTTAAAGTTGCCTTCATGTGTAAACATGTTGCCAAACCTGTAGTCTGTTCTCCCGGATGACGGTCAGCTGTTTGGCCCACTGACCAAAGCGTTTCTTGCGGAGCAGGAAGCCGAATTTGCGGCAGTCTTTCATTGGGCCCACAGGACTTTCTTCTGAGGGCCACTGATGTGTCCTCTCTCTGCTTTTAGCCTCCTCATCCTCTTCATCATATGACTCATAAGAGCTGCTCAGTGCATCTGAGTCAACGTCTGGTTAAAATAGATGAAAAATGATTATAATTATAATTAGTTTATGTACATATTTGAAACAGAAAACTCAAAGGAATAGTCTTGGACCTTGAATCCAGATTCCACTCCTGGATTTTGTCATCACCAGTAGTTAACGGAACTGTTGTTATAGTTCACTGGCCACCTAGAGTCATATCTAATGGCAAAATCCAGGACCGGAATCTGGATTCAAGGGCTGGATTTGAGGACCCCTGGTCTAACAGAAGATCAGAGTTTGTTACAACAGCGATGACACATGTTTAATGCTGTGTTCCTTACAAGAGCTTTTGCATGGGCCATTGAGTTGAGTAATAGGGTAGTTGTTGTCAGCATCTTCGTAATAGGCATCCTCGATCGAATTTGGTGGGCTGGAGTCTAAGAAAGAAGTTAAAATTAGAAACTGTTAGTTAGTCTGTTGCATTAAATGACATTATACGTCACAACATACGGCATATCATTATCTTTGAAAGCGGTTTGAATAACGTAAGAGCATTTACTGTGAGTGGTGATGTACTGAGGCATGGTGTCTGGTTCTAATGGAACGGCCTCCTCATAGTAATCCTCGGGAGGGGGCGTGGTGGGCAGTGGAGGGGGTGTGTCTGTGGGGCTCTAAAGACAACGTTACACTTAATAAATGAAAGCACAGTATAGACATTAAAATAATTCATAGTATTCTGTCATGAAATAGATGATCTTGGACATTTTGTGGATGAGAAACTTTATACATCTTTTAAAAATATAAATGTATATATAAAATAAGACCAATCTAACAATAAACAGTATATAAACACTAAACTAAACCTATATTTTTTCCCCTAATATATATATATATAAACATAGTTGTTATAAATGTAATGACTCTAGTTGTGTCATTGAGTTTCTCAATTTGAAAATGAATGAAATTAAGTTTTTCAGAACACTGCAAGTATGAGGCACAGAAACACTGCGAGCAAACCCTTGTTTCTCCATTTTTGTAGTTTTTCTTCTTTTTTACATAGTTTTAACATTTGAACACATTCATGATGTGCAGATGAACATAAATGCTCGTAAATGATTTAATCTTGATCTGTTTGTCATTTATTTAGGTATTTAAAAAATATATATTTAACTACACTGGTTTTGCATGTCTTACCGATTTTGAGGGCTGGTGTTGTGATGTCTCCTCCTCTTCCTGATTTTTTAGCTCTTCTGAGGAACCCCCCAGTTCCTTTAGGTCACAATCTGAACACACACACACACACACACATCACAATACAACTGTTCTAGAGAAATTATCAGTTTTATCCATAGCAAAACATGAATTAAATTTTGCACAAACTTACCAAACTCTTCAAAGAGTGATTCCACAAAGCTTGTACCATTGCCATAGATGGAAGTGTTCATATATATGAAGTCGCTTCCAGTCACTGAAGAGAGAAAGAGGCTTTTTTACTCCTTCAGCACAGTGCTACTCTTCCTAAAGGTTGGGATCAGTGTTTTAAATAATATAAAATAATCTGGCTGCATAAAATGATTAAAACAGTCTTGTACAACTTCACAGGCATCATTAATTGAAAGGTAGGAAGCTGTAACTCGAAGGAAGACACGAGCTGTGAATGTGAAGTGAGACCACAATGTTAAATGGAGCTGTAGATTCTAAAAATGATGTATAATGTCTGATATATGTGTGCATGTGTGTGTGTATGTGTGTGTGCATGTGTGCAGAGTTGTACCTGATGGTTGTAGCTGTCCTAACAACTTCCTGACCACGCTCATCTTCTCGGCAGTGGCTGAGCTCACGTGTTCATGCTCTAGCAGCTTCAACAGCATGTTTAACTCCTTCACTAGGTCCTCCATGGCTGTGCATATATAAAGACAATGGATCAGTGGCAGTAATGTAGCTGATTTTTATCATAAACACTGTAGGACACTGGTGCATCTTACAGGTATAGCTTAGAAAAACTAATTTCAACAAACATAGCCATTCAGCTATGGGTACATTTGGTGTGTTGTGTCTGCTTCGGTTTTGCGCTGAAGCCACAGTTAATGGCAGCTCACAGCCACCTGTAAGTATGGTGCAAATCATCACACATGTCCCTCAGACCATGTCAAGATGTTAAGTAATCTCAACTAGACTAAACAAGATGCAATACAGCTTCAGAAATCACATAAGCAAGTCAATTCCATATTAAAGTGAAGTGAAAGTGACTTATTTGTCATTGTGAACACACCCCATCACACACAAAGTGCACCACAATGAAATGTGACCTCTGCATTTAACCCATCACAAATGCACAGGTAGAGCAGCGCAGCTATCAACAGCACCCAGGGAGCAGTGTAGTGGGACGGTACCTTGTTCAAGAGGACCTCAGTGGTGCCCGGGCCGGGTGGTTCTAACCACTACGCCGCTAATGAGGAGCAGTTTGAGGAAAGTGTGTGATGATTTAAGTGCAGTGTACACTATACTAACTGGTGAAGTTCAGCATTTGGTTGTAGTGCACTTTGTGTGATGGGGTGTGTTCACAATGGCAAATAGTCACTTTCACTTGACATAATCTAAGATTTAAACTGTCAGCTTACACAGATGATTTATGCAGAGATGAAATTGGCAACTATGGATAAATCATTAATAGACATGTGAGGTATGTTTGTACATTTTAATTACAGTACAAGAAAACACAAAAAGTCTATTTGTTACAGAATCTGGGTCTGAGCCTCCAATGGGTGAGCCAAAGGTGAAAGAGGCAAGGAAAAACTCCCTAAGCTGAAGGAAGAAACCTTGGGAGGAAGGTCAGAAGGGGAACCTGTCCTCCTCTGGTCCACACTGGACAGCAATAACAAACCATAAAGTAGAATCTGAGTTTCTAGAGGAGCCATCAGCTAAAATCCTACAGCTTGGAGCAACATATCCAGCATATGCCTATGAACCATATGAACCATATGAAGATGCTCTGTGGAAGCTGAACGAGTCTGGCACAGGAAGCAAAAGGCCCCAGTGACGGATGATCTGGTCATGGGAAACAAGAAGGGCAGCAGTTCCTAGTGTACAGATGGGCCTTGATGACTGTTGTTCAAGTAAGTGAACCTGAGGGCTGTCCATATGGGGTTCTCCTCTCCTCAGCAGTAGTGAGTGGGTTCCAGCAGTAAGAGCTTCTACTAGAATTAGGGTCTATGCAGTTTGAAGCAACTGTGTGATCATTTCAGATCGTAACTGGTTGGTAAAAAGCTTCCAGTACTTGTTCGCTCCAGGTGACAAAAAGTAGAGTTCAGACATCAAACATGTCTTGGCTAACTGTCTAAAATTAAAATTAGTAATTGCATTTTTTCTGTTCAAACTGTTGCTTTAAGAAATGCCGTCTCAACATTCAACCCCTTAAATGGCCAGTAACCACCGGCCAGTACAAGATTGTAACACAGAGCAGTTTGCGTTGTTCTTCATGTACTTATTGAATAAGTGAAGTGACTTATTTGTCATTGTGAACACACTTAGTCAAACACAAAGTGCACCACAACGGGATGTGACCTCTGCTTTTAACCCATCACACATCCACATGTGGAGCAGCAGGCAGCTATGTGAAGCGCCCAGGAAGCAGTGTAGTAGGATGGTACCTTGCTCAAGGGTACCTCAGTAGTACCTGGGTCAAGACTTGAGCCTGCAACCTTTTGATTACAAGGGCAAGGTACTAAACACTAGGCCACCACTGCCCAATCTGCCTGGCCTAATATGCCTAACATGCCTTGGACTATAAGGGGTTAATATTCTTACTGAAGTCTGAATGTTGTCAGAATCTGAGCCCTGTAAAAGATATTACACGATAACACAGTTCAACACATTTCTGAGAATCTGTGGTAGAGAGGCTGTTTACTTCCAATGCTTAATGCCAAATACACCAGTCAGCAACATGACATGGAGGGAAAAGGTCTTCAGCTGTTGAAACAAGCCAAAACAACTGGTGTGGCTTAATGCAATAAACAGGCAATGACAGGGGCATGATCTCAATTGATTTCATATGCCAGTGTTCTTCCAGAACCGTGTCCAGCTAACAAAGAAAAGAACTGTATTAAACGTCTTAAAAAACAGAGGAAGCCAAACACCGCCTCCTTTTTGGAAAATTCTGGTCTAAAAGATACACTTTAGGAGCTAAAAGTGGACATCTGACCGTCACACGTGTATGAGCATGAATATGGATTTGGCTCCCCATGTGCCCTTACTTGCCTCCAGTGTTCTGGGAAGGTGGTCTAACAGTTAGGGAGTTGTTCTATGATTGGGGGACTTCTATTGCTATAAGTGAACTACAATGAAGTGCTTATTTGTGTTATAATGTATTATTCTGGGCAGTATGGTGGTGCAGTGGTTAGCACTGTTGCCTCACAGTGAGAAGGTCCTGGGTTCGATCCCCGGGTTGGCCACAGGTACCTTTCTGTGCCGAGTTTGCAAGCTCTCCCCGTGTTGGCGTGGGTTTCCTCTGGGTTCTCTGGTTTCCTCCCACTGTCCAAAGGCTTGCAGTAGGTTGATTGGATTGGAAAAATTGCCCGTAGGTATGAATGTGTGTATGAATGGTTGTCTGTCTGTGTGTTGCCCTGCGATGGGTGGAGCCTCCTGTCCTGGGTGAACCCCGCCTTAGGCCCACAGTCAGCTGGGATTGGCTCCAGCTTCCCCGTGACCCAGAAACGGTTGGAAAATGGATGGTTGTACTGTTCTTTTAAACTTCTTGGCCACTAAATGGCCACAAATGACTTTGGCCTTCATTATTTGATTAAACTGAGAAATCTTGCTTTGTGATATTCCCACCAAGGACAACAACAACAATAACGAGAGCATAGATAATTGATACAATAGACAATTTAATTAATTTTTAGTAGGTTTTGGATCCAAGTACTGAATAATTAAAGTAGCACACCTAAAAAATACCAACAATGGACTCAGAAGGGACAACTTTTTAGAGTGTAGGTAAAATCTGTTGGGGTTTCCTCATCAGGTACAGGTCAGATTTAAATCTGACCACTGAAAAAATGCCATACAGAGTAACACATTCAAGCACTTCTCACCACTCCACACCCAGACTGGATTGTGCACTACCACTTCTTTCAATCTCTTTAAGCCAAAATCAAATAAATAACCCAAAAGTTGGTCGAAATCGTACTTTTGCTCTTATGCCAAAACAATATCCCAACTTCATTGGAAAAAATTCGGTAAAAACCTTCAACAAACCAAGAAATCAGATGGAAGCACGGAGTTAGATCCACAAAGAGGTGTGTGCATAAGCATGAGCACAATCGATCAGAAGGTCTATGAAAAACAGGGCAATCCAGTGCAAACCTGTCAGCGGGTCATATACATAAACTACAAAGAGAATTATTGCACCGTGACATGGGAACTGCCAGGGGGGAAGAAAGCAAGCAATCTCACCAGACTTGACAGCTGAGGGCTGTGGGGACATCATCATTTTCCAAAAAATTACATGCGGTCAGAAATCCCGAGAAAATCCTCACTGCCAGACACAGCTGAACTGCTCTCCAGTGAAATGTGGTCTTAATGCACAGAGTGGCTGAAAGATTGGACTTATTCTGTCTCTTTCAGCTCCTCTTCACCACAGCCTTATCTGCCCAACCATGCATGCCCAACTTTCTCTCTTTTTTAACCAACCCCCCGCCTTCCTTTTCCCACTGTCCTCTTCCTCATTCCAGCCTGCTGTTGTGGTTGAATCTGAGAGGGAAAGTTAAGTGATTATAGCCAAATTTAATCCAGTTTGGGGATAAAGAAAGTTTTATGGAAAATCCTTACCTATAAACACCAAAATGTATCAAAAATATCTAACAGCCTTTTTTTTAAATAATAATAATAAAATGCGCTTTACTCAAAGATGTTTTACACTCACTGTAAATTAATATATATATATATATATATTTATATAAATATATAAATTCTATAAAAATAATTAAAAATAAAATAATAGTTGATATAAGGAATATATGGAATGTATATAATTGAATATATAGATTGTAGGGCTGCATGATATGGACAAAAAATCATTATTGTGATTATCCTACTATTACTGAAATTGTGATTGTGATGTTTTTCAAAATATTAAAGGAACAAAATTCTCTAAGTAAAAATGCTTGACGTGTAAATATTGTTAAAGCTTTACAATACAATGTACATCCACTCCCCTCATCCATACAGTCCATATATGGAAGCTAAGCTGCAAAAAACTGTCTGTTTTCAAATTATAAGATTTTGTGATGTCACAAAACCAACACATTTACATATTTCTCTTTATTTAGTGTACAACTTTTTAGCCCAGCCCCTTTATATGGAAGTTCTGTGATTGGTTAGAGGCTCATTTGCATACCTTACCCTTCTGTGATGTCAGTATTGCTGAGACCAGTATTGCGATGACCATTTACAGACAATATATTGTGCAGCACTAATAGATCGCAGGTTTACATGTACTGGGAAATCCAAAGTTAGGACTTAATCAAAAAGCTGCAGGACACAGACCTCTGGAGAGCCTCTCCATCTTTCCAATCAGACATTTACTGCAATCAGGCGCTGAGGGCTATTTGAAAAGACACAATCGGCCCAAAATCACAGCTAAGCCACATTTCATTTTATGTTCCTTCACTGAGCGGGCGCTTAATGGACAACAGGTTGTTTCCTCCACTCACGCTTTTCCTCTCTCCTTGAGAGAAGGAAGTGGAAGTGTGTATGTGTGTCTGTGTGCATGTGTGCGAGTGTGTGAGCCCAAAAAGAGATAGGAGGAAGGTGAACAGGGGCCGGAAGCTCAGAGGGCAGCGAGAAGGATATCTCTGTTATTGTACCGAGAGCGGTGCAATCACAACTCCACGCCTGCTGCTCTCCAGAGGGCCATTGTGTGAGAGGGCATGTGTGTAAATGCACGCTTAAGCTTGGACGAGGGAGTCACCCGTCCTGTTTCCGAGGAACACTCATTCCCACACAACAGACACCCCCCACCCCCAATGCTCTGTCCACTGTCTGGCCCCCACCGACTCCATCTAGAATCTAGGTCAGGTTTTGCGGAAGTTAAACCATTGACTTGGCTAAAAAGAAAACGCGTAAATCTCCTCTTATCCCACACATAGCATGACCATGCTGGGTGACCAGCTAAACCAGAACTAGACCAGCACCAGTCAGCATGAACCACTTGAGACCAGCATGGAATTCATGCTGGACTTAGCTGGATTAGCAGGGGGGGCTAACACAGAAGCTCTTAGCTTGCATAAAAACTGCCACACACCGTAGTCTCAATCCATGTCGAGACGTTAAGTAATTGCAAACAGACTTGTTTGCTTTAAATCTGGTTATTTTTCTGACTCCTGCAGAGCTATTCTACCAAATCAGTGCTTTACATAGGATTTATACACTTTTCATGAAAGCTAACAAGGGCTGAGAGTCGATCCCAAACAGAATCAGTCACTAGAATCCAGGAATCTAGAGCTGATGCCAAAGGTTTGGACTCGATTCCACGTTTTTGGACGTTCTAGTTTGCCTGCACCCATGGGCATATGGAGTGCAAGATATTTTGCCAAGGCAGGTCTGTGCAATATGAATCCTTCCACAACACACACAGCAACAGGTCAGCTGTGTCCAGCACCATATAAGATTTACACACCTGTAGGAGTTGACAGGTAATTTTGGTCAGCAAAGTTCATTTAGCTACTGTTAGTTCTCCAAATTCCTACGTGAAGGTCAAAAACAATAATAATGTATAAAAATCTTTCGTTTTTTTTGCCAGATTTCTCTCTGTTTTCTTTTTTGAATTGAGATTATTGGGTGGGCGACACTGTGGTGTAGTGGTTAGCACTGTCGCCTCACAGAGAGTTTGCAAGCTCTCCCCGTGTTCGTGTGTGTTTCCTCCGGGTTCTACGGTTTCCTCCCACAGTCCAAAGATTGCAGTAGGTTGACTGGATGCTCTAAATTGCCTGTAGGTGTGGGTGTGTGTATGAATGGTTGTCTATGTGTTGCCCTGCGATGGGTTGGCCTCCTGTCCTGGATTGAACCCCGCCTTAGGCCCACAGTCAGCTGGGATTGGCTCCAGCTTCCCCACGACCCGGAAAACGGAAGAAGTGGTTTAGAAGGACGGACGGATGGATGGATGGATGGATGGATGGATGGATGGATTATTGAGTTTAACATGGAACTGGAATCACAGACTTCAACTTTTGTTTTTGCCCTGCTGACTGTGCAAGAAGTCATTGAATGGGCAGTTATAGCCTAGTGGTTAGGGACTTGCCCATATGTTCAGAGGGTCATTTATATGTTTTGCATTAATGCACAAAAGAACTTTATTAAAGTGACTATTTGTCATTGTGAACACACTCAGGCACCACAGCAAAATGCAACCTCTGGATTTAACCCATCACACGTGGAGCAGGACGGTAACTTCAGTAGTGCCCGGGGCTGGGACTCGAACCTGTGACCTTCAGGTATCAAAGGCAGCGTCCTAACCACTAGGCCACCACTGCCCCTACAATCTATATGTAAACACTAGATTTTACACTAAAGTTTGATTAAACAAATAAACGACTTTTTTATTTTTAAGTATGCAGAGGGCTTAGACACAATTATGGCAAACTGGACAGGTATAGGCCACTCCCACAGGAGGGGCCTGCCTTCATGTGAGATAAGAAAGTATCTCTGTATATGTATGCCTATCCGTTTGCTATAGAAGTCTGAGCAGCCGAGACCCACACAAACATCCTGGGTGCAACTTGGAGAAAGGGAGAGCTTGTGTGCAGCTTGGTGTGTGAGGCCACGTCTGACCTGGGTGCTGCTGTTAACTGCCTGCTGCTCATGGGATGGGTTAAATGCAGAGGTCGCAATTCGTTGTGGTGCACTTTGTGTGATGGGGTGTGTTCACAATGACAAATAGTCCCTTTCACATTTGACGTACTTCACATTACATTTCTGCTATGCATTTATGTAATCAAACGTTCTCCTCCCGAAAAACCCTGACATTTAGGGAGGCAAAAATGTTCTAAATCTTTTTAAAGTCCATAGCAGAAAGTAGAAGATAGCTGTGTAAACATGCGTTATTACAGAGAAACGGCTTGACCAACAACCCAGACTGAGGTCTCCTTCAACAATGTACTATTATGAAGGCCAGAATTAGACAGTGAGATCACTCTGGAGGAAAGGAGACAATGCAATGTGGAGAACTAAAAAACGCAGCACAAACAATCATTCACTCACTTGCACACATGCGCACACACACACACTGCATTCATGGGGCAAGGCAGTTGAGAGCAGCTGTGGTGTCCAGAGGCACTGGCATTGTAGGTCAGAGGATATGTCCTGCAGCTGTGGTTTCCTGTCTGGACTGACGAAAGCACTTTCTATCATCGCCAACCTTCTGCTTCCTATTCCTCCACGCTTTTCATTCCCAAACATGACACGCTGTCAGTTCCCCCCTAACCCACAGTTCCCCACCGCTCCATTCCCCCTACACTTCAATGCATTCAAGTGAGAAAAGTGATTAGATTCTGAATCTGATTCATGCACCACAGACCTCTTCAGTAGCTACGTAACACTACCTGTAGGCTTCAGGTTTCAACTTTATCCAATTCTGAAAACATCAAGAGTCTTTCAAATAAGTGAAAGTGACTATTTGTCATTGTGAACACACTCAAGCACCACAACGAAATGTGACCTCTGCATTTAAC
>JBBPDA010000025.1:8131311-8144680 GCA_037974385.1 Arnoldichthys spilopterus | reverse complement strand
CTACCAACAGCGCCCAGGGAGCAGTGTAGTGGGATGGTACCTTGCTCAAGGGTACCTCAGTAGTGCCCGGGCCGGGATTCAAACCTGCAACCTTCAGGTCGCAAAGGCAGAGTCCTAACCACTAGGCCACCACTGCAATTTTATACTAATGTCTGTAGGTACAAGCCCCACATTTCTCATGAGTGATTATAAAGGTGACAAGATTCATCCCTGTTAGGATCTTAATACATCTAACCTATTTATTCAAGGGTAGAGTTCACACTGTGCAAACCACAGTCAACACTGCATAGTACCACCACGGTCATTTTTTATATAAAAGCGAGTGTGCCTTTTGTACTGGACATGTCATTGTTAAAGGGACACTTCTAACCACTGCACCATGTGTTGTAGGAATCCCATTGGTAGTAATGCACAGGTGCTGTAATACATTTATTTAATAAGCAATTACAAATACAAAAATAGAAGATGGTGAATTCTGTCAAAACCAAAGAGACTGGCAGATGAAATACTGGGTATAACATATCAAAACAAATTTTTTTGTCTTATTTGTCTATAAGCCTACCTGACATACTTCATTAAGTTTCAATCTTGGTTTATTTCTTTGTATTATTATTATTACAATGTATAATAATGATAATTATTATTATTACAATTTATAATTACTATTATTTCAACCAGTGTGCTATTAAAGGTCAATCTTTGAGTACCAAAGTCCAGTTTTTCCCAGTCCTAAACTTGTCTCTAAAATAACTTGCAGACATTTTCAGCTACAGTTTATTGAACCTCTCCCTACCTGCGTTTGTTGTATTTTTATGGGAAAATTCAGGCCACATGTTGATTCGTTGGAAACCAACATTTGCATTTTGCATATGAGCATAAACGAGAGCTCTACTAAATTACAGGACTTCTAGTCCTAGTCTGTTCATTGGTTTGGTATAAATTTAGCAGAACAAACATATACCCTAAAATAAAAACAACTTCCAAAGACACTTATCCCCAAATTCGTGTAATCCCTTCGCGTCTTCCCTTCTCTAAACCCCTGGCCTTGACAAAGCCCGCCCCCTGCATCCATGTTTCTTAATTATATTGGTCCACCGCCTGTCAGTTACTATATGCGTAGCTGTCTGATTGGCTGAGGGAAAAACAGGGTCGGTCACACGATTTCCAGAACACTGCAAGTATCGCACAGCGTCGAGAAAGACGGGATTTCCTGTGGTATTGCTGAGCTGCAGAAATTGCGTTGAGGCTTGTGGAGTATCTAGTCGGTGTCATATTTTGTCAGATTTCATGTCTTAGTCACGCACTGTCTTCTGTGCGTGTCCTAGACTACATCCAGAAGTAGCTAGCCTGCCAGAAATAAGCATGTCTGAGCCCACGGTGGCCGACACTCGCCGGTTAAACTCGAAGCCCCAGGATCTCACGGACGCGTACGGACCTCCGAGCAATTTTCTGGAAATTGACGTGTACGATCCCCAAACTATTGGAGTCGGGCGGAATCGCTTCACTACTTACGAAGTCCGCATGAGGGTAGGTCCACTGTGAGTGAGCTGGAAAGCGCGTCGCGTTGCTGAGGGCGAGGAGAGTTTTCAGGCTAGCGGGGATGGAATTTTTCTGCTCGGCCTACTTAGCTCGCTAAGTTCGCTAGCTTCGCCTGACGGGTGTGTCTAAGTCTAGCTCGTTAACTGATAGTAAATAATTAAAACAATGACCGCAGTTTGTCAGTCTGATTTGCTTAGATGTATTCTCGTCAAATAAAAATTGACGTTTTAATGCTTGGTTTGCAGATAGCCTGCCCTTCGGGGTGGCTAAGCTAGCTAACCCAGTTAGCAGCGTCCGGCTAGTTTCTGACAGCCCCCGGCTAGTGGCCCAACTTAGCTCGCGTTAGCTGGAGCCGTAATAAGATTTTGATTAATTAATTAGGTGACTTTGCAGGAACCACACTAGCAGCGTCGGCATGGATCCGATGCGGGAGTTCTCCTGCCTGTTAAAGATCCACTGACGTTTTTATGGCAAGCCTTGCATGTTAATATTTTGTAGTTTGACTGTCAGGCCACGTTTGTTGTAGCACGATACCACCGTTATACATGTACACAGCACAGAATAATGTTTGCGGATCTGTTAATAAAAACCTGTGTAGAATTTGTACTTTGACGCATTTGGAGTGTAAATAAAAGTCACGATGAACAGCTCATTAACTCCTCTGGCCTTGTGTTTTGTAAACAGACCAACCTTCCCATTTTCAAGTTGAAGGAGTCATGTGTTCGAAGAAGGTACAGCGACTTTGAGTGGCTGAAGAATGAGCTGGAGAGAGACAGTAAGGTACTGAAGCAAACAAGCAGTTCAAAAACAAGTGTGGCTGATTTGATGTTTATTTACAGTACTGTGCAAGTCTTAGACCCCTGTATGAATGTTCGTGAACATCAGAATCAATGCAAACAAACTGCAGCAGTGAAGAGAATGAGGATCTGTGTGTAAACAGTAGTTGATGGTGTGTGAACTGTTAGAAGAGACAGGTTCGGCTCCAGGTTTCTTCTCCATGCCTCCAGTCACTGCATGGATGTGTGAAGCTCCATCAGCACCTGATTTCATCTAATGAAGGACTGCTTGAGCCCAAACCAGCAATTTGATTAACTTATACTGGGCATCCACTAGGAGAGATCTGGGTATAGTCAAGCCAACACACTGATGCACATAAAATCACTATTTACTGTTTTACTCTTATTGTAATATTAATGCTGTTTTTTGAGAGCGAAAACACTGCCCACATACAGCTTTAAAAATCATTGAAGACTACTGCACAGTTTTGTGTGTGTATTTTATTTATATATATAAAATACATGTATGTGTGTGTGTATATACGCACAAGAAGTGTCAGGGTTAGAAGAATCTATTACAACCCTCATTGTCGACTCCATCAGCTCCACATTCCTGGTAGTTGAACTTTTTAGTTTCCGGTTACAGACTGAAGTATGTGCTGCACAGATTCCCCTTGTCCACCGACAGGGAATGGGTTCTTGAACCAGTTTCATTCAGGATTCTTTGAACCTTGGTGTCCTCAGCAAACCAGCCCTCAATCCTGTTTTGAGTGGAATGGTAACTGCATAACAGAAGTAAACGGCAGTAGCAGGACGGCTGATCGCCCAGATGACCTGCAAACGTCTGTTGTTTTCATTCAAAATGGTTATTTGTGAGATTTGTCCTTTTCTATCACTGCCCCCCAAACCATACGTTAATTGTGCTTTCTTTTGGTTCCAGCTGGGAACCAGCTTTACCTGAACCGACTGACATTTAGTTGAAACGCTCAGAATGGTTCAACATTTCTGTTGGGCTAGTGTCAGCCCAGCAGTGACACCAAGGTGTTTAAGAACTCCAGCAGCACCGCAATGTGTCATCACGGCCACTGCCATGTCAGTGTCACTGTTGGGCCGGGAAACGATCCAGCAGTCAGATACGACCTGCTCACTGACTATTGATGAATGGGGTAAAGTGAGCTATCGAATGATGAGCAACAGATAAACTACTGTGTGTAATTGTAAACTCCTCTGTGGTGAGTGGACCTATTCAGATACACAGTAGAAAAGTGATTGTTGTTGTAAACACCACAGCACACAGTGCACCATGGCGAAATGCAACCAACCGTGTAGGAGCAGTGGGTGGCTGACGTGGGCAGTGCTTAGGGACAGTACCTTGCTCATGGTACTTCAGTGGTACTTGTGCCAGCTTGGGATTTGAACCGTCAACATTCAAATTGCACTCCACCAACACCGACCCAACGCAAAAGTCACTGCTTCATCAAACTCCAGTAAACGAGAATTGTGTATTGTGATCGTAAGACATGAATCGTCACATCGCTTGTTTTAAGTTTTACAGTTTATTTCGATGCTTTAATTGTGGTGCAGCAAACACCCCTGCACCCCTGTTTCCTGGACAGACTACTCCTGTGTGTGCATTTCTCACTCTGAGGGGAAAAAGTAGTCTCAACACTTCTCATTCCTGTCAAAGTCCTCAAAACAGTCTGTAATTAGTAGTGTGGTGAGATTGTTGGGCCTCTGCAAAACTGGTAACAACATTAAGTGGAGGAAGTACTTGCTGCCATGGAAATCAGCTATAAATAAACATGGAGAGCGTGATGGTGAGGGGTTAAAGATGCTGATGAACAGAAATGGTGGTAGTTGTTATAAAAAATAATTGTGAATATGTATATGTGAAGTAGCTTTTTCTTAAAAGTAGTTTTACCTTTTAGGTTTGTTTTTTTGTGAGCGTGGTTAAAATGTACATGTGGAACTGCGTTCTAGATCGTTGTGCCTCCTCTGCCTGGAAAAGCTTTGAAGAGACAGCTCCCCTTCCGTGGTGACGAGGGCATATTTGAGGAGTCCTTCATCGAGGAGAGACGAGTTGGACTCGAACAATTCATCAATAGGTTAGCAACCAAAACGTAGTGTAAGTTTAAGCGTCTACCTTCTGGGTTGTCTTGTGAGTTTTGGTGTTTTTCCCCATTGTTCTTCCAGAATTGCTGGTCACCCCTTGGCCCAGAACGAGCGCTGTCTTCACATGTTCCTGCAGGAGGAGAGCATTGATCGGAACTACATCCCCGGAAAAGTACGGCAGTAGGGCTTTCCAAACTGGGACTCGGGGAGGGTCTTCTTTCTCCTGTTATCAACTTCTGTTCCCACTCCTCTGCAGATGTTGCAGAGTGATGTTTATTTTTACACCAAGTAAATCTAGATGCATCGTAAACAATGCAGGACTTGAATATATTGGGCAGATAATGTTTTGTACACGTGTCTGAAAGTCGCTCTTTACACACACGGTGTATTTCGTTTTATTACATACATGCAATGTCGATGTTAGAGCGTGTTCATTATACGATTATACATGAAAGCTGTAGCACTAAACAAAGATGGTTGGCTCGTGTCTTTGTCCTCTCCGGCAGCTGTTAAGAGTCCGTACCGTTCGAATGGAGAGGTGAAAATGCGGAAGTGCTTACTTTTCCTCCTGACGCGGTTTTCTAGTTTTATTATACCTGATCTTAAAAACCGTACCAGCTTTCATTTACCACCGTTAGACACACGTTTAAGGACCTTGGTTGAAATGAGAGACGTGTTTATGTATTATGTCCGTGTACATGCCAGGTCTGCGGCGTTCCGACAGGATACTTAGGCTCGTTCGCTGTACGTGAGCTTTGCTACTTTCACTGCATGAGAGCTCTACGTTCTTTACACTACTGAGGAGGTGTAAGTAGTATCCGTCTGTGTCCATTAGCCAAGGACCATGGCGCTTTTCTAGTTAACGAAGAAGTGAATGTACCCATTCTGATGTGCGATCAGACTAGAGGTGCTTGAAGCTACTCAGCACAGGAGTTCCGTTTCAGACCCCACCCACCCCCACCCCTCCCTAGAGGACAAAGCATTAGCCAACCTTGTAAAAGTTGTCCTGCCAAAGTTGAGTCATTTTCCTCAGAATGACGCTATATTTATGTTCTCTTCCTGTGTTAATCAATCTGTGCCTGTGACATTTGTCTGTAAATAAAGTATAACGAAATAGTGAGTGCTGCTGGCTTGGAGATTTAATGACGTCAAATCAAAGTGAGTCTTGTATTTTTATTTATTTTTTTGGTCCTCCCTTATCTTATTTATTCTCTCTTTTATTTTAGGTATGAATGAAGTAAGTTTTGGGGTTTTCTTTACCATCAAAAATCATAATGTCGTAAACTACCGTCGAGGTAACCCAATGTCTGCATGGACGCTAATTCTTTTAATCGGACACGATTGTCAAGAGATGCATAACTCATACCCATACTTACCGTAGGCATCGTGATTTTTGTCTCTCATCCTGTTGCTTTGCTAATTCTTTTTGCACCTGCTTGCCACTCAACACCAGGTAGCGCAGTTGCTTTTCATTGCCGTAGGCCTGCATGCTTGCATGTCCCTGCATATTGTGTTGCAACAGGTGAGTCCTCTCTTGCACTGATCAGCTACATGTCAGCACTGCAACCATCAATTCTGCATTAACTTTGTGTTCTTTTGGGTTGTGAAGATCTAGATCTCCATGTGATTTGTAGTCCGAGGAGTTGTTTTCCTGGTACTGACGTCAGCTCTGCATCCGCTCTCCTCCGTACTAATGTGTGACATACTTAAATGGTGAAGGTGTAAAAACGGCACCTGCAGTGTCCTTATGTGATTTGCACTTTTATTCTCAGATGCTACAGCAAGACTAAAGCGCCTCCCCATCCTCAGAGGAAGGCCTCATCTGTAGGCTGTGTGTATATGCCTGGCACGCTCACTCAGGTGCTCTTGGAAGAAAACCGATGCATTTTCACTAAACCCTGATTTTAAAGCGATCCATATAAACAGCAATTAAACGATGAGCATTCAAAGTCAAACCTTTTTACCCAGTAAGCTTTCTTTTAGTGCTGAAACTCAGTCCCATGGTTTCCGTTCTTCAACACCGAGGCCAAACAGTGATGGCTTGAGGCGACTGCACAGAGTTGTCACATTGTATGAGTCACCTTTTTTTTTTTTTTTTTTTTTTTTTTTTTCTTTTTTCCCCCCCCCTCTCTCTTGATGGGAGTAGGATCATGTGTCTGTCTTCAACTAAGAAAGTATTACAGGTTGTTGTCAGGGAAAATGTCTAATGAGATCATTCATTCCAGTGTCTTTTTTTTTTTTTTTTTTTTTTTTTTTTTTCCTTTTTCTTTTGTGCCTCTATACATTTTGGCCCTTATTTCATGCCGATAACACACATTCTCAAAATGTAGCATGACCCACATGAAGAGGAAAAAGAAAACTGGGACCACCCCTGATAAAACGAAAAATGTCTTCCTGTTCCCACATTCCACGTTTCCTTTTTGTCATCCCGATGACCTAATATCTTTTATATCGAAGCATCTATTGCAAAGTTTTGTACCATCATTCATTTTCTTAACTGGTTTAGTCTTATATGGGTGTTAAAACACTGCTGTTGGGAATGTACATATTCAATCACTGTGAAAATAAGATATGATCATCCACTGAATGACACCAGGTCACTTTTGATGTCCTATTTTCACGTCCTTATGGAAATGACTTCTGTTTGTTGCTTTGTGATATTGCTGATTCAATACTGTATACAATTAACATGTATAAGTGCAGTAGTTATTGTCAGTTATTTTCCTACAGACTGCCATGTCATTTCTACCCATGAATAAAACCCCCCTCTGCTTGCTTTACTCTGACTAGTTAAGATTTTTAATAGTAATAGTAGTAGTTTCATTATTATTAGTAATAGTAGTCATGTAGTAGTAGTAGCAGAAGTATCATTATTATTATTATTGGTAGTAGTAGTATTAGCAGTATTCGTGGTAATAGCAATAGTAGTAGTTCTAGTATAAGCAGTATTAGTAGTTGTAATAGCAGATTAGTAATAGTAGAAATAGTATTAGCAGGATGAGTAGTAGTAGCAGAACATTATTTGTAATAGTAGTAGAAATACTATTAAAATTAGTAGTAGCAGCAGAAGATTATTAGTAGTAGTTATAGTATTATTAGTAGAAAGAGTATTAGCAGTATTCTTAGTAGTAGCAGATTATTAGTAGTGTTAGTAGTAATAATAGAAATAGTATTAGCAGTATTATTAGTAGTAGCAGAAGATTATTAGTAATAGTAGAAATGGTATTAGCAGTATTATTAGTAGTAGCAGTAATTATTAGTATAGTATTAGTAGTTATAGTATTAGTAGAAGTTATAGTAGTAGTAGTAATATCAACGCTATTATAAAGAGCAGTAGTAGTACTGGTATCATTACTGTCAGTGATGGTAGTAGCAGTAGCAGAAGTGTCCTTATCATTAGCAGTAGTAGTAACAGCAGTAGTATCATCGGTATTATTATTATTGGTGTTCTTATTAGGGTCCATGTGCGAAGGACCCTATTGTTATTATAAGTTTTTCTCTGAGTTCACTAGTTTCTGCAGCCACGTAAGTTTTCCCTTGACCGACAGATGGCGCAGTTTCCACACAATAATTTGACCTTTAGTACGTGTGTCTGCACTCATGCATGATGAAATTCGAGGCCACCGTTGCGCTGCAGTGTAATCTACAGCAAAATGACATTCGCCTTCTCTTGAGCATTTTAAACGCTCTGCACACAGAACTGAGTGGGTAAAGCAATAAACAGTAGTTTAAACAGCACTTGAAAAACGCCAGTGCCCTGCAAACAAACATAAAAAGTCGGATAAGATGTTTTCGTGGAGAAGAAGCCCAAATACAAACGTGTGTTGGGAGGCCAGAAGAATTCCCAGAATGATATGTTTGTGCCTGGGTTTTCTTTCCTCATGATTACTGTAATTTAAATGTGCAGTGCTCTGCAGCTCTGCAGTTCTTCACCTGCAGGTTTTGAGCAGAAAACTTGTCATGCCTGAGTCTAGTGGGGAGCGTTCGGGTGTGGCCTGTTGGACCTAGATTGAATTCCACTGACTGGGAAGATCCACTACTGAAACTTCCAGTAATACTTCATTCGTGAGGCCATATGACCCTCCATGCGTCATTCATGACACCTGGCATTAGCCTATACAAACCTTTACAATGTCTTATTGCTGCAGGCGTCAGGTGTCATACACTTCTGTCCGCTTAAATGCCGTTTCACATCAGCAAACGTTTTAACAGGTTAACAGTGCTTATGCACGTTTACGGTTTACATGTAACAATCCATTTTTAAAGTTAACTGTCTGTCATTGCGAACGCACCCCTTCGCACAAAGTGCACCACAAGGAAATGTGACCTCTGCCTTTAAACCGTCCACACGTGGAGCAGTGGGCAGCTATCAACAGCACCCGGGGAGCAGTGCAGCTGGATGGTACTTTGCTCAAGGGAACCTCAGTGGTACCTGGACTGGGACTGGAACCTGTAACCCTCTGATCACATGAGTAAGTCTCTAATCACTAGGAGATTTCACTACACAAATAGATAATTAGGCAGACAGACAGACAGATAATCCCAAGTAAAATCTGTGTACAGTAGCCACAAAATACAAATAACACAAATACACAAAATACATATAAAAACTGTACAAATTCAATACTGTGCACAATATACACATGAACTACACCAGTAACATTTACAGCATTAAGCAGATGCTCTTATCCAGAGTGACAAACAACAGTGCTGTGTGGTCCATGTCTGTTCATCTGTCTGTAGGGCTAAACCCGGCATAATTCACTGGATAAAGTAAAAAACATGTGTAGAAGGTGCACACAGTGCAAAAAGGAATTGTGCAAATAACATTAACACTAAAGTGACAGGTGACACATAACATCCATCCATCCATTTTCTAAACCACTTCTTCCGGGTCGCGGGGAAGCTGGAGCCAAGCCCAGCTGACTATGGGCCTAAGGCGGGGTTCACCCAAGACAAAAGGCTCCACCCATCGCAGGGCAACACATAGACAGACAACCATTCATACACACACTCACACCTACAGGCAATTTAGAGAATCCAGTCAACCTACTACAGCCTTTGGACTGTGGGAGGAAACCAGAGAACCCGGAGGAAACACACGCGAACACTGGGAGAGCTCACACACACCACACAGAAAGGCATCGGGGGCTGACCCGAGGATCAAAGCCAGGACCTTCTCGCTGTGAGGCGACAGCGCCAGCCACCGCACCACTGTGTCGCCCGTGACACATAACAATCAAGCTTAAATCTTACACATTTTACTTGTATAACTGTGTATGTGACGAAGAAATAATCTTGAATCTTATCAACCTTCAGTCTTGGGGTAATAATTAGTGAGCTGCCCCTGTGACCTGGGTGCTGCTGATAGCTGCAGTCTGCTCCTACATGGATGAGTTAAATGCAGAGGTCATGTTTTGATTGTGGTATGCTGTGCTGTGGTGTGGTGTGTATGGTGTGGGCAGTGGTGGCCTAGTGCTTAGGATGGTGCCTTTGGGACCTGAAGGTGACAGGTTCAAGTCCCAGCCCAGGAACTACTGAGGTACCCTTGAGTAACATCCTCTACACTGCTCCCTGGGCGCTGTTGGTAGCTGCCCGCTGCTCCACGTGTGCACGTGTGATGGGTTAAATGCAGAGGTCACATTTCGTTGTGATGCTTGTGTGTGTTCACAATGACAGAGTCACTTTCACTGTGGTGTGGTGTGTTCACAATGACAAATAAGCAGTCATTTGCACTTTATGTAGGCGTCATGTCGCCTTATGAAGGCTTCAGTGAATATTACCAAAAATTCCTTCTGCTCTTCACCCATATCAGACACCCATTACTAGCACAGCGCTTGCTCTTAATGCACTTCAGAGCAAAGTTGCACGTTCTCATTAAACAATGCTCGAATCCCAAAGCGAATAGTTCTCGTCTCGTTCCAGTTTCTGTCTAGCCTTGGCTGAGCGTATGCTAGCATGCTTAAAAGTTCATTCCCACTTATTCACACTGGGCCCGTGTGTCAGAGGCCTCTCAGTGAGTTTGGGCATAACGCATGATTGACACATTAAGCCATGGAGTGGAAGCTAATGGGGATATTTTTGATGCCTACACAAACCGACACATCATATCCACCGACGTCAAAGAGCAAAGGGCTTTCTTTGATCCAGACACTTCAGCTCTCTTTGTCCAAACCCTGCTGAAGGGACCAGCCACATGGGGCAGGACTGAGATTACTAGTGCTTTGTTAACAGTGAAAATGCAGTGGATGAGATCACAGGATGTAAAGCTGTGACCTGGTTTCCACTGGTCACCATTGTTTTACCGATGGGAGACTAGCAGTTCAGTCCACTGGATGAGACGGAAGCAGATAAAGCGAGAAACGAGCTTCCACAGGCCCAAGGCACTGGCCTGCAGGGGAAGATCACACATAGCTTAAGTATACAAACCCATCCAGAAACGCTGTTAACCAGTGGGCCATTCGCTTCAACCTGCCAACACAGCCTGTATAAGGGCCCTAAACTCCTCACGCTCATTAATAATAGGTTTTAAAGTTTATAAAATAATGTTGTTTTAGCGGGTAGGCCTGGAATAATTAGAGGTTTTCCGATTCTGAGCCTGAATTTCAGTCGATTCTCAAAATCTGATGTGTGAAAATGTCCTGATTGTATAGAGCTTTGATTATATGGTGTAACTTTCAATGGAGCAGGATGTCAGTTCAGGTCTGTTTGGACCATTTCTGATAGGGATGCACAATGTCAGAATCATACTGATGACAGAACTTTGACGGAAAAAATAAATATCAGCATTAAACAGATATTAAGATTCAAAGGTCAAAGATTACTTTACTGTCATCAGCAGTTTGGTACTGGTACCAACATTTTCCTCAGGGTTTAATACAGTATCTAGCTGTCCGTCTGCCTTTCTGTCTGTCTGTCTATCTGTCTGTCTATCTATTTCTCTGTCTGTCTGTCTGTCTCTACAGTGTTTCTCCATAGACCATGGTCCAACATACAGCAAAGTGTAGAACGCACGGTTCCACAGACAAAATACAGGCAGACAAGTAGACAAGACAACACATAAACAGGAATTTTAATTTGACTGATATATCAAACCGAAATTAAATAACACATTGTAACTCAGGAAGAGCAGAGAGTGTATGTGATGCTGGAACAGTGTGTTAAAATGCTTCAGTTTTCTCACTTTACTTAAAAATAAGTTATATGCAGATTATATTTTAATAATGCAGGTAGTGCCAACGACATCGACATCGGCCAACAAATCTTCCATCAGTGTGTCCCTAATTTCTATTGGTCCATTTATTAATGAGTTTTAACACAGTGTAAATACTGATAAAAACTGAGATTCAACAGTTATAAAAAGTCTCTGAAGAATTAAGGTTTTAAATGTACAGCACTGTGCAAAAGTCTTAGTCCCCTATGTTAATAGTTTAAAGCCGTTTCCCTGAACAGTGAGTTTCTTTCTCCAGCAAAAACACAAGTGAACATTAGAATCAATGCAAACGAACACGAAAGCAGTGAAAGAATGAAGATCTGTGCGTAAATAGTAGCTGATGGTGTGTGAGCTGTTAGAAGACACAGGTTCGGCTCCAGGTTTCTCCTCCAGTCACTGCATCTAATGAAGGACTGATTGAGCCCAAACCAGAGATTTGATGGGAACTACAGTAACACTGGGCTCCACTAGCACAAAACTCACAAAACTGTTATTAGTGTTTATTCTAATTTTAGTGTTTTTTGAGGAAACAGAAATACTCACTGCCCAGAGAAACAGCGTTTAATGATTTTTCTTAGGGGACTAAGACTTTTGCACAGTATTTTGCACTGTGTATATTTTCTTAAGTTTCAGCACTGCATTGATAACTGAATAAAAAGTCCAAACTTCAAGAGTTTGACATTAATGAGCTAAATCATCATTCAAAACGTATTCGCTTACTACTGAGGCACTGACATGGGGAAACAGACACATAGGCGAAACAGAATAAAGGCTGTTCCTCCTTGGAAAAAGACTTTAGAAACCTTTTCACACGGTCAAGCAGAACACCTCCCTCTTCTCGCAGGGCCACCGGGTGCAGGATTCCACACTGGTGTTTATTTTATTGAGCTTGACGGCAAAGCTGGAGCGGATACCGTGTCGCACCCCCCCACCACCACCGCCACTACCACCACCACCTCCCGCTCAGTGCAGCTCATTACTGACACTGAAAGAAGTTGAAAGTTTCCAATAGTAAGCTTCTTTCCTTTTGTTGGAACACTGCCCGAACAGGCATTCATGCACACAAACCCAAGACAAAGTAAGCCTTTATAGTCACGAAAAGATACGTGACAGAGCAAACAGGAAAAAGTGTGTGTATTTTTATATGCAAAGCAAATACCTGGAGAAAATGTGCATTCGCCATGAACTCTACAATGAAAGGGTCTGTCATTCCTGTGCAGAAATAATGCACAATAGCAGCAGTATACAATGTATGGTCACATTTAGACATCAGTCGCACGTTCTCGAGACAATGCATGAAACACCTGATGACCTGTCTGGTCTAGATGACCTGATGAACAGTCAAGTCATGTGTATTTATACAGCACATTTAAGACTGAAGAGAATTTAAAGTTTCCCAGTGAACTATGACTGCATTTCACAGCCTAAATCTACTTCGTCCTATTGGTGTAGTGTGTGAGTGTGCGGTTATTAATATATTGTGGTACTGTGGTACTTTAAACTGTTTTAGTAAGTATCTATCTATCTGTCTATTTATTAATCTGTCTGTCTATTTGTCTGTCTATCTGTCTTTCTGTCTGTCTATTTATTTATCTATCTGTCTGTGTATCTGTCTATTTATTTATCTATCTATCTATGTTTATCTATCTCTATCTATATACACACATGGACAAAATTGTTGGTACCCTTCAGTCAATGAAAGAAAAACTCAAAATGGTCACAAAAATAA
>JBBPDA010000025.1:8106055-8118299 GCA_037974385.1 Arnoldichthys spilopterus | reverse complement strand
GTAACACTGGGCTCCACTAGGAGAGAACTCTGGGAATGGTCGAACCAACACACTGATACACACACATCACTGTTTACTGTTTTACTGTTATTAGTGTTTATTGTAATATTCGTGTTTTTTGAGGAAACAGAAACACTCACTGCCCAGAGAAACAGCTTTAATGAGCATTTTCTCAGGGGACTAAGACTTTTGCACAGTACTGAATTATACCTATGTTTGGTTCTGACAACATATTGGTGCATTTTGCTTTGTGTGTTCAGTGTATCAACATCCCTCTGTTCTTATTCCTAACATTTCTCTCATTGCTTTTCTCTCAGGCTTCATGATCTACTTCTTCTATGGAATCTGGAA
This sequence comes from Arnoldichthys spilopterus, assembly GCA_037974385.1. NCBI lineage: Eukaryota > Metazoa > Chordata > Actinopteri > Characiformes > Lepidarchidae > Arnoldichthys > Arnoldichthys spilopterus. The sequence continues at coordinate 8,117,948 of JBBPDA010000025.1, read as the reverse complement.
CAGCACCGAGGCTCTTAACAGTACCCAGCGGAAATACAGCTCGGGCACCAAGACCAAAAGTCCCATCTACTTAGGAGGCGATGAAAGTGAGGTAGAGGGGATTTCTCCCTGATAAAGACCAAACCAGTTTTGTCCTCCTCATGAAGAACCACAGCTCCCTAGTGAAGACTGCAAATTCTGTGACAAATCCAAACATCTACCAGATCCTTAGTCTAGAAGATGTTTCTCCAAAGCTTTTGAACCAATCTAAATAGCACTCGCTCATAAATTGAATATTATATCATTTACATACATTAATACACACACAGCAACGATTTTACTGGACATTTACAACCCTCTGCTCATGCTAATCATGCAGCGTGCACTTCAAGTATAGTAAATATTGGTCATGCGTGCTGTAGGTTCTGGAGCTGCTGTACTCGTCAGTACTGTAGATGCCCTTGTCTGTCAGACAATGAGCCAAGTGTATACAGGGTATTCGTGAGAATGTGGCGATTGTTCGTTGTTTCCCCTAATCTCGCCATAATCACGCTGTCGGCTAGGACCAATGCCTTTCAGTTCAGAGCTGCTACCAAGTGCAAAATGGTTTCCATTGCACCCTGTGGTTTGTGTGTTAGGCTGCGTATCACTAGAGTGCCCTCTTGTGGCCGATGTGCAGAATGCAGCTCTCGGACAACATTAAATGGCGATAGCAGATATCAGTGTTGGGACAATGCTTCATGATCACGCGTGAATATAAAAAAAACACCACATGGTTTGAGATGTTATTGGCGTATTGAAAAAGAATCGAGAGCCGGTGGTCATTTGTAGGCCAGTGTGTATGCAGATCATCCAATATTAGGATTCAGTTACACATGTCATTACAGCTGTGAGCAAAAGTAGACAAACTTGCATTGGAGAAATGCAGCTCTGCTAATTTGATGGATTAGTACTGTAGTATGTGTGGGCTGTTTATGTGTGTGAGTGAGTGTGTTCTGTCATGTTTAACGCCCTTTTTTAAATGAAGTGTCTACCGGAACAGAGTTACTCCATAGCAGGGTTTCTACAAAGGGCTGACCGACATAAAATCAAACCTTAGCCAATTATCACTTACCGCTGTGTTTAATGGGAAGCAGTGGAAAAGTTGTGGCAATGTATTTATCCTTTCGAAAATGATTCCATGTTTAGTACTGGTTTGAGGACCTGCCCAGCACTGAGACCCTGCCTTGTGAATATACTCTGTTTCTATAACTTTGGTCTTTGTTTTGCTTTCGAAAACTGTAGAATAACTGTAGCGCAGTCATTCGAAGAAATACAGCAGAAAATTAAAGCAAAGTATGATGTCCCATATGAATTGGCTATGAATGGCCTTTGTATCATATCTCATGGTATAGATACTTGTGGTTTCCATTGAAACTTGTTTTTGTTGTTTTTTTTTTTTGTCATTCTATTTTGTAAAATTATTTTATTGTAGTTGAGTGGTAGTTTATTATTGTGTGTGTGTATATATATAAATATTGAGCTATGATATTGTAACAATTGATTTTTTTTTCTTTATCTTTTTTGTTTAGGTTGGTAAAATAGCATTTATTATTATTATTATTATTATTCCTGTGATGTATTACTTGGTTAGAAATGTATTTTTGTATAGCATTACCATCTTATTTGTGTGTACAAAAATATGAAGTTGTGTTATTTACATGTTTTGTACATGTAAATTTGTTCAGAGATACATTTGTGTCTGCTTCCAGGCGTTACACTTTACGACCGCGGTTTGTTTCCATTTGGAGCTCTGCGTCTCCAATAGAACAGTGCCTGAAGTGCAAATTTCCCCTCAAAGACCCGACTGGCTGGTAGGTGTCGGAGCCTGTCAAGCCTCGTGCCTTTGAGATCCATTCACAGAGCGGTTGCTTCGACGTTCTTTTTTACAGTACACGCTGTACCTTTAATATAAACTGTATTTTTGTTTGTCACTGGATTTTTGTACACTGTAAATAGACCCGCCATGTCAAATGGAGCTGTATTTTAAATGTTTTCTTTTTTTTTAAAAATAAAATCATTGCATTAAATTTGAGAAAAGCGCCTGTGGTTCTTTACAGCACGTTCCAAACCCAAGAAGATGCGATCGTTCGGTAATCGTCACACTTTATTGGTGTTACAGTTTGACGTCCTTACAAGATCAATAAATACAGAGTTAATGGTCATTTCAACCTGTTAAATGACCGACGTGTCGGTCGGTAGTCAAAAGATACATCCCAGCAGCTACCAGTCTCATCTGACAGGCGATGGAGATGAAAGAGTGAAGAAAGCTCCAGAGAAGATTCTGTTCTTGGCGTTCGTTCGTTCGTTGGCTGATTATGGAAATTAAAATATACATCAAGGGGCGAGATGCTAAAATATGAAAGACGTTAGACATGCAGCGCAAGTCTGTGAAATGTCGGGTGGCAAACAGCTGTGCTCCTCCCCTCGCTCAACGCTTGCCAACTGACTTCCCGGAAAACGGGTAAATCAGTAACAGTGGGTCAGTAATTGAGGCATTAAAGAACATTTACACATATAAAGAGTGACGTATTATCTGACAAAGGTACATGGTCAGAGCTTCTGTACCGGTGCTGTATCATGGGACAGGATCGTTAGCATTAGCTCAATGTTAGGCTCGCTCTAGCCGAAAAAATAAAAGTAAACCAACGGTCTGTGATCGTCCATATGCCCTTTAAAGTGATCAGAATGGGAGAGCACATAGTTGTGCGCAAAAACCTGCATGCCCTAGTCAGAGTGTATGTTTTGTTGATTTTCTGAATGAAAATAAGAGCGTGTCCTGTATAAAGTGCAGCATATTTTAATGCACAATTATCATTTATTTTCTGTATTAAATATACACTGAAACAAAAAATGTTTTTTTTTTATATTTGAACATTTTATGTTTAATATGTTAAACATGAAAAACAAAAAGAAACTGCACTAAAATGCAAAGAAAAAAATGAAATAATTGTTTGTTTTTTTTAAATTAACCTTAAAATTATTTTTTTTTGCCTGTAGAGGATGTGTGTTTTTTTTCAGTCAGAAAATCAACAAAAATTACGATTTGACCGGAGGTGTTAAAACTTTTACATAAGACTGTAAACACGAAAATGTACAATGCATTTGTTGAAGAAAACTAATCTCAGATACAGGGATAAGTTTGATTTGACTGGTAATCGCCGTTCAGGTCCCTCCGTGTCATTTTATCAGACGTCTCAGTGACCTTTGCTTCTGTCTTGTGATCAAAAGACTGGGACCAAGTCAAGAAGGCCATAAATTCACATATTCACGTGGTTCTGTTCCTGGTTTGTTTGTTTTTTTCCATGCAGAGGCCAAAAAAAAACCCAAAATCCCATCCGTTTTCACATCCCAGCGTTCATTGCTTTGTGAAGTGGGGCTGTTCTTCCACTTTAAACTGATAACTCAACAAGATCAAGCACTACGAATCAACAGCGAGGTTTACCAGAAGTAAAACAGGAGCCAAAGCCTAGAAGAAGTGTCCTCAAATGTTTCCCCGTGATTAATGCGCTGTAACGCTCTGCTGTGGTCAGGAGGTCACTGAAAAGGAAGAAAAGGAGCAGCGTTGGACTGCCAAGCTAAGGGAGCACGATATGACTGGGCTTCGCGGAGTAGGAGCATGATGCACCTGCTGGATTAACAGAGGCAACGGCGGTCACTCTTGGTCACTTCCTCAGACGAGTGGACAACATTGGGCACGAAGCCGCTCTTCACGCCCTCCCAACCCTCCTGGATGGTGATGTCGCCCCGCTTGACCAGCTCGAAGATGTCGCGGGTCAGCTCCGTGAAGGCCCTCTCTACATTGATGGCGTCGCGCGCTGACGTCTCCACGTAGCGCATGCCGTAAGCCGCCGCCAGCTTTTCCGCCTCCTGCTGGCTCACCTGCCGCTGGGCCTCCAGGTCGCACTTGTGGCCCACCAGCAGGAAGACGATGCTGTGCGGCTGCACATGGCTGCGTGCCTCCTCCAGCCACTCGTGAACATTCTGGAAGGAGCGGCGGTTGGTGATGTCAAACAGCAGCAGCCCACCCACGGAGTTACGGTAGTACGCCCTGGTGATAGACCTGAAACACAAACACGGAGGGGAAAGTCAGGGAGCAGAATCAGCCAGAGGTGTAAAAATGTGCAAAAGCGATTGTCATTGTGAACACGCCCCCAACACAAAAAGTGCACCCAACGAAATGTGACCTCTGCATTTTAACTCATCACACGTGGAGCAGCAGGGAGCCATCAACAGCACCCAGGGAGCAGTGTGATGTGATGGTACCTGGGTTGGGACTTGAACCTGCGACCTTCTGTTCACAAGGGCAAGGTCCTAACCACATGGTGGGTGGGTCAGTCTGAAGGTGCCAATACAGTGGGATCAGTTTTGGGAAGTTAGAATCAGCTTTTAGCTATAAAAACAATCCAAATAAAATTTATTGCATTGCTTATACATTGTCTGTGATCCGTTTGCACTGGCCAATCCCATATTAAGATCCTTCTTCTCCCTTTCAAAGCCCTACACACCCTCTCGCTTTTCTGTATCACTACAATCTTTTTTAATTATTTTTAGTCTATAAGTAAAATCATTTCATCTGGACGTATTATCTTAATGTTTAATCACATATATATATATATATATATATATCTCACACTAATTTAATTACACACATACTTTAAAATCCCACACATAGATAATTAGGCCCTAAGACATCTGGCCTCTGAACACATACTCTAAGTACTTATGAGCATTATATAGTAAAGTTTGATTGTACTTATATATATATACTGTACACATCTTATGTAATTTTATAGAAGTTTGTTCTGTATCTTAACCAGTATAATCTGTGAGCCTGAGAATGGTCACTTTCACACACACACTACTTCAAGGTTAGTTAAGCATCTTCACACGTTATGAGAACACCTGCAGACCCAAGACCACTCTCACACACACATAACCCAGTTGCGAGGTTAAACTCGTAAATCCTGGAGACATTTTGGATAATTTCATATATTAATTGAGGTCCACTTACACATAAACACATTTGATCACAGCATATCTGCAGGCCTGAAGGTCAGATCCGTACAACACACGGTGAACATCTAAGACACCCGCAACATTATGGTACAACTTGAAAGTAAGTGAACGGTGGGAAAAAACTAGGGAGTGTGTTTAATTGGCTGATGAAAGATGGTGATAATATTAAAAGACTAATGAGGAAAACAAGGCGTGTACATTAATGTTGAATTAGAGAAGTGAGGCGTGCATAATTATGACGGGAGACGAAAGGGAAAAGACAACCTGTATGAAACTGAATGACGAAATTTGCTGTATAAAAACCTAAACCCAAAGCCAGAAGAGAGAGCTCTCTGACTGGTCGAGGGTGATGGTTAGTTTTGTCTGACTAATAAAAGCTTTATATGATTTTCTGCTGCGGAACTTTTTTCCTGAAGGTCAACTCCATTCTCCACGACATCTCCTGGTGCCTTGCTCCTCCTCTCGTTCTCTGGGGTCATCGAGCACCAATCTCCTGACATTCCCTCGTCCTCATCTTTCCAGTATGAGGTCTTTCCGTGCTACTGCCCCTAAACTCTGGAACTCCCTTCCACAATCTCTAAGCGAATGCGTGTCTTATCCCACTTACAACTCTGTGCTAAAAAGTTGGATTTTATTTTTGTTCCTGGGTCTGTGCGTTTGACCAATCCCTTATGCCTAAAACCAATAGTTCCACAAAAACGTTGCTTCAATGACACTTTAAGATGTATCTGTTTTCATTCACTTTAAGTGTAGACTTCCAGAACATTCTGGAATTGTGAGAACTGTCCAAAAGGTTCTTGAATTGTCTATTGGCTGGGACTGTCCAGAAAAGATCAAAATTAACCTGTTTTCCCACTATAAATAGGAAACGTATGTGGGCTTTGGTCATAAAATCAAAGTTTGTGATCAATAGAGCAGTTTTTACACAGTTTTTAGACATAAGCAGTGACAAAAATTGTGTGACATTATGTGCTATATAAGATTATCTTCTTCTTATTATTATTATTATTAGTAGTAGTAGTAGTAGTAATAATTTTGGATATCCATACTGTTCATTAGCTACTAACTAGTGAGGCCAGAGGTCTTCAAATCTGGACCCTGAATCCAAGATTCCGCTCCTGGATTTTGGTTACCACAGTCACCAGTGGTTACTGAACCGCGTAACTGCTTGGCCACCTAGACTCATATCTACTGGTGATTACAGAATCCAGGAGCGGAACCTGGATTCAAGGTCCAGATTTGAAGATGTCTGGACTAGTTCTTCTGCAAACCCAAGAACAGCAGCACCACCAAAGGGACATAAGAGAAATAGATGCTGTCCCAGATGGAGCTGATTTATAACTAGCCCGTTATCCAGTTGAGCTAGTATTTTAAGCCAATGATGCTCAGCTCTTTGTCCTCACAGTCTGTAGTCTTTACTAGTATTGGCTGACACATGCTAGAAGCCAGTGTTACTATGCTTACACAAATGAAATTTTAATGTACCCTGACCGTAAAAAAAGTAAAAGTTTTGTCATTCTGAACACATCATCATGTAATGTGCAGCACAATGAAATGTGACCTCTGCATTCAACTTATCCACACATGGAGCAGTAGGCAGCTATCAACAGCACCCGGGGAGCAGTGTAGCAGGACGGTACCTCGCTCAAGGCTACCTCAGAGGAACTGCCCTAAGATACAGAAACACTGTGAGCACGTTGATCACGTTAAAAGAGAATAAATAGAGAAGCTACACACTGACATTTTAACTGTATGGCCCTGTTCCACAGCGACGTCTGAATTAAGCGTTTTCCTGACGTGGCATCAGGTGAGCACAGATCAAACGCAGACCGTTTTTCTATACGTTGGAGCGAAACAAACCATCCACACAGGCTTACGTGGCTCCCGTTCGATTGGCTGCGCGTTCAGATGGCGTCAAAAAAACGTTGCGTGCGGCTTTTTCTGGGCGTCAACTTCTGCTAAAATCCTGATAAGTGCAAAGAAAACATCTATATTGCCTTTACATGCCGTTAGTTTAGCTCTGGAGGACTATAGCCATCCCATGATCCTTCAGGGGCAGTGGAGGCCTAGTGGTTAGGATGCTGCCTTTTGGACCTGAAGGTCGCAGATCCGAGTCCCGGCACGGGCACCACTGAGGTTCCCTCAAGCAAGGTACCGTCCCGCTACACTGCTCCCCGGGCGCTGTTGATAGCTGCCCGTTGCTCCACGTGTGCACGTGTAATGGGTTAAATGCAGAGGTCACATTTCGTTGTGGTGCTTGAGTGTGTTCACAATGACAAATATTTGCTTTCAGTCAGAGTGTGATCCCAGTAGCGGCGACGATATATTCGCCGTATCAGGAGGATTTTCAACACAACGATGTCAAAGTTAGGTCTAAATAAAGCTACTGGTCCATATTTCACACAAAAAAAATCACTGAATACTGCCCCCACAGGTGAACATGCAGAACTACAGTCTGGGTTGCAGGTTGGCGTTCAACAGAGGCTAACGAACGCAAATGTAGCGCCATATTCAAGTCAATCAACCGAGGCTACAAACCTTGAACCTTGCCCATATGGACTAGGCCTCAGGCAAAAAATTTTGTTAGCATGATGCGTGTAGCCCCTTAGCACACACACACACACAGACACAGGCCTCCTTTATGGCTCTGTTCTATACACCATGTGGCTGTAACGCGAAAATTACTATTTGGTTTGTAACCAGAGTAAAATTCTCTACATGACTTTGTATTGTTTTTAATAATTTTGACTCAGCAATGAGATGGTAGTGATGCACAATGAAGGGGGTTTGAGAGACAGCAGGATGAATTTAAGCACTAGCTGCCGTTTGGGAGTGAACCGCTATGAAATTAGAACACTGAAAAGAGGAAGCGAGCACATGACAGCCAGGTGTGGCCTAAAAATAAGCTGAGCAGATAACAAGATGACAGGGAGAGGACGTCTCGCTTTCCACAAGCCTAATTTCAACCTGGGTTTATCGTTTGTGACAGTGGACAGTGGGCTTTTCTATGATCATGGACAAAAGGGGCTGCTTGGCTGCTCATCCCATATGGTTAGACACACCTGAACCTCTCTTGTCCGGCCGTGTCCCAGATCTGAAGTTTGATGCGTTTGCCGGGCTCGATCTCCACGAGACGGGAAAAGAAGTCCACTCCAACTGTGGGGTCAGACACCTGCGCAAAGCGGCCCTCCGTGAAACGCCTGATCAGGCAAGACTTCCCCACTGTCGAGTCGCCAATGACGATCAGCCGGAACTGGTACAGCCATATGGCTTCCATATCTCATGAGATCTATAGGGGAAGAAGAGAAAATATGACAATTTGTTCTTAATGATAAACAAAAAGTAAACAGAACAACAAGTAAAACTTCGTTTTGGAAAGTTCTGGCAATAATGTGAGCATCCGAGACCAAGTCAAACATTTTTCCTGTGTTTAATTCAAATGAATAGGACGTTTTCCATTACTCTGCCATATTAACAGTATCTTTGGAGTAAACACATATATGATTTGAAGAGGTATAAATATCTTTTTATTGATATCAATGTGAATTCTGTTATTTTAGCTTCAAAAATTAATTTCAAAAATAGCTATTAAATAGAAATATAATTTGTGTCTTGCACGGTTCAGTGTAAAATGGCCTGCAGAGCACGTTGCCCATTACTCTGCCACATAAACAGCATCTCTGGAGCTTCAGTGTTGGACAAAGTGTCCTTAGCTTTTCCCTGCAATCCAAGATTCAAGCACACACAGTTCAACATGTACGATGTGCAGTGAAATGTAGCGCTGAACTCTCCTATGACTTTAACTAGAGAATCAAGGGATTAAACAGGCTAGAGAAAACACATATAGAATAAATAAGATAAATCTAGCAATAAACAATATATACACACTACAAGCAATTTATATACACACTATAAACAATGTATACACACAAAAAACAATATATGCCATCTAGAAACAATACACACACTCTACAAACAATACACACTCTACAAACAATACACACACTCTACAAACAATATATACACTCTACACACATTATATAGACTCTACAAACAATATATACCATTCACAAACAATATATACTATCTTCAAACAATATGTACACTCTACACACAATTTATACACTCTACACACAATATATAGACTCTACAAACAATATATACCATTCACAAACAATATATACTATCTTCAAACAATTTATACACTCTACACACAATATATAGACTCTACAAACAATATATACTATCTACAAACAATACACACACTCTACAAACAATATATACACTCTACACACAATATATACCATTCACAAACAATATATACATCCACAAACAATATATACCATCTACACACAAAATATACACACTACAAACAATATATACACTCTACACACAATATATATAATCTACAAACAATATATACCATCTACACACAAAATATACACACTACAAACAATATATACACTCTACACACAATATATACACTCTACAAACAATATATACCATTCACAAACAATATATTCCATTCACAAACAATATATTCCATTCACAAACAATATATACTATCTACAAACAATACACACACTCTACAAACAATATATACACTCTACAGACAAAATATACACTCTACACACAATATATACACTCTTCAGACAATATATACACTCTACAAACAATATATACACTCTACAGACAATATATACACTCTACAAACAATATATACACTCTACAGACAATATATACACTCTACAAACAATATATACACACTGTAAACAATGTATATGTAGACTACAAAATGTTGGCAAAGCAAAATACAGAAATATGTGTCAGTATATTAAGTAAATATATAATTGCAGCGATATTTAATTGCAGAAAATATATAAAATATGTAAGGTGGGGCGGTGTTAACGAGTCAGGTGTGCAAACAGTTTACATGTTATAAGCAATGCAAGGCTGTGGCTAGAGATTGTGTCCAGATCCATAAAGTACGGAAGATAAGCAAGCTGTCACATCTTTCCTCTGTCCTCTTTCTCTAATCTAATGAGCGGGAGGGGGAGGGTTGGCAGTTTTAGGGGGTCAGGATTGCACAGCTGGAACCTCTACACAACATATTTCTGCCTTAAGCGTCAGTGTAACCGAACGAGAGCACGCAGCCTGGCTGAAATTCGCTATATTTCTGATTATCCTGCCCGCGCGCCTACGGTGTATGGAGCCGAGCCATAAAGGAGGCCCGTGCCTGTGCGCGTGCCCGTACGCGCGCTCGCTAACGCGCTACACGCTCTCGCGACGCACACGACACTGAGCAACACTGGCCGCTTACCTCGGTGAAGCCCCTCAGTGTCTTGCAACGGCCAAACCCATGGTCTTCATTGTCTTCCGAGCTGGGAGATCAGCAGAGCAGCCAGCGCCGTCCTCGGGCAGAGCATCCGAGGCGCGCCCCCGTGCGCGCCCCCCCTCGTGCGCGTCTGTCAGGAAATAATATGCAACTAGTTTCCGCTTTAAGGGCGCAGCCGGCTGCCAACAAGCGCAGCGCAAGCAACGTTTACGCAAGCAACGATCACCTCGGGAAAGTGGCCAAACAGCTGGCGAAAGCGCGCCCCGGTCTCATGGTACAGGGTGGGAAGATGTTTGTAAAAAAGCTGCTGATGAAATGGCAGGATCATCAGCATCATATAGCCTGACTCATCCCTCATCAGCACCATTACCGTAATGGCCAGTGTAATGGCGCCTCACAATGGGAGGGGGGCGGGGGCAGGGGGCAGGGAGCCCGCGCATGCGCGCATTTGGACGTGTGTACAGAAACAATATTGTGTCATTATTTTTGTAGGTATGAAAAATGTATTAAATCAGTTTCACCATAATAAATATGTGAAGGGTTCATACAGTAATGGAGAGACTGCACAGTAAAACTGTATATTATATGTGCCATGACATATAAATGAACAAAACATTTATATTTATTATCTTAACCAAACACTTATGTAACCAATCTGAAAGTGACTAGGAGGCCTAGTGGTTAGGACGTTGCCCTTGGGACCTGAAGGTCGCAGGTTTGAGTCCTGGCCCGAGCACCACTGAGGTAGCCTTGAGTAAGGTACCGTCCCGCTACACTGCTCCCCGGGCGCTGTTGGTAGCTGCCCACTTCTCCATAGTGTGCACGTGTGATGGGTTAAATGCAGAGGTCACGTTTTATTGTGGTGCTTGAGTGTGTTCTGTTGTTGTATAAGCACTTGGCGTATATATGTAATAAAGAAATTGCATCTGTTATTTATTTTACAACCACCAGCAATGTGTTGGTCTCCGTGTAGCACCACTCTCAGTGTTGATCTATGTAAAGCGAACGCTTGATTGTTTCCTCTGTCCTGGAAGTCGCTTTAGATAAAAGCGTCAGTCAAATGAATAAATGTAAATGTAAATGTACAAATAGTCACGTTCATACTTTTGTTCATTTACTTTCATACAATACAATCACGTGCACATACGTTTCAATACATGTGATAAAATACAGAACATAATAGACAATATTACATTTTACCACATTTTAAGATTCATACTATAAATGTACATATTCATATTTATACACTCAACTGTTTTCTTTTATATTCTTGTATTTTTATCTTGTTTTAATGAAATAAAGCTGCTCTTTGTTGGGTTGTTTTAAATTTTAACTGTAGTTTTTCTGTTTCTGCTTTGTTTCCACTTCTGTTTCTATCCTTTGCACTGAGCATGTTATAAGCACAGGGATTTCCCTCAGGATTAATAAAGTTATTATATTATATTATGTTATGTTATGTTATGTTATGTTATGTTATGTTATGTTATGTTATGTTATGTTATGTTATGTTATGTTATGTTA
>JBBPDA010000025.1:8071703-8084052 GCA_037974385.1 Arnoldichthys spilopterus | reverse complement strand
TATATGCTTATATAGAAAGTCTAAAAAAAATCAGGAAATCTTTCATGATGTTTGTTAAAGTTTAAACCATGTATTTGCTATAATTCAATTATTATTAATATAATATAACAAAAATAATTATCTTTACCCTTTGATGTAGCAAAATTCAATCAGTATGAAATTTCTATCATGTCAAATACAACACAACAACAACACACAGTTACACCAGCGACACAACGAAACACCAGTGACATCGATCAGGCATGAAGATTTTATTCCTCTACTGTAATTAGGAAATATTTGACTAAATTGTTACAATTAGCATAAAATTAAAGACCATTATGGACAATTAAACATCAATTTAGAAACACAATTTAATTCGAACTGAAATTAACTAAAAAATGTCAACAAACTACATCAACTGCAAACTGCTCACTACTGAAGTGAAAGGGTCTGTTTGTCATCGTGAACACACTCAAGCACCACAACAAAATGTGACCTCGGCATTTAACCCATCACACGTGGAGCAGTGGGCAGCTATCAACAGCACCTGGGGAGCAGTGTAGTGGGACGGTACCTTGCGTAAGGGTACCTCAGTAGCGCCCGGGCCGGGACTTGAACCTGCAACCTTCAGGTCCCAAAGGCAGTGTCCTAACCACTAGGCCTCCATTGTTTTTCATACTAATACTAATTTAATACTAATACTATTTTTATGGAGCAGTGGTCTTGTAACAGTTAGGGAGTTGCCCCTGTGACCTGAAGGTTGCTGGTTCAAATCCCAGACTAATACCAGTGAGGTACCGTGAGCAAGGTACTGTCCCCAAGCACTGCTCCCCGGGTGCTGCCCATGTCAGCTGCCCACTGCTCCTACACAGATGGGTTAAATGCAGAGGTCACATTTACACTACTAGGTTCTAATCAGAGGTAAACTGGAACAGTCCCCACTAACAGTCTCGTTCTACTAACGGATCTGAACTGAACGCTTATTAAAGGCTCTGAAATTAGGCACATTGTTTGATCATCACTGCACCAGTTAGTATCTTCTCTGGCCAAAGGGATTTATTCACATCGTTAGAGTTCATGCATTTTACTTTCACTTCGTTTTCCTGCACCTGCAGGATGATGCCAGGGTAGGACTGTCAACCACACACCACTGCCCACTGTGGTAGAGAAGAAGTGACCGATAATGTAAACAGGTTCTGTGTGTTTGGTGACATTCTGCATATTTTATATCTTTTTCACAGATTTACTGTTGATGTCTGGGTTTGGAACATCTCAGTCGAGTTCAGTGCTCCTGCTCTGAACCTCTCTCGTGTCTTTGCTGGCAAACCTTCCATTCTGCTCTGTGTTCAGCATAAGCATCTCTGCACTGTCTGTCTGTACAGTTGCTGCCATAATAGACTAACGAGGATTAACACTGATTTACACTGATAAAGTTAGTTACAGTCATGAAATCAGAGTGCTGTTTGTGCAAAAGAGCTGAATTAACAATTTTAATGCAGTTTATCGGAACATAGAAGTGTTCAGATCTCAGTCTCATGCTGAAGGTCATACCAGTGACAATTTTTATGAAAAATGGCTGCTACAGAGCAAAAAAAAAAACCACATGCTGTGAGTCCTGATATAGTTATTAAATTATGTAATTTTATATATTTTTATACGTTTTATTTATTTATCTATTATTTATTTATTTATTTATTTATTTATTTTCATTAAAAAATAAAGCAGGCCATTCCAGCTACAACTACAACCTTCATATGAAGTTTTGAAATAAATTAGAATATTTTTGATATTTCTTAAAAGACAAAGTGAACGTAACGTGCCTTTCTTTATCAGCCTTCAGGAAGTAATTAAAACCATGCAAAGTGATGTCACCAGGGTGATTTTAAGGTCAAAATAAGAGATTTTTGATATCTCCAGGAGACCACCACTTTCATTTCGTATTTTTTAAAAAAATATTTATTTGGCATTTTATTTTAATATATATCTGTGTCATTTATGTCATATATAATATATTTTTATATGTATTTAAATGTATTAATATGTTTTTACCTCAAAATACAACCTTTCTGCTCTATACAAGGCTGTATGGACAAGCATAAATATTGCCAATATTGTTTTCAAATATTAATATTGCCAAATTGATGGCTAAAGGGGGTGTAATTTATTTTATATATAACATATTTTTTATTATAAAGTGTTTTCAAGTGTAATATTTGTACAAAATCCAGGGACAGAAAAGTGCACGTTTCTGTAGAAAGACCCTATTACAGTCATTTGTCAGTCAAATTTTACCACAATATAAATTCTGTATTTTTTTTTATCCATCAGGCACCAGCTCCGGTAGCATTTCCAATGACAACCCCCCAAGTGCCTGTTTATGGGATGGTAGGATTAAAAAAACACTACTACAAATATCACTGTTATTCACATTTCCCCTGATGTACTGGGCACATTGATCTGTTGTCATTAACATTGTCATGGAGACGTGTGTAATATTTTTGATAATAACTTCATACCGTATTTCCCCAGCGATAGGCCGCCCTACATTATAGGCCGAGATAAGCCGTCCCATGTTATTAGCCGCTGTGTTACTGAGTTTACCGATCTGAAGTAAAAGCATCTAATTTGGCCCCTGGAGGCCTTTGCAGCTCTATAGTGACGTACTACCGTAGTTGAGCTTAAACAATTAAATCAATACAGATTTGAACTTACCGATATCATACGCAAGTCCTGCGCTGCAGAATTTCAGCTCCAGGTCGTTGCCTTCGCAAAAGAAAGCTGGACGCCACTTTGAAGTAGATGAAAAACCAGTGAGAAATTGGTGGAAGGATGCAGAAGCTTTGTATAATTGCTGAATTATACTTTCAGCGAATGCGTCTTCATGTTTTTAGACTGGCCGCCCCATTTAGGCTTGCCGCACCCAATAACGCAGGTTTGTGAAACTGATGTACAGGCCGCGGCCCATCGCTGGGGAAATACGGTACTACTCAGTTTGACCTCTCTTGGTTGTGGCCAAGGCCTCTCTCTGCACCTTTCAGCCTGGAATTCAGTTTTCACTTATTAAAAGGATGTGATAATTGCAATGCAGCATGTTTTAATTCTCACACTGTTTGAATTCTGCTTGATTTCTAGATTCCTCCTCCCATGGGCCAAATGGGTTCTGTCCCCTTGATGGCACCCCAGCCTGTGATGTACAACCAGCCTGTGCTTCGCACCACCAACCCTTTCACCCCTGTACCTGGAACTCAGGTACTGTACATGCAAACTTAGAATGAACCAATTCCCCACTGAAAAATTCATTTATTGGATTTGATTATTTGAAAATAAATGAACTCTACATCCTCTTGCATTTTACTTTGGCGTTATTCGTTTGTATTGCACAACCCGGGTTCCAGAAACGTTGGGACACTGTGTAAAATGTCAATAAAAACAGAATGCAATGATTTGCAAATCTCATTAACACATATTTTATTCTCAAAAAAAACAGAAAACCTGTCAAATGTTGAAGAAAACAGTAAGGTAATTTTGGATTTGATGCAGCAACATCAGGGCCGTGTTTACAGCCGTGTAGCCTCCCCTCTACTTTTAACAGTCCATAAATGTGAGGGAACTGAGGAACCAGCTGCTGCACTTTCGGGAGAGAAATGTTCTCCCATTCTCTTCTGATACTGTCTGATTCCAGGTGCTCAACAGCCCTGGGTCTTTTTCGCATTTTTCGTTTCATGATGCGCCAGATGTTCAGTTGGGGAAAGGTCTAGACTGCAGGCAGTATCTCATCATCTCATCATCCCTCATCATCTACAGTCCGTAATAATCATCAAAAGTTTCAGAGAATCTGGAGAAACCTGTGTGTTTGCTGCATCAAATTCAAAATGAGCTAATAATGTTCATGTAACAGTAATGTCTCACTTTCAACATTTGATGTGTTTTCTCGGTTCTATTGTGGGGAAAAAATTGTATTTGTGAGATTTGCAAATCATTGCAAACATTTTACACTCATTTTTTGTTTGGAATTGGGGTTGTAGGTAGGATACTTTATGTGGAAATGATGCACACATTTGAACCTAGTGAATGAAATGCGTTACTCTTCAGTGCATTAGGTTAATAGCATATGATTACACTGACACTAGAGGAAAACCTGCTACTTTTTCCCCTAATGTAGCTTGGAATATCACACACACTGTACATATAATACGTGAAAGTTTATCATCACACTGAACTGAAGCAGGGTTTTGGATCTTTTGTTGTTTTTTTTTTCCATTTCCAGATGCATTTCATGTAGCGCTGAGGAAACCGTTGGGACTGGCAGAGGAACGAAACAACCCCATCAACCAACCCAAAAACCAAATATGACGAAACAGACATGAGAAACGGTTGAGACTGATCTGTCCATGTGCCATTTTTCCCCCCTAAGCTGTGTGTTCGTAGCATACCCTGCCCGGCCGACATTACATAGTCCTGTCATTTCTACATGTTACCTTTAATTTTTAAGTGTCAAATCTAGTGTTTCTAGATGGCCCTCTTGGATGATGTCACTTGGCTGATGCAAATGGAATGACAGTGTATAGTGAATTGCGGTGGAATGAACTAGTGTCATGATGTCAAGTCCCCAGCCCCTTTGCCCCCCGTTCGGAAAAGTGATCGTTGTAATTGTGCACACTTGAATCAATGTTTATAATGTCTGAACCAAGCCACGGTTTTGTATGCACATTGCCTGAATAGTGTTTTGAACCAACCACTGTCAATGTTAATCATGCCACAGTCGCTGGCCTCCCAAATTCTTGAGTCTTGGAGAAATGTGTACAGGTCACTTTTTGTACATTTGTCTTGTCCCCGAACATTTTGGACTTCACCTTACAAGTTAAAGCTGTTTCTGCATACAGTAACTTGTAATGTTTCATTCAGGTATGGTAAAGGTATGGCTGTATGGATTAAAATCAAATACAGCAGTGTGTGTTCGTGTGTGTGTGTTGGGGGGGGGTCATTTACCTCTGAATATGATCAATTACATAAGTACGCCTGTGGGGCGACGCCCTTCTTTTAAACAGGAAAGCTTTTAAAGCTACTGGGTGAAAACGCAGATCAAAAACTGCCTCCACAGCTTTAGACTGTAGATGTACTGAGCTAACGCAGCAGGCTCATTATTCAGCAGCTTTATTATGTGGCATTTTGTTACTGCAGTCTCATCGTTTTTGTCAGCGCTTCATCTCGAACTCGGTGCTTCACTGAAGAGCGCAGGCCCCGCTTGGCAGGACATCCTCAACATAAGTGGCTACAGCTTTAGACAGGTAGGTCATGCTCCCAAAGAGGCCACTGGGTGCACTGTCATAAAGTAATCTGCAGATGCCGTTGGCTTGATCTCTCTCCAGGAGACCGTCGTCTGCTCCCAGGTCTTTCTGCAACAGAAGGACACGGCAGCTCGTTCGTGTTTCTTCAGGAAATGCGAAAGGACCAACCAGTGAAATGAAGGAGACTCAAACCAGAGTCTTATTTTTCACCTCTTCTACTAGTCATTAAGGAGCCGTTTCATATGAAAGTGACTTTGTCATTGTGAACACACTCAAGCACCACAATGAAATGTGACCTCTGCATTTAACCCACCACACGTGGAGCAGTGGGGCAGCTACCAACAGCGCCCGGGGAGCAGTGTAGTGGGACGGTACCTTGCTCAAGGGAACCTCAGTGGTGCCCAGGGACTCGAACCTGTGACCTTCAGGTCCCAAAGGCAGCGTCCTAACCACTAGACCTCCACTGCCCTGTATATTTGTACAGCTTTTGTAGTGCAGTGTGGTGTCATTACGAGTGATGAGTGGTACATGTCCTTTTGCAAAACGTAACAGATGAGACAGATGCATAGATATACATGCACATATAGATACAGTGGTGCTTGAAGGTTTGTTAACCCTGTAAAACTTTCTGTATTTCTATGTGAATGTGATCTACAACACCATCTGATTTTCCGACAAGTCCTAAACATAGATGAACACTTAGTTAAATGAAAGAAAACGTATTTGGTAATGCAGTTATGGCAAAAGTAAGTGAACCCTTTGCTTTTAGTATGTGGTGTGACCCCCTCGTGAAGCAATAACTGCAACTAAACATTTGCGGTAACTGTTGCAGATCAACGTTCGCCCGTTCCTCCATACAGGACAGCTTCATCTCACATGAACCGCTCGGTTTAGGTCTTTCCACAACATTTCAGTTGGATTAAGGTCAGGACTTGGACTTGGCCCTTCCAGAACATTCACTGTGTTCTTTAACCGTTCTTTGGTAGAACGACTTGTTAAACAAGTTGACCTTCAAATGATATGATAATGCTAAGTGTTCACTTACTGTTGCCACTCGCAGTTTTGTTAGTGCATCTATTTTGTACATGTACATGACCAAATACAATCATTTTGTTTAATTTGTGTAACTAGGTTTTCTTCATCTACTTTTAGATGGACTTCAGGGAGAAAACCAGAAATCAATGTAGGAAATCAGATGATGTTTTAGGTCACATTCATATGAAAATATAGGACATTTTAAGGGTTCACACACTTTGAGGCACCACTGTGCATAGATAGACATACATGACACAGACACACTCACACCTACGGGTACTTTAAAGTATCCAATCAACATATTGCAGTCTTTGGACAGTAGGAGGAAACGCACAAGAGCACATATATTTTATATTATATATATATATATATATATATATAAAACTCTAAATCAGAAAAGGTTGGGATTTACTTTGTTGTCGCAAAACGTGACAACGAAGACCCCGTACTGTTGCCCACCTTAAGACCTGTTTGCAGGAAGAATGGGGCAAAATTACACCTGAAACACTTCATCACTTGGTGTCTTCAGTCCCTAAACATCTTTAAGTGTTGTGAAGAGGAATGCCAAATTACAAAGTGGTAAATCCTTTACTGTCTCAACTTTTTTTTGGGAATGTGTTGCATGTCTGAACGACAGGAAAGGATGTAGATTTACAAATGAAATGAAGTCGACCAGACAAAACATATGTTGTGTTCATTTTGTCTGCAATGAAAAAGAAGTAAAAGTAAATTTAGAAATCACTACTTTCTTTTCCCAACCTGTAATTAATGTGATGCTCATGCTTGAGCTTGTGAATAAAAGACACTGAACTAATGTTAATTCCCGATGATTCATGAGTTAGTAATACATAAAATAATGCATAAGTCATGCATGAATTAATGCATTAACACATAGACCTTTACCATAGAGAAAAACCAACTTATGCTGATGTGTATGCAAGGCTAACCTGATCTTTGTAGAATAAGTCGCTGGCCATTTGTACAATCCTGTCCACGTGTATGATTCCTCCCATGGTCTGAATGTCCACTTCAGCAAGCATGGTCAGCACCAGAATGGCCTCCACCAGTAGCTGACGATACTCTGGCTGAGGAACACGGTTCAGCACTGTCTCCACATGCACTGCAAACTTTATCTCGCCTGGTGTCATCTGACCACAGCATATGTAAAATAAATGACTTGTGACAAAATACATGTTTTAATGACACTGATCCTTACATAACAGGACAGAGTCACATCACAGTAACTTACTGGGTCCAATTACAGGAGACCCAACAGCACTAAATACACAGTGAACTGCTGTGTTACCTCTGTGTTAGGCCCAGACCACATGGGCATTCCAATCTTGTATAAGTGAATGTGCTCTGAGCTACTTTGTGTTTTGTAGTGACTCTTGATTGACTTCAGACAATTCTGTCTGTGTTTTTACCTGTGGGGGGCAGTAATCAGACAGTCCAGCGTGTAATTCTGTCTGTTTACCTGTGGGGGGCAGTAATCAGACAGTCCAGCGTGTAATTCTGTCTGTTTATCTGTGGAGGGCAGTAATCAGACAGTCCAGCGTGTAATTCTGTCTGTTTACCTGTGGAGGGCAGTAATCAGACAGTGCAGCGTGCTATTCTGTCTGTTTACCTGTGGGGGGCAGTGTAGTGGGACGATACCTTACTCAAGGGAACCTCAGTGGTGCCTGGGCCGGGACTTGAACCTGCAACCTTCAGGTCCCAAAGGCATCGTCCTAACCACTAGGTCTCCACTGCCCTAATCGCTGTCCATTTCTTATTCTAATAACTTTTGTGAGAAATGACAATGTTGACTCTAGTTTTATGCTATTGGTAGGAAAAAATGTCAAAAAAATTTTTAAGTTGTCTTTTATCTTGTTTAAATGTTATAAAATGTAGTTGGTTTTACTGTGCAGCACTTTGTTCGCCTTTTAAATGTGCTATGTAAACAAATATGACTTGACCCGACTCGACTTACCTCTTTTGTTGTGGACGATGGAAGGACGGAGCCTTCGATAGAGAGTCCGTGACACTGTGGAACAAAAGGAAAAGGGATTGGACTTCAGCTTCAGCTTCAACGCTCACTGTGACAATGTTCCACCAACCTTCTGCAAGATCTTCCAGACTTTTTGGTAGAAACCAACAGGTACTTTATTGAGAGCTCCATCCAGACGCCTGCGGCGAAGCCACTGGCCTTGTCTGCTGTCACGCACCATTGTAGCTCCTGCTGAACCTTGAAAGGACTCGATGCCCGGCAGCCGGTACCTCTGAGAGACGACAGGAAGTTCTAACAATCACCTTCGAAATCCTTTCACGGCAGAACGTGCCTAAAGCGTCATCTCACCACTTCATTAACCTTTATCTGCTTTGGGTTCCGTACACTACTCACCCCTGACTCGACATTATCAAGATCCAAGGAATGCACTGATAAGGGCTGAAAATATAAAAAGACAGATTGGGCAGAAGTCAGTTTCCCCCCCCCCCCCAGAAAGATCAGGGAGCACGATATCAAATCATGCATTGACTCTTACCAGCTTAACGTCATGCTTCGGCTTACTGTCACTCTTTATCTGATCCTTAGTAGAGCCAGATTTTCTCTTGTCATGTATGGAGATGACTGGGGTTACCACATTTCCAGCTGAGCGCACTGTGACACAAGCACCACACAGAGTGAACAGCACATCAATGGAAACCCAATGCAACATGTGGTGGGGGGCAGCTGATGGAACTCACCGCTTCGCTGCACCCCAAACTCTTTTCCACTGAGGATGTGGAGAAGGAGGTTGTTGAGCTCCGATGGGCTCAGGTTCACCAGACTTTCTGTGGCCTCCTCACCTGAGGTCCGAACAAAACGTGACAAAGTTTTCTTCACTGTCATTTCCCCACCAAACCAATATGCACTGTAAAGCATCTCAGGGGTCTCTGCTGTCTGGACCAGCCTGACACATCTGGATACCCTACGTCTGGTTGAAGTTCTTACCACTGGAACCCACTCACTCCTACTGAGGAGGACTCATATTAACAGCCCTGTGTTTCGCCTAATTAATCGAAAGTCATTGCAGCAACTGTACACCAGGAACTGATGCCGCCCCTTTAAACTGATGATTCAGTTATTTTCTTTTGTTTGTCATCATATGGAAGCCAGTTTCTGCCATAAAAAAATAAAAAGACATTTAGTTTCCCATAATTATGACTTTCTTACTTACTCATAATTATGACTTACAATCTAATGAAAAAGAAGGTCATAATTAAAACATACAAAGTCATAATTATGAGATACAGTCACAATTATGAGATACTAAGTCATAATTATGAGATTCTAAGTCATAATTATGAGATACTAAGTCTTAATTATGAGATGCTAAGTCATAATTATGAGATACGAAGTCATAATTATGAGATACAGTCACAATTATGAGATACTACGTCATAATTATGAGATACTAAGTCATAATTATGAGATGCTAAGTCATAATTATGAGATACAAAGTCATTGTTATGGGATGCGAAGTCATAATTATGAGATGCTGAGTCATAATTATGAGATACAAAGTCATTGTTATGGGATGCGAAGTCATAATTATGAGATGCTGAGTCACAATTATGAGATACAAAGTCATTGTTATGGGATGCGAAGTCATAATTATGAGATGCTGAGTCATAGTTATGAGATAATAAGTCATAATTATGAGATACTAAGTCATAATTATGAGATGCTAAGTCATAATTATGAGATACAAAGTCATTGTTATGGGATGCGAAGTCATAATTATGAGATGCTGAGTCATAATTATGAGATACAAAGTCATTGTTATGGGATGCGAAGTCATAATTATGAGATGCTGAGTCACAATTATGAGATACAAAGTCATTGTTATGGGATGCGAAGTCATAATTATGAGATGCTGAGTCATAGTTATGAGATAATAAGTCATAATTATGAGATACTAAGTCATAATTATGAGATGCTAAATCATAATTATGAGATTCTAAGTCATAATTATGAGATACTAAGTCATAATTATGAGATGCTGAGTCATAGTTTTGAGATAATAAGTCATAGTTTTGAGATAATAAGTCATAGTTTTGAGATACAAAGTCATAATTAAGATATACACAGTCATAATTAAGAGATACAAAGTCATAATTATGAGATTCTAAGTCATAATTATGAGATGCTAAGTCATAATTATGAGATACTAAGTCATAATTATGAGATACTAAGTCATAATTAAGACATACTAAGTTATAACTGAATGTCTTTTTTTAATGGCAGAAACAGGCTTCCATACCATCACGATCCGGTGTCGACCAGAGGAGGATGGGTTCTCCTTCGTAGTCTTGGTTCCTCCCAAGGTTTCATCCTACAGCTTAGGAAGTTTTTCCTGCCTCTGTTGCCATTCAGGGCTCTGACCCCAATTCTGTACAGCTGCTTTGTGACAACGTTGTAAAAATGATTATAGAAATAAACTGAACTGAAATGTAACTTTATGCATCTGTTCACAATGTGTGTGGCCGAAACACACAAACTCAATAACAAGCAATTCTGGACCCTTTGGACCATAGTGGGCCATTCATCATAAAATAGTCACACAGTGTCAAATGCAGTAAGAAGGTTTTTACACAAACGCACCGATACATTAAGTGATCTATACTATAAAGAAGTGTGGCATGTGGTTGTGTGGTTGCGAGGGGCCTTCGAATTATAAGGCCGTATGTCAGTGAACTCGTTGATGCTGTGATGTGTATTTCTGAACAGGCACTGTGTTGGGCGAAACAGACTTACCCGAGCATTTGAGGGACTGCGCCAGTTCAGTGACCATGACCTGGATAATGAGCCCGATCCGGATGTGGAACATTTCGCTGAAAAGTTTGGGCTGGGTGCGGATGCTCATGGCCAGGAAGACCATTATCTCCTGCCAGTCACCCGTCCAGTACAAACACAAAGCAGGATCATAGATGGATAAAAAACAAGAAAAGTGACTATTTGTCATTGTGAACACACCCTATCACACAAAGTGCACCACAAAGAAATGTGGCCTCTGTATTTAACCCATCCACACAGCTATCAACAGCGCCCAGGGAGCCGTGTAGCAGGATGGTCACATGATCACATGAGTCTCTAACCACTAGGCCACCACTGGCCATTTTATGCCTGAATGGGAATGGGAGTGATTAATTGTGAACACACCACAGCACACAGTGCATCACAGTGATGGTACCTTGCTCACAAGTAGCTCAGTGGTTCTTGTACCAGTCTGGGATTTGAACCAGCAACCTTCAGGTTACAGGGGCAACTCCCTAACTGTTACACCACCATTGCCCCTATAAGTCATTTCTGACTGTAGGCAGACTGAAGCCATCATACAATATGCTTCAGGCATCACACTTGAGAGAACATGGAGTGTGTGAAGAAGCATAAAGGCAAAGAACATCCAAAATACAAACATTTACATATAGAAAATACAAAAAAGATTTATGAACAGGAAGCGTGTACGGTAAGTTTACGGTCACTGTGCCAAACCCTTTGACTGGCACTGCGGATAAAGTAGAGCGTAAAGGAAAAGCCAACCTGAGTGAGGATAGCGATGGTGAGGTTGTTCTCACTGGCCTCATCAATAAGCCTGGCCAGCTTGTCAGGAGGAAGGGGTCTGTGTGGAGGCATGAAATTCAGTGGCTGGTGGGTTTAACGTATAGTAAAGTCAAACGGTAAAAAAAAAAAAGAGTTTACAGTAGGTTTGCACGACTCACGCTGATATGGTTTTCTCTCGTGGTTCAGGAGGAAGACCCACCGTGAGGTGCTTCTGATGAGCCAGCAGGTCGGTACAAGCCTGTTATTACATAATACTAGTGTTAATACAAGTCAAACAAAGCGACGTGTTCATTAAAGTAGACAGACAGACAAACAGGCAGACAGACAGACAGACAGACAGATAGATAAATAAAGAGACAGACAGACAGATAGACAGACATATAGATAGACAGATAGACAGATAGATAGATAGATAGATAGATAGATAGATAGATAGATAGATAGATAGATAGATAGA
>JBBPDA010000025.1:8048174-8064375 GCA_037974385.1 Arnoldichthys spilopterus | reverse complement strand
TATATAAAGAATATTTACAAATATATAAAGAAACTGCATGAAGGGCACATTGTGTAAAGTGCAAGATTAGGTCTACAGAAAGTTTATTTTTATTTGTATTTACATTTCTCTTTTCTTCTTTCTCTGTTTCTGGGAATCTTTTTTTTATGCAGTGTCTTTTAGCCTTGACTACTTGCCTCTTCATGCTTCATCCTGCCTGGATCCTGGTTCAACTGGGTTCTCGAACACCATGGCCTCATTGCCCTCTCAGCCACCTTTCATCAGAGACAATTTTATGGTTCCTTGCCCTTTGTGCTCCTTCAGGTTCCCTAAAGACTGTATAGAGCAGCATGCCAGCACATGTGGTGATACTGTATGGGTGGACTGAATCTCTGAGCTGATGAAGAACATTGTATTTGAGGGTAGCAATACCTGGTGTCACGGGAAAGAATGTATAGAATGTATAGGCCAATGTAAATATTTGCCTGAATATACAAAAGCTGTATTAAACATCAACTGTAACTAAATAGCCAAAAGTTTGCATATTGTACGAACATTTTTACTGGTTTTAGACATTGTGAACACACTCAAGCACCACAACGTGGCAGTGGTGGCCTAGTGGTTAGGACATTGCGCTGGGGACCTGAAGGTCGCAGGATCAAGTCCTGGCTCAGGCAATACTGAGGTACCCTTGAGCAAGGTACTGTCCCACTACTCTGCTCCACGTCTTGGATAAAAGTGTCAGCCAAATGAATAAAATGTAAAGAAATGTGACCTCTGCATTCAACCCATCACACGTGCACACGTGGAGCAGCGGACAGCTACCAACAGCGCCTGGGGACCAGTGTAGCGGGACGGTACCTTGCTCAAGGGTACCTCAGTAGTGCCCGGGCTAGGATTCAAACCTGCGACCTTCAGGTCACAAAGGCAGCATCCTAACCACTAGGCCACCACTGCCCTGACTGCTTTATATACACCACCAACCAGCCACAACATTAAAACCACTCACTCTTTCTATAATGCCACCTGCTGAAGGTCCAATATTTTAGGCAACAAGTGAGAAAAGTCAGTTATTGGAAGCAGGAAAAATGGCTGAGAGTAAGGATCTGAGCCACTTTGCCTTATTGTGATGTTCTGGACGACTGAGTCCAATATGGCTGGTCTTGTAAAGTGCTTCAGGCGTACAGTAGTTAGTATCTACCAAAAGTGATGCAAAGAAGGCACCCAAGGCTCACTGATGTTTGTGGGGAGTGAAGGCTAGTTTGCCTGGTCTGATCCCACAGAAGAGCTACTGTGGTGTCGAAAGTGATGCTGACTCTGATAGAAAGGGGTCAGAACACACAGTGCAGCACAGTCAGAGCTGCTCCGTATTAGGCAGGTGGTTTTAGTGTTATGGCTGAATGCTGTTTGTTTGTGATTTAACACCTGAAACGCTTTAACCAGACCAGCTTCACAAATGCAAACATCCGTTTGCTCTTTTTATGGTTTTGTTTATTGGGAAAATTCTAAAAAGCTGGTCAGTCTATAGTTGTCCAGCCTGATTGTATGGAGAGTTCACAATAATTCGGTTAATGTGGAAATGTAGTAAGAGATGATATAGGAAAGAAAGAGGAGTGGAAGAACAAAGGAGGAGACACACGAGTGCCTTAATGAGAGAAGGATATGAAACATATTGTCTGTTTTTAATTGGCTGTGACCTTTGGGGGATTGTGAGCTGTTATTTGGTTCATGAGCTAATTGAAGGTGAATGCAGCCGTTCAGGCGTGTTTACCCACTGTTAACTCCTCAGGTGCAGCGAAATGCTGAAGTCAACCTTGATGAAAAACACTCACTCACAATCAGTCCAGCTACAGAGGCTTACAGGAATGTCTTGATGTGCCTCAGCTAGAGTTGGAAGACTCCGGAGGTGTCTGGTAGATTTTGGATTTTACTGAAACACTGAAGCATCTCCGGATATATTGCTTAAATTGTTTTTTTCCCCAGTTTTTAGCCATGTTGGAAAACATCACGGTAAGATTCCCTTTTGTTCAAATAGTGCATTAAGAACAAATGAGTTTTAAATTATTTAAATATTATTTGTTACTAAATGCACTTTATTGTCAAATGGCGTCGGCTGTTGAGATCGTGTTGAGTACTTCTGTCTTTAATGATGGCGTTGAGAATTGTGGCCTGGCCTCTCAACTCTGTTTTAATTAAAATAAATTTCCAAAAATGATAAGGAGAAAGCAAAAATGTTCTTTGTGTCTAATGTAAAATAATGTAAAATGTTTATTAATCATAGTTTGTTTGACATAAACATTGTCAAATGATGCAGAAAAATAAAAGAAACTGCATTTTTGCATTATAGAATTTGTAAAAAATATAAAAATTGTATATTTATGGCATGATAGCTATGTTTTGCACTTTATTTCAATACGCTTACAATTAATGGCCACACCAAGACAAAAGCAATGACATTTTTTTTTAATTATACTCATTTGGAGCAGTAATCACAGTAATGTTAAATTTTTTATTCCATCACCCTAGTTTTTTAAACATGGCCCTGTCAAACAGCTGAGATTTCTCTTTATTGTGAAACTCTCTTGAATTACTAAAATCAAATCTTGGATTATCCAAAAATTTCTGAGAAATTCATAAAACATCCTCAAATGTGTGTTCGTGCAACAAAACCACCATCTAGCAGCGGTTGTCCATCCAAAGAGAAAGATCACTGAAAAGGTCGACTGATTAAAGACACAGAATCCAGTGGATTTTTTCACCATAACTGACCTGAACCGAGTGGTCGAGATGGAACAACCAGGTTGAGGTTGAGCTAAAGTTAGGGAATTAAAATGACTGAGTAGTTGAACAGGACACTAAATGGTTAAAGTAACTGGTTTCTAGGTTTTCTAACACATTTTGATGTACAGTCCCAAAACAAGGAAACTGCTGATTTTGTGAACATGTTTAAACAAGCAAACATTTCAGCCTCTTCGATAATGTTACACTTGTGAAGTGATTCTTTGTCATTGTGAACACACTCAAGCACCACAACGAAATGTGACCTCTGCATTTAACCCATCACATGTGCAGCAGCGGGCAGCTACCAACAGCGCCCAGGGAGCAGTGAAGTGGGACGGTACCTTGTTCAAGGGTACCTCAGTAGTGCCCAGGCTGGGACATGAACCTGCAACCTTCAGGTCCCAAAGGCAGTGTCCTAACCACTAGGTCACCACTGCCCACTTGAACAAAACTACAGCAGAAAGTAGCTTCATCCTCGGCCTCCGAAGCTAGTATTGCCCCTTTAGCAGAAATCATTTCTTGTAGGCATTTTGTAAAATTACCCCACAGTCTTTGGCATTAGCATCAGCTTGCTGGAAGTCTTCAGTGTAAAACAATGTCAGTGGATTTAAAGATGTTTGAGGGTTGCTCCGCCGTGGATCTTACACAACATTTTAATGTGGTTTACAAAATCTTTTTAATCCTTTGCTGTATTCTGTTCTCTGTCTGCATTACTCCAGAAGGTCTGGTTCTTGCCTTGGTGAAATCTTGCTCTTCTGTTCTTTTTGGAGAACAATGGCCCATGCCTCCCATGCAGGGCAAATTTGTCCAGTCTCTTTCTGATTAAAGATGCATGCATTTTTACAATTGCAAGACTTACCCCAGAGATCCCCTCATATCATTCTGGGGTTCTTGGAGACTTCTTTTTACGTCAGGCAGTTTCTTCTCAAGCTAAGTTTGCCTGAGCGGGCAGCCCTAGACAAAATGACAGTGATTTGAAATTTGTACCATTTGTAGATGATTTTCCTTACAGTGAAATGATTTATTTCAAATCACTTAGAGATGTTCCGTTGAGTATCGGTTATCACGTGTGCTTTACACGCAGAAGGTCCTGGGTTTGAGCCCCAGTGGAACCAAGCCATGCCTGTTTGGGCAGGGGTGGCCTAGTGGTTAGGACATTGCCCTTGGGACCTGAAGGTTGCACGTTCTAGTCCCGGCCCGGGCACCACTGAGGTTCCCTTAAGCAAGGTACCGTCAGCTGCCTGCTGCTCCACGTGTGCAAGTGTAATAGGTTAAGTTCAGAGGTAATTTTATGGGCTTGAGGGTGAGGTAACTGTAGGGTGGTACTTACTTTTTTCATGTAACTCTTCTGCTTTTTGTTTACTTGAATTATGAAAATGGTTACAAAATGACATGTAACAACAATGTAATTTGATGGAGTATAGCACCTTTATCTGTAGGCACTGTATCAAAGAGGGTGGAATGTTTGCTTGTTCAAATGTGTGAAAAAATATATATATTTCCATGGGGTGTACTTACTTTTTCACACACATTCATCTTTGCCCATTCCGGCTTCCAGCCAGAGCAATGGAGGGAGATTGTGAACAGGAAGATGCGATTCCCTCCAGAGCTGATCGGTGCCATCCATGAGAGAAACATGGCCATGATTGGTGGTCTGCTGAAGACAGGGGATGGCATCATCCGTCAGCTGGACGAGTCTGAGGACCGGCAGTGGAGGGAAGCGCTGAACCTGTCCATCAGACTGGGCAATGAGGACATCATGGATGCTCTCCTTCAGGGAGTGAAGTTTGATTTTCGACAGATCCATGAGGCACTGTTGGTGGCAGTGGACACCAACCAGCCACGCGTGGTGAAGCGCCTCCTTGACCGACTAGATCAAGAGAAAGGAAATAAGATGGACGTGCGCTCTTTCTCCCAGGCCATTTTTGACCATTCCATTGACGACTCTCAGTTTGCCCCGGGGGTGACGCCGCTGACGCTAGCCTGCCAGAAGGATCTGTATGATATTGTGAACATGCTGACGCAGAAGGGCCATGTC
Organism: Arnoldichthys spilopterus; assembly: GCA_037974385.1. Lineage (NCBI taxonomy): Eukaryota > Metazoa > Chordata > Actinopteri > Characiformes > Lepidarchidae > Arnoldichthys > Arnoldichthys spilopterus. The sequence goes on along the minus strand of JBBPDA010000025.1, from coordinate 8,059,577 downwards.
ATCTCATGGCCACACAAGGTCTCCTGCGCTTGCCTAGAGTGTCGGAATGGACGGCAGTATGACCTGCTCAAGTTCTCGCTGTCGCGCATCAACACCTATCGTGGCCTGGCCAGTCGGGCCTACCTGTCAGTCACTGCTGAGGATGCCATGCTCAGCGCCTTCCGTCTGAGCCGTGAGCTTCGCAGACTCTCCAAGAAAGAGCCTGAGTTCAAGGTCAGGCATTTAACATCAACTCATTTACAGGTTCTGGATCAGTAAAGTCCCATAGCCAGATGTTCAGACGTAGTTCTGTTGGAGCTGTTAATGTTAAACCGAATGCATTTCAAATGTTTTCTGATGTAAACGTGTTGCACTGTCATAGTCATGATGCCTCCAACCTTTTCAGCCCCAGTACCTTGCCCTTGAGGAGCTGTGTCAGGAGTTTGCTGTGGAATTACTGGGAATGTGTCGGAATCAGAGTGAGGTCACCACGATTCTGAACAACTATGGGGCTGAAGATGAGGACAGTGAAGACGAACAGGCGTTTGAGGAAGGCATTCCGAACCTGGCTCGCTTGCGACTTGCCGTCAACTACAACCAGAAACAGGCAGGCTTTTCCAGGCTCTTTACATGCTGAGCAGTAAAACACTGAGACTAATAATGATCATTACCTTTCTTACTGACCCTGTTTTGACTGTAAAGTCATTGTACAGTTAAAGGATATATGTATATTACATAACTGTGTGGCGAGGTTAACCAGTATTATACGGTGACCTACATCTCCAGTTCGTAGCCCACCCAATCTGCCAGCAGGTCCTTTCCTCCATCTGGTGTGGACACTTGCCAGGCTGGAGGGGAAGCAGGACCGCTTGGAAGCTCCTAGTGTCTGTGGGGATCTTTCTCACCATGCCCTTCCTGTGCCTCATCTACTGGATTGCACCAAAATCAAAGGTATGTGTCCCATAAATTCAGCTGTTTATAAATATTTGAAAAAAAGCTTCTTTTCATAGGACGTGTAAAATGTAAATAAGTGAAAGTGACTTATTTGTCATTGTGAACACACCCCATCACACAAAGTGCACCACAACGAAATGTGACCTCTGCATTTAACCCATCATATGTGCACATATGGAGCAGCGGGCAGCTAACCAGCATAGCGGGACGGTAACTGCTCTAGGGTATCTCAGGGTCCATCTGGGTCAGAAGTTGAACCTGCGACCAGGAGAGCAAGGTTCTAACCACTAGGCCATGAGGATTTGCAAATCATGTTAACTGATTTAATTGAAAATTGAACAAAGACAGCATGTCAAATGCTAAAACTAAGAATTTTGTATTAATTTCTGAAGTTTTTTTAATATGAGTTGAATATATATGAAACCGACACGATTCTGTAGTGGAAATCACTGCAGGGGCTCAGGAACACTTTCCAAAAATCACTGTCTGTGAGCACGAATGCAAATTAAAACCCTAGCATGCAAAGAAGAAAATACATATACAGGTTTTAGAGCAACATATGCTACACCCAGACGATGTGTTTTTCAGAGAAGGACTTGCTTATTTCAGAAGGACAATGCCAAACCGCATTCTGCATGTATTAAGACACCATGACTCTGCATTTGAAGAGTGCGGTTGCTAAACTGACCTGTCTGCAGGTCCAGACCTTTCACCAACTGAAAACACATGGAGCATCATCCATTTTCTAAACCGCTTCTCCTGTTTCTGGGAAGCTGGAGCCAATCCCAGCTGACTGTGGGCCTAAGGCGGGGTTCGCCCAGGACAGGAGGCTTAACCCATATCAGGACAACACATAGACAACCATTCATACACACACTCACACCTACGGGCAATTTAGAGCATCCAGTCAACCTATTGCAGCTTTTGGACAGTGGGAGGAAACCAGAGAACCCGGAGGAAACACACGCCAACACAGGGAGAGCTCACACACTCCACACAGATAGGTACCAGTGACCGACCCGAGGATCGAACCCAGAATCTTTTTGCTGTTCCATGTTGTTCTCCTAACCTAAAAAAAACTATAAAATGTTTCTTTTTCAGCATTAAATGTTGTCTTTGTACTGTTTGCAAATCTATATAGGGTTTATATAATTTGCCAATCACTGCATCCTGATTTTCTGAAAATAGAGTTGTAGATTAACTAATAAACATCTGGCTCTTTTTAGACTGAGGTGGCTACTTAGCAAAGAGTATCCATGCATCAAGCATTCGGTAAGACTAGGAGGTGCTGCCTATCTTGTTTCCCATGACCAGATCATCCATCATTGGGGCCTCCTGCTCACCCAGACTAGTTCAGCTACCAAGGACCATCTCCATGTGCTTCATATTTTAGATATGTTGCCAAACTATGGGTTTTTAGCTGATGTCACATCTAGAAACTGATATCGTTTGTGTTTTTTTTAAATCTGGTGTTGACCAGAGGAGGTTGGGTTCCCCTTCTGAGCCTTGGTTCCACCAAAGGTTTCTTCATCCAGCTTAGGGAGTTTGTCCTCGCCGCCATCACCATTTGCTCATTAGAGGCTCGGACCCGTATTCTGTAAAGCTACTTTGTGACAACAAACATTATGACTTGACTTGAGGCATCACATGGGTTAGCAAGCACACTTCAGTGTCCAAAACGGTAAATGCTATTCATGTTATTTGTCTTAGGTGGGGCAGATTTTGAAGATTCCAGTGATCAAATTCCTCCTTCACTCTGCCTCCTATTTGTGGTTCCTCATCACATTGTTAGGGGAGACCATCACCATGGAGAAGTACCGGGATTCCTTTGCATCCAGGCAGCAGAACATGTTGCACAACTCTTTCCATATGGTGTGGGTGGCTGGTAGGCACATTTCCTCTTGACCTGAGACCTTCGTTTACTTCGTTGCAGCTCTGTATGATAAGTGAACAGTGTTTCTGAACGTTCTGGCTGTGGTGAAACGATAATTACATTCAGCATAACACACCACACATATGCACAGTGCCATCCTTACTGCATCATCTCCCTTCAGGGTTCTTCTGGTTCGAGTGTAAGGAGGTGTGGATCGAGGGAGTGCGGAGCTACTTTCTGGATTTGTGGAACTGCCTGGACATGATGGTGCTCAGCACGTATCTGGCCTCCTTCACCCTCCGAGTGGTCATCATGCTCAAAGGCTACTTCCTCTGTCAATCGCCTGAAAGTGAAGAAGAGTGTGTCTACTTCACCCAGACTAGTGAGGAAACTAGTGATCGTAGCAGTGTCTGTAGCAGTGGGGCGGTACCTTGCTCAAGGGTACCTCAGTAGTGCCTGGCCCGGGACTTGTGACCTTCTGTCCCGAAGGGCGCTAGGCCACCACTGCCCTCAGGAGCACCCCTGATACAAGTCACTCGTCTAAAACAGTTCCAACTACTGAGGTTAAACGTGAAGTGTGAAAATATTTGTGCTCCTGCTTAACTGGAGTGAAATCCTGCATCTCCATGACTACACACCCATGGCCCATGCTGCTCAAACACGGTTTCCTATGTTTGCAATCACATTTAATATCAGTTTTCACTACAAAAAAAGTTCTTTTTGACTGGGAGTGTTGTTTATTTTCAATCCCTTCAACCTTTGGCTGTTGGCGGATGTATCATTCAGTAACTACTATGAAATAAAAATGCAAATCTTTGGGGGGCAGGCCCACATACAGGGGTTTAAGGGTTTAATAATTTGAAAAATACTCAAATTTGGCTCACGTAACCTCTTGAAATGACATGGGTTCCTCTGTAAATGTAGTGAACAAACACCTTTGTGTGACTCTGTAATCTGCAGCACGTGAAGATTGGCACCAGGAGGACCCACAGCTGATAGCTGAGGTGCTTTTTGCCGTGACCAGCATGCTCAGTTTCACACGTCTGGCCTACATTCTGCCTGCGCAAGAGTCTCTTGGAACCCTGCAGATCTCTATGGGGAAGATGATTGATGACATGATAAGGTAGGAGGGGAGACTAAGCGCACTCTTCTGCGATGAGGAAACAGAACAGTGAAATGACTTTACCGAATAGTCCAGTTCCTACTGTTGCACTCAGTGAGCCAAGATCTGTTTGTTTTCTTCTTGCATGTTGTACTGGAGCTCACAGGGTTAATGTAGATAAGTTAAGTCCATTTTATTTCTATAGTGCTGAGATGGTCACAAAGCAGTTTTACAGAATCTGGGTCCAAGCCCCCAGTGATTGAGCCAAAGGTGAAAGAGACAAGGAAAACTGTAGGAAGAAACCTCAGGGGAACCAAGGCTTGGAAGGGGAACTCCTCCTCCTCTGGACGACACTGGATAGACATAATAAACCATAAATCAGAATCTTAGTTTCTAGAGGTGGAATCAGCTTAAAGCCTATAGCTTGCAGCAACAAATCTGTTGTTTAATGTTATGTAAACTAAAGTCAACACACACTTATTTCAAAAGTAAAACAAATGCTACTTCTTTGCTAAAAAATAACAGAAATGTTATTTTTTTTGCCTAAAAACAGGTTAAAGTAAAATAAAAGCTACTTTTTTGCCTAAAAATAAGTTAAAGTAAAAAACAAAAGCTAAAATAAGTAAAAATTATAGTAAAAATATAAAATTATAATAAAAATTTTGCCTAAAACAGATTAAAGTAAAACAACTGTTCATTTGTTTTTACCTAAAAATAGGTTAAAATAACAGAATTTACTTTTTTAGCCTAAAAACAGGTTAAAGTAAAAAACAAAAGCTACTTTTTTAGCTTAAAAATAAGTTAAAATAACAGAAATGTTACTTTTTTTTGCCTAAAACAGATTAAAGTAAAACAACTGCTCATTTGTTTTTACCTAAAAATAGGTTAAATTACAGAATTGTTGCTTTTTTTTGCCTAAAAACAGGTTAAATTAACAGAAACTGTACTATTTTTCCTAAAAACTGGTTAAAGTAAAACAAATGCTACATGTTTTGTCAACACTAGTTTTGAGACTAGTTTTCATCTTTTTTCTGAATGTGATGTTCTCTCTCCAGGTTCTTGTTTATTCTGATGATCATTGGAACAGCCTTCCTGTGCGGAATCAACAACATCTACGTTCCTTATGTCATCTCTCCTCAGCTTGGAAGGTCTGTACTCTAACAGGATTGGACCGGCTCTGTCCAAACGGACTCTAAAATGTTGCCGCCTGCATAAAATTTGCACCAGTGGTTAGAATTCAAACCCATGCATGTTTTCCAGGCTCAATGAGACCTTCCCGTTTCTCTTCTGGACCATGTTCGGTGTCGTGAGCAAGGATTATGTGGATATGCCCGACTACGTTTTGGCTGAGTTTGTGGGCAGAATCCTGTATGGTATCTTCACCCTGCTCATTGTCATTGTGCTGCTGAACATGTTCATCGCCATGATCACGAACTCTTTTCAGAAGATAGAGGCAAGGCTGCTGAATGGGGTGGTTCTGACTTGACATTTACCCAGAATGCTCTTCTGTTTTCATGGATCAATTAGAGATTCCCTTGTTTGATGATCCTGTGTAGGATGATGCTGATGTGGAGTGGAAATTTGCCCGTTCCAAGCTCTACCTGTCCTACTTCAGAGAGGGACTCACTATGCCTGTCCCGTTCAACATCATTCCCTCACCAAAGGCTCTTTTCTACTTCATACGGTGATCCATTTATTTTCAACAAATTAAAACAATTAACTCTCATCATAGTGGGCAGTGGAGGCCCACTGGAACGGACATTGCCCTTGGGACCTGAAGGTCGCAGGTTCATGTCCCGGCCCGGCCCTACAGAGGTTCCCTTGAGCAAGGAACTGTCCCACTACACTGGGTGCTGTTCATAGCTGCTCACTGCTCCATGTGTGATGGATTAAATGCAGAGGCCACATTTCGTTGTGGTGCTCGAGTGTGTTCACAATGACAAATAGTCACTTTCTTCTCACTTCTATTTAAACAACATGTGTCAAGAGATCCCTGCAGTTCTGATCCTATCATTATGTTTATTTCAGGGGAATTTTCAGAAAGATGTGCTGCTGTTGCCAATTAAATTCAACCCCAGATTATCCCCCCATTGCTTCTATGGTGAGTAGATTTTAAAAAATGGCCACAAATGACCTGAAAGTAATATATTACAGACATCATCTTTAACAGAAACCTTCTTCTTACTGTGCAGTCAAATGGACCATTGAAGAATGAAGGCGGCGGAGTAGAGAAAGTGTCTTACAAACAGCAGGTCATTCGCGCTCTGGTGCAGCGCTATATAGAGTGTGCAAGGAGGGAGTTTGAGGAAACAAAGCGCAAAGGTGTGATAGAGGAGCGACTTTTTCATTGTGTAATTGGCTTTGGGGTTTAATCGGGTGGACTAAACGAATAAAGAGCCTTATTTCAGCCTTTAACTGGTCTGGTGTGTCCAGACATTTATATTTAATGCTTAAAACTCCAAATAAGAACTAAATAAGAACTTATACCTACAGTTTTCTCTGTGTGTTTACTGAATAATAATCTAAAACACATAAGAGTAAGAGCTTACTTTGGTGAGGAGTTCAAGCTAGAGCTACTTTGAGTGATGATAATTTGACAAGCATTAAAAACCAGGTAAAAATAAAACAAATGCTATTTTTGCCTAATAACAGGTTAAAGTCAAGCAAATGCTTCTTTTTGTTTGCTTAAAAACTAGTTAAAATAAAACCAATGCTACTTTTTTTGCCTAAAACAGGTTAAAATAAAACAAATGCTACTTTTTTGTCTAAAAACAGGTTAAAATAAAACAAATGCTATTTTTTTTTTGCCTAAAACAGGTTAAAATAAAACAAATGCTACTTTTTTTGCCTAAAACAGGTTAAAATAAAACAAATTCTACTTTTTTTGTTTAAAACAGGTTAAAATAAAACAAATGCTACTTTTTTTTGTTTAAAACAGGTTAAAATAAAACAAATGCTACTTTTTTGCCAAAAAACAGGTTAAAATAAAAGAAATGCTACTTTTTTTTGCCTCTTCTGTAGATATTGGAAATCGTGTGACCGAGCTCAGCAAACTGGTTGGACACTTGAACGGAGAGATGAAGAATATTCACCAGACCCTGTTACACATAGAAGAGGTCAAAGCAGATCCTTCACAGACAAGTACCTCTTCTGTGCTGGGGAAGTACATCAAAGGGGCAAAAAACAACTTCCGGGGCTTCACCAGCGGCGTGCCATCGGAGAGCAGAAGCACACCTCTGCTAGTCAATATACACAGTCCTGGTGTGGAACCTGAGCATGTGGAGCAGAAAGACACAGGGGGGACGCAGGACAGAGCAGCTGCAGAACAGGAGCATGTGACGGAAGGAGAAACAGGTGGGGATTTGGAGGGGGAAAGCGTCGGTGAGAGTGAGGCAGTGGCTGAAGAAGGGGGCGTCACGGGGGAAGAGGAAGAGGAGAGAGTGAGTGGTGAGGAAGAAGTGGAGGTCATTGAAGAGGGGGCTTCTTTTGAGGACCCAGCCTCTGGTGATGGTGAGAGAGAGGACTCCAGCGACGATCAGACGGTGGTAGATATAGACGATCACCCCTCCAGTGAGGATGAGACCGGGAGTGGGTTGGGAGAGGGTGAGAAAGATGAGACGGTGAAGATGGAGGAGGGCAGAGCTAACGAAGGGAGGCTTGAGGAGCTGAACGAGTCTGAAGTAAACACGGTGACTGAGAGAAGGACTGGAATTGTAAGTTTCATGGCTAAGCAAATCGAGGATAGAAGCAATGGAGACGAGATGTCGGGTTCGAAAGGGAACAATGCAGTCTCTCCCAGCAGCAGCAGCAGCTCGCATGACACCGGCTTTGGCTCTCAAGAGCTGGATTTCTCCGCTAACAGCCCGGAATGACCAACAGTCTGCTTAGTGTTGTCCTAAATCTCAATATACATTAGGATACTGATATTTAAATTTACTGTATTAAGATAATTACATAAATGCTGCATATATATAGTTTAGGGACTCTTCTGTCTTTTAAAATTGTCTGAAAAGGATCAGCCATAACATTAACACCATCGACAGGCGAATGACATCGACTCTCTAGTCATTACAGTGGCACCTGCCGGGGGGGTAGGGGTGGGATTTATTAGGCAGCAAGTGAACAGTCAGTTCCTGAAGTCCATGTGCTGGAAGGATCTGAGTCACTTTTAGAAGGGCCTTATTGTGATGATCTAGACAAATGAGTCAGAGGGTCTCCAGAACGGCAGGTCCAGGTGTGCAGTAGTGTGACTGGTGGTGAGTTGGTAACCGGGTCATGGGCACGCGAGGCTCACAGATGCATGTGGGGAGTGAAGGTTAGCCCGTCTGGTTGACCAAAAAACTACTGTGGTGTAAAAAGTGATGCTGACCCTGATAGAAAGGGGTCAGAACACACAGTGCAGCACAGTCAGAGCTGCTCCATCAGCAGGAGGGACACACTCCGTGTTAGGCAGGTGGTGTTAATGTTATGGCTGACTGGTGTAAGTAAAAGAGAGGCTGTTTTAGAAACTAATGTTGTGTACAGCAGTTAAATTATCTGTGGGAGGTTCTTCAATATCACACTGTATGTTCATCACAGATTTTTACATGTAACTGTTCTCTTAAATACACCTGATTAGCATGTTGGCACAAACTGGCATGACCAAAAAAGATGTTAAAAAAGTGTCCGGACTTTTGACAGTATGTTTACACACGCACAAAAAAAGTCAAGAACCCTAAATTCTACCATTCAAACGAGTTTAGTAGTGTCCATACAAATTAGCTGTGTTGATACGATGACTGACCTAATGTGCATCAAAATAACACGAAGCCATTTTCTCAGCATATGCAGGTTCCATAGATTCGAACACTTGGTGTCATGTCCTTGTGCATAACTGAGCCTATTCCACTGTAAGCTGTAGTTGTCCCCATGGCCTGTGTGCAGGTTGCAGCTTGCTCAACACCTGTTTGTAACACACACACCTGGGCCATCCCACAAAGGTCCCATGGTTGCTAATTAAAGTATCACCTGCGGCTTCATGTCCTTCTAATCGGAGTAAAAGCACCACAGCTGTGCTCTGGTTTTCAGCTAATACACTCGTTTCCAGAAATATAGAGCGTATTCTAGATCACCAAACCGTGCTGAACGCCGGCCCTCCAGGATTAGAGCTGCCCACCCCTTGTTCTAGATCATGGGATGATGTTAGTCTCCATGCACAAACAGTGGATTGGGTCATACTGAAGAGCTCAGGGATTCCAAACATGGCACTTTAACAAGGCTCTGCTTTTTGCCATGAATGTGTTGTATCTCTACGGTCCCCCAGTCAACTTAGTGTCATTACTGAGAACACTGTACAGCACACAATGAAATGTGCCCTCTGCATATAACCCATCCATATAGGAGCAGTGGGCAGCATCCAGAGAGCAGTGCTTGGGGACAGTACCTCGCTCACAGGTAGTAGTACCAGTGACCTTCAGCTTCAGCTACCTAACCTAAGCAGCAGCAGAGCCAAGAATCAGCCACACAAACTCTAAAGAGGGCCGATAAACATAAATGCGCTTTATGCATAAAAACTGCCCGTCATCACATACCGCCCTAAGCGCCTCTGGAAGCAATGGCTATATACCAGGAGCTTCATGGCTGAAGCCTCCATGGCCAAGGATCTGCACACAAGCCTAAGACACAATGTCAGGCATCCAAAAACTTTTGGCCATAGTGTTGGTAAAAGAGTAATGAACCTTTTGTCATCCCCTGGTGTCGGATCTCCTAGATAATCTCGTAAAATAGAGTTGAAATTGTTTTTGGCTGGCGTTGGTCAGGAGAAAGTTCACAATTAGTTTTTTTTTTTTTTACAAACAATTTATTGCATTAACATGTAAAAAACGAGACATTTTATTCTTTACAAAGCTGTCGAACCCTTAGCAGTACAGGTTCTCTATGCGCATAAAATGCACAGGCTGCGTCTGTAACGTAATTTCAGTTGGACTCTTACCGAGATCAGTGAAAGTCTGTACAGAACTGTTAGGCAGTGCAGCCAGATGAATAAATATGGAGATTGTTTATAGTTATGTCTGTAGTTATAAGACAAGCATATGTACAGAACTGAAATAATTCAGCCAGCAAGAACATATGTGCACAGTAAGTGTATACGCAAAGCCACGCCCCTTTTGTTGCGGATAAACAAAATAATCCAGATGAAACGGTAAGTGCCTCCAACATCCAGAAACCCTGTTCCTGTATGTACATGTAAAATGAAGTCGGGTTAGCAGACAAGAGAGTGGCACAGACCCTGGCTGCTGAAAACCTGTACATTTTAAATGTGATCAGTGTGAAAAAGAGCAGGTGAACAAAGACGGGGACAGTGCTTAAGAGCCACACATCAGACATTCGTCGCGATTCTCCAAAGAGCACACCATGGCCGCTTTGTTCCTCTCCTTGATCTCTTCATCGCTGCTTTTGGTCGGCTGTGCCTCTTTGAGTTTCTCCTTATTCAGAGTGAACTGGATGGGGTTGGCAGCTGGTTTTGTCCGCAGGTAATACATACCGGTCTTAAGTCCCTGTTGAAACAATTTCACAAATTAAGCTATGCGTTTGGCTCACACCTGTTCTAACAGCAGACCGCTCTGTAGCTCTAAAGCGGTGGTGACCTGAAACAATGCTCAACTCACCTGCTTCCAGCCATAAAAGTGCATACTAGTCAGCTTGCCGTAGTTGGGCTCAGCGATGTGAATGTTAAGGGACTGGCTCTGGTCAATAAAAGCTCCTCGGTCAGCAGCCATCTTAAGCACAATCTTCTGAGAAATCTCCCAAACGGTCTTATACAGCTCTTTCAAGTCCTCTGGGATTGTGGGGATGCCCTGAACATGTCCAATAAACAATCAGAACACAGAGCAAATACAGTACTACTCATCATCAACACTACCTTTGCGAGTGAAGGCCACTTAACAGTAATGAATATGTAATAACGGTTCTAATCATGAATCGGCATAATGATTCGGTCTGGCATGTTGACCAACCTGGATCGATCCATTATGAGCAATCAGCTGATTCTTCATGTCTTCACTCCACAGGCCTCTTTCTGTGAGATCTTTCAGTAAGTGAGGATTCACAATCTAAAGGATTGACATTATGAACAAAGATTCAGTAGAAATACATAAATAAAATCCTCATACTTAGAGACGTCAATAACGTGTTTGAAAGTTATTAGTACTGTGCAAAAGTCTTAGCCCTCCATGTTAAAGGTTTAAATCCATTGATCTGAGCAGTGGGTCTCTTTCTGCAGAAAACACAAATTAATCAATGTAAACAAACAGAAAAGGTCTGTGTGTAAACAGTAGTTGCTGGTGTGTGAGCTGGTTAGAGACACAGGTTTGGCTCCAGATTTTTCCTCCAGGTCTCCAGTCACTGCATGGATGTGTGTGAAGCTCCATCAGCACCTGATTGGGCAGTGGTGGCCTAGTGGTTAGGACACTGCCTTTGGGACCGGAAGGTCGCAGGTTCGAGTCCCAGCCCGGGC
>JBBPDA010000025.1:7995871-8013371 GCA_037974385.1 Arnoldichthys spilopterus | reverse complement strand
CTCACTGCCAGGTATAGTGAGGGTGGGGAACTACCAAACTGTGCTGGACACCGACCATCCAGGCCCAGGCCCAGGAGAACAGCACAAGTCTTCGGGGGCTACAGTTGGTTGATCTGCCTCAACTTCATATCACGTCGCTTTTCTCGCCCAGTGACTCTACCAGCACGTTTGGGTCCATTAGAGCTTGTCCAGTCCACAGAGGAGCAGCAGTTGACCGGTCACTGCCATACACCACCACGCTGGCGTCCTGTTACACAGTGAGGACCTATCATGAGACGAATAATTAGCCTATAGGCGATGTGTGAGCCTTTCCATCTCCGCACTCAGCTCAGGTGTAAAGTGGTCCGGTCCACTCCGCATCACGCCCAGTGTGAACGCGACTGGATGACACCAAGGTGGAGAAGTGGCCCGTAAAAGCCAGGAGCCGGACAGACGCTGGCCTTTCCACAAGGAACTGTCCACATCCTCATTCTGACAGTTGCGAGACTGGTGCGTAAGCGCGTTTCGTTGTGTCTCAACTCTGTGAAGTCCGTTCGTGCGTCCACATTCACTTCTCCAAAATGAAGTAGAGCGATTTGCCATAGTACAACACCTGATGGCGATGACCGGCCGGTTTTGTGAACCCTTGCATGGACAATGAACTTTTGTAGCAGCACATAACGTTGCTCAGCAGTTCTCAGCACCAGGGGCTGAGAGTAAAGGGAGTTCCGTCTTCAGCCTTCCTCTTACTGTATGTGCGAGCCTGCCCTTAACGTAGACGGGGTCCGAGCCCCCAGTGAGCGAGCCAAAGGCCTGAGCCGGGGGAAGGAACCTTGGGAGGAACCAAGACTCAGAAGGGGAACCCGTCCTCCTCTGCTTGACCCTGGATGGCAGTAAAAAATCAAAAAGTCTCAGTTTATGAAGGCGGCTTTAGTTAAGGTCAATGACTTTTAGGGCTAAGGTGTGGGCAGCAAATGAACATGTGGTGTCCGGTCCAGGGGTCTGTGATCAGTTGGGGACTTAGAATTTGGAATCCACCCATGTTGATTAAGCATATGAAGTCGTTCGGTTCACGTCACATCTCCGTTGTCGATAAGCAGGAGAAGCACGGGTCACTCACGCCGAAAATGATGGTCAAAGTCAAAGTGAACTTTATTGTCATCTCAGCCATATACGAGTATGTGGAGAGACGAAGCTCAGGGTCCACAGTGCACATATACACTCAGTGCAAAATACTAAAAGACAACAGGACAGACGTACAAGACAGACTTACAGGATAGTGCAATTTCAGGACAGACGTACAGGACAGTTGTAGGATGTTAGGAGAGCAGATTTCTGGATAAAGTTCTGTATATGACAGTTATGGTAAATTTACTGCATAAACCTGCAAAACGTGTCTGTGCAAGAGGTTTTGGTCACATTGCATGTCCTACACCTTATCAGTGAAATTGGAAATTTACTTAAAATACATTTTTGAAAAATGTACCCTCACGGTGCTACAGGCCACAGTGCAGTCAAATCAGTGTACCCTAAATGTACACACTTGTTCAGATTCTGTATGTTAAACTCTTCTATATCTGCAGTTTTTTGGTTGTTTTTGTAATTAAATTTTTTTTTTTAATTTTGTAATTTTAAATTTTTTATAATTTGTTGGGGTTTTTTTTAATTTTGTAATTTTAACATTTTTATAATTTTTTTTTTTTGTAATTTAAATTTTCTTTGCTAAATGTTTCTGTTTCTGCTTTGTTTCCACTCCTGTTTCTATCCTTGTTGCACTGAGCAGCTAAAAGGCCCAGGAGTTTCCCTTTAGGATGAGTAAAGTTCTTATCGGCGCTTTAACTCTCGTTTTCACCAAACCCGCAAAATTCTCAGCTGGGCGCATCACATTCCTCATATCAGTAATGCATGTGGTATCTGCTGCACAGTGTCGCGGTAGTAAACCCCAGAATCAATCGGGCCAACGTAAGCGATTCGACCCAGTAGGCTTCCACAAGCCATTCGAGTGAACTCAGCATGTGGGTTTTAGTGTAGAAATGGTAAAGGACACGCAGACACTTCCAGTTTTCTTTCCTTTCTAAAGCAGCTGCAGTCTGCTTTAGTTCTCCTTTCTCTCTTTAGGAAAGCAAAAAAAAAAAAAAAGTGTCAGCTTAACATACGGCCTCAATTGAACACACCCTGAACATTTTACCACCCAGACCAACTGCGTCCATTGAATTTACAGGGTTTAGAAGACTAGGGGTTTTAGGCGATTGGGTTCCACTGTTCACACACATTGTTTCATTGTTTCCTCTCCGTCTTCGCGCGTCTCTCGCTAACTCACATTGTTCTACTTTATTTTTGACAGCAGGCATTGTCTCAGCTATGACATCATTAGGAACATTTCCTGCTGCAAAGCAACACCCGCAAAAATTCAAGCATCCAAGGTGCCCTGCACGTGTCACGGCTGATGTTTCAAAAGGAGCCTCGACAAAATCTGAACATTGTCTCGGTTTCTTGAGCCTCTCATCGCAGCGCGTGTGGCCTAATCAGAGTTTCTGTCACACCCTCTTCTCGCGGCTCGTATTATGGCTCCCGCCCTCAGTCTCAGCAGGCCGGAGAGCAGCTCTGGTCAGTAGTGACTGGAGGAGGAGGGTTAGGCTGGCTGACAGTGTTGTTTAGCTAAGCTCCACTGGCTACAGCCTTACAGATGAGGGCTGGGCCCTGAATACACACACACACACACACACACACACACACTCTCTCTTTCTCTCTCTCGCGCTGTCCCAAGAGACTGGGCAGAGGCGGTCTTGCCTCATTCTCCTGTGGTCAATTATCTGCTGGACTCAGGCATGCAGCGAAAGAAAGAAGAGTGGAAAAAAAAAAAACAGGGTGGGAGAGGCAGAAAGATTTTGCTCTTACCTCTTGGACGATCCTGTGAATTCTACAGAACTGAACTGTAACTGAAATATGAATTTACTTGATTTGAATGTGTATTTCCATATGAAAAAATTCAGCACATGAGCATATTTGATGTTAAAAGTAATTGTGTTAATGTAATTTGTTAGATTAATGTGGAAACGTCACACACACACACACACACACACACACACAACGTCAAGTAAATTCATCGCATTCATTGTGTAAACTAGACGAGCAAGAAGCTAAAAACGAGCCAGTTCGGAAAGAGCTGTAAGGCTACAACATGGCTTCAGAGCTAATTTTGTCTGTAAAAGATTTTGTAAAGAATAGCGTAAAGTTAACTTTGGCATAATTGTGTTTGTGGCGTAAACGGATGTCGTTCAGAGCCGATGTGAAACGTTACCATAGGGAAGCTCCTGATTCAGGGCTGTTCGCGGTGGGAATGACAGGATCCAGAAGACCTTAGGCTTGTACGTCTCTAGAAGCTTGTGTAAAGTTATGGCATGAAATGGGAGAGTGCGAGAGTTTTGAGATGTCTTGACCTTCAATAAATCTTTTCATGGTGGATTCAGGCGCATGCGTGATGATGTAAGGAACAACTACACCTACCATTATTTTAACATCATCAGAACATGAAAACATTGCTAATTTGGGGAGTAAAGTGGCACATGCATTGTAGGCATCAGGACCTCTGGTTCCTGTCACCACCAGTGTAAAGAAACCAGAGCTGGCACATGTTTACAGTGCATCGTTTTACTTTAAACGAGTTTATGTGCATGTTAATAACCGAATTATGCAGAAATTGCCCTTTAACTCTCCTGTTTCACATATAATCCAAACGTCTTTGCACTGAAGTTTCCCTCCCAGTGCGTTTTCTACAAAACTGTCCACCGTTTAATGCACCTCCCAACGTTTATTGAGCGCAGTGGGTCCCTTTTAAAACGCTGCCTCTGGCCTCTGGCCTACTCTTAATGCATGTTATCTAGAACACTGTGTTACTTCCCTCCAGATGGCAGTTATACAGTGAAGAGGGCAGATTGTGTGAACCTGTGCTAATGCACTGTGGTTTCTGGTATAGATCTCCAGCAGGAAACAAGCGGACGAATAAAGAACAATGCACGGTTCCGCTTTGGGAGATATTCTGACCGTTGTCATGTGGAGCTTTCTGGTTGTGAAATGCCAGTTGTAATATATTCAAACCTTGGTTTCGCCAAGAGATAAAATGACATCAGTGCCGTACATATTTGCATGAGCACAAATAGTACGTTTACCATTACCCCTCATACTAAATATTAGTCTGGTATCAAGAAATCTCATGCAGACAAGCCCTTGTTCATTCATTCATGGTATTTACATACGTATCTAGCTGTGCAAGCAGACCATTCCACACCCGTTCGCCCTTTTATCTAGTTAATTATGAACGATTCATACTTTTTTTCTCTATATGTTAACCCCCTCTCTCACTATGCTGCTTTCTAACCTCACTTTACCATTTTTTCTATCTAGAACTGATAGGTAGTAATTATTTGAACCACTGTGCCTCTTGCCTTTTCTTGCCTTGTTGCAGTGCTGCCAGTGCTTCCTGTATTGCAGTCTGTCAAAATGACTAAGTGCAGCCATTATAGAGCACCATAGAGTGCAACTGTCTGTCAAGCAATGACTTGTCGACGAAGACACTGACTAATCATTGCAGCCCTGCTTGTTGTAAATGTCGGAGCGTAACGCGCTGTGTGTTCTCTTCCTCTCTCCGTAAGATTGCTGAAGATCAAGAGCTCCCAGCATGCAGAGCATTAAGTGTGTGGTGGTGGGCGATGGCGCGGTGGGGAAGACGTGCCTGCTCATCTCTTACACCACCGGCGCCTTCCCCAAAGAGTACATCCCCACGGTCTTCGACAACTACAGCTCGCAGGTGACCGTGGATGGCAGGGCTATCAGCCTGAACCTGTGGGACACGGCGGGCCAGGAGGAGTACGACCGTCTGCGCACGCTCTCCTATCCGCAGACCAACGTCTTCATCATCTGCTTCTCCATCTCCAGCCCGCCCTCCTACGAGAACGTCAAGCACAAGTGGCATCCCGAGGTGACGCACCACTGCCCCAATGTGCCCATCCTGCTGGTGGGCACCAAGAGTGACCTGCGCAATGACCCTGAGCTGCAGAAGAAGCTGAAGGAGCAGAACCAGGCTCCCATCACGGTGCAGCAGGGCCAGGCGCTGGCCCGCCAGATCCACGCCGTCAAGTACATGGAGTGCTCCGCGCTCAGCCAGGATGGCATAAAGGACGTGTTCGCCGAGGCTGTTCGCTCCTTTCTCAACCCCCAACCCACCGTGTCCAAAAGACACTGCACGCTTCTCTGAGAATGGAGAGAGTATAGCCTTATTTTGAATTACACAGAGATTTATACGCCATTGCTGCGACAGGAAGTGTGCGGCTGTAAGACACAGAAACATGTTGTCACCGTTGTGAGAAATTCTTGCGGGGTAACCCAAGGAAACGCTGCGCCTCATTCACCAGTGTCTTCCTCAAGGTCCAGATTCATGACCAGTTATTTTGCTAAAACTGCCAGCACTCGAATTTGCATAAGTATTCTCTGGAGTGTGTGTAGGTTCTGTTCTCACCTAAGAACAGCTCCCAGTGAAGAAAACACTGGTGAATGTTAGAATCTTTGTGAAAACTGCGTAATTTTTCGGCGTTATTTCCTCTGAAGAAGGGTTGGTGGATGAGGCCCAGTTTTTTTTAACTTCTTAGATTTTAATCCAAGTAATTTGGGGCTGTTTGTTCATTTGTCACGTGATGCTTATATAATGTAAAGGGCAGCTGGTATTCTCAAAATGTCAAAATGCTTTCAAAAAATGAAAAAAAATGTAGTCAAGGATTTCTTCCAACAGGTGACAATATACTGCATTAAAAGAGTAAATTTATGAAGGCATGTGGAACGTATTCTTCAATTGAAACATCACTATGGAAACCCTATAGGACTTGACCAGACAAATATATCAGATGGGTAGACAGACCAGACAGATGGGTGGGGAACAGTTCATACCAAGTGTGAAGGCAGTCAGAAGTATGTACATTGATACCCTTAACAGAAACATGGCGATATTTTAGAGATTTCATGTCCTCACGAAAAAATTATTATTAAGACTATTGAAACATGTCTGAGAAATCCAATACTTAAAGAAAAATCTAAATTAACATTAACAAGCCAAAGCATCCGGAAGCTTTAAACAAACGAACTACTATGCAGTTAACGGTTCAAACCAGGGATCTGAGATTTTACGTAGTTTATTATAGTATTTATGTGACACAGCTTTTAAATGCCTCAAGTGCTCCTTCATGCATGTGGGTTACATCTCAAGCACAAGCTTTAAGTGTGTTTAATGTCTTTAGCTCCTGCTCCAGACACACTTTGTATTTCAGCGCTCACGTGACTGCGTCAGTGGTTTCAGCAGCTTTCCCCCAGTTTTGCATCGACCACACTACTTCCTCATGGCGCGGGAAACGGCATCTTGGCAGTCCATTCAGGAAGCAGAGGCTCCAGCGGGCATCACACTCCATTCTACAAACTCACTGTTTCCCCACAAGGCTGGGTGGGGCTCAGCTACGCAGCAGCTAGAATTAGCAAAGCGCTCACTTTCAGCGCTTGATGACGGGTTCGAGATTAGCTCGCAAGATCACAGCAGGCTTCCTAAGGTGGTTTTAAACACATAAAGCGCATTGTAGACGAATACTTCCAGTTCCTTATAGATGCTATAAATGAAATGAGGAACTTTTACCACGTCTGACACATCACTCTTCAGAATTAAGGTCTCTGAATGGTTCTTGACTTGATGCAGGGTTTTAGGAGGAAAACCTGAATTAGTGTACAGCCTTTGCACAGTTGGAGGCTCTTCAAAGGTTCTCGCTATGTGACATAACCTATTATCTCCTTTAACCTGTTGTAGAGCCATGCTTCAGCATTCTTTATGGAACCAGAAGTGGTTCTTCTAAGGCAGAACCCTTTCAGGCAGTCGTATGTTGAAGAGATTTCATGAACGAATGTATGAAGACTTTCAGCTCCATCGTTTCATTACAACATGTAATGGTGTAAACGCAGCGTTCCATTGGATCACTGACAACTCTTCAATGCCCGAGCTTTGTCAGTAAAATTTGAATTTGAAAACATCTCCAAATCTCCTTATTCAGCTATTTCAAGTGGCAGGTTTTTATGAATTTTGTGTATTTTTACTATAGGCAGACGAAATAAACCTCTGAAGGACCCATTTGTCGTTTGTGGTAGTGAAAGAGCTTAAGTACCTGCAATTTTGGCCCTATGAATTTTGATTGAGTGGCGTCAGCTGAATCTGAATCAGGATGAGTGCTCTACGTTCACGTTCCACACCATATCTGGCCCTGTGTTTCGATGGAAAATGTCCACTTGGGTTGGTAACCGTTGAGTAGGAGGCAGCAGGCGTGATGCTGTTGATTTAACATTTCAAAGCACATGTTAAATAATGGAACCCATAGCGAAGCCATTGTCGGTTGAATTAGGCCATTAGGTGGTGTTTTTTCTTCAGGCTTATTTTTATATGCCATTCTTTTGTTGCTCTGCTTTATCTGATTCGCCGAGGTACCATGCTCAAATGAAGTGTTTTCTTTCTGTGCTGATCAAAATCGACAGTGTAATTACATATAACGTGTAATCAAAGCATATTTCAAATGTATCCTTGTTCACGTAAAGAACATACATGTGGAGAGAGTTGGTTGAAGCTGCTGAACAGTATAAATGCAGCTGCAGGTGTTGACTGAGCCACAGATGAGGTCTTACATCACAGAATCTGCCCCTGAACCCCCCCAGTTTAGCAGGGTTGTGCGCAGGGCAAACGTTGTACCACTGAGAAACATTCCGGCCGAAGCCGTTGGTCTGTTTTTTTCTCCGGCTCTTGTGCTATCGTTCCATGGGAAGTAATCTTCCTCCTGGAAACAGAGCAAGGAAGGGTTTATGTTTTCACACGCTTCCGCCCAAGTCCACTCACTCTCCACAACAACTCCCATGGCCGGCCCGCCTCAAGTGCCCCGCCTATACGGCCTATTTTGGGAACGGTCATTATCACGATTAGCTTAAACCAAGGAACACAATGTCAGAGGCTCTTCTCACCTAAACGTTCATTTCAGCCACTGTCTGTTGAAGCATCGATGTTAATTACGTGTACAATGTTTAACTGTTTGTAATTTATTCGCCTGAATTCCTGATGAATTCCTGTACAAAAATGTGTTTAAATGCAAATAAAGTAAACACAGCTTTGATGTCTTGCCTCGTCCAATGAAAGCAAAACTGGACTTAATTAAATAATTAATTAATCAATTAATTAATCACAGATGTAATATAGAAATATATAATATTACAACAGTTAAAAATATATGCAGCATATATGCAGAAAAAAAAAATCTAATAAAAATGTACACAACGTCCTACCCACCCATGATGTTGGTGAGCAGCCGAGGTGTGTCTGAGGTCCAAACCGCTTTAGCTCTTGAAGCTTTAAGGCTAACACTGCTAACAAACTCTAGAAGTCAGTAGTCACCCAAATCTTTCTGGGTGAAAGTGAAAGGGACTATTTGTCATTGTGAACACACCCCACCACACAAAGGGCTACCAGCATTGCCTGGGGAGCAGTGTACACAGTACCTTGCTCAAGGGCACCTAAGCAGTACCTGGACTGGGACTTGAACCTGGAACCCTACGATCACATGGGTAAATCATCTGAGGCAGTGAGCACACACACCTGGAGAAGTGGGCAGCCAACATTGCAGTGCCTGGGAAGCAGTTAGGGGCATTGCTCAAGGGCATTTCATCCTGATGGGTGGTTCTGGGAATAGAACCAGCAACTTTTTGGTCACAAACCCACTTCTCTACCACAACTGTTGGCTACTGTGTCTTAAACCACATCCATAAGGCTGCACCGCCTTAATGAGCTGAATGTGGTTGGAGTGGGTTGAAAGTTTTTGGGATGTGTTGGTGTAAAATGTTTAGGTGACTATTAATTTGCAGTGACTTTCAAACCTTTGTATTACCAAAATGTTTTGTAAATGTGTGTGTTTTGCTGGACTTTCCCTGTAAAACCATTATTAGCCAATGTAAAAGGGCAGCTGTGGCCTAATGGTTAGAGATGAGCGCTTGTGATTGGAAGGTCGCTGGTTCAATCTCTGGGACTGCCAGGGAAAATGTAGGAAGGGGTGAGTGAGTAAGCAGCACCTTTCCCATCCCACATCAACAGCTGATGTGCCCTTGGGCAAGGCACCCAGCCTCTTAGTTGGGCACCGTAGTTGTGCTCCTCCTGTGCCTGGTGTAATGGGTTAAATGCAGGAGGACAAAATTCGCAAGTTTTTTGACTAAGTCAGTATTCTCCCTCTTCCAAACATGTGTATTAGCATGCTTAAAGCTAGTTGGTCAATGTTTTCTGGCATAGCTAGCTAACAATTTGTTAGAGGCAGTGGTGGCCTAGTGGTTAGGAACATGTCCTTGTTATCAGAGGGTTGCAGGTTCAAGTACCACTGAGGTGCCCTTGATAGCTGGCTGTGATGGGGTGCGTTCACAAACTTCACGCTCATATCATCTGAATATGTTGTGACTGGATTTGTGAACTTAGAGAATTGCAGCCGTTGTCGTCTTTGGGTTTACACGCTGAAATGCAACAAGTGGTGCGAAAAATACACCTCGCAGAACTGGAAACAACACAAAACGTCTCTTATGCTCTTCACTGAATTTAAGATTTTGCTGGAAAAATACCATTATTAACAAAACCGACTGTCTACATAATTATATATATTATTATTATATATAATATAATTATATCTCTGTTGGGCCAAAACCTCATATCTCCATCTTTGTCATTTTTTTTTTTATTTGAAATTCGAATTTGAAAACAGTTGCTGACACTTACATTGGGTTCAAATTTCGAAGGGAGCTAAAGGTTCTAATTACCTTTAAAAATACATTTTACATTAATTCCAATTATACGTTAAGATTTTGTGTTTGTCTTGTAAACTTAGACGAGGTTTTTGTCCTACAGCAATGAAAAGCATGTTACACTGCTCACCCAGAACACACGTTAACATGCGTTTGATGTTCTCATGGAGACACTTAAAGGTTAGATGAACTGATCGACCTAATTACTTCAAAGACTTGATTCTGTGCCACTCAGAGAAATTACATGCTGCTATTTGTCATTCGTCTGTTGGTGAACCTCACCATTAGCACACAGACACCATAAACCAAGACTGTTTCCTGTACTTACTAACAAGATGAGACAGTTGATTTGCTGTTAAAAACACTCTGCTGATCGGCATCACACTACTGTGCATCAAGAACTGCAAGCTGAAACTCACACATCAGTCCTATGGGCCCAAGTTCTCTGGACTTACAGACAGTGAAAACATGTGTTGTGGTCAGAAGAGTCCATGTGTCAGCTTGTTCAACGTTGGGCTAAAGACAACAAAATGAACCATCCGGACTGTTATAAGCAAAAGGTGAAAAGCCAGCACCTGTCAGGGCATGGGTGACTTGCATGTGTGTAAGGTTTCAGGCATATATTAGAGAGACACATGCTGCAATCAAGACAAATCCTTCTCCCGGGAAGTCTATGGTTACGTCATGACTGATGCCAGGCCTCATTCTGCATGTGTTACAACAGCATGGCTTCATAGATCTAGTGTTTGACTGACCTGCTGCCAGTTCAGGTCTGTCTCCTATTGAAAATGATGTGGGCAGCAGTGCTTATGGACAGTACCTTGGTCACGGGAACCTCAGTGGTACTTGTACCGGTCTGAGATTGATAGTGTGTCCTTCCTTGGTTCACTTTTGGTAGGTACTAACTACTGCACACCTGAAACACTCCACAAGACCTGCCGTTCTGGAGACGTCATCTAGAACATTAAGTCCCTTGTCAAAGTGGCTCAGATCCTTACACTCCTGCTCCCAGCACATCGACTTCAAGAACTGACTGTTCACTCACTGTCTAATATTTCCCACCCCCCTCACAGGTGCCACTGCAATGAAATAACTAGAGTCAATGTTTTACCCGTCAGAGGTGTTACCCATCGCCGCATATACAGTACATGAATAAAATGAATAATTAACATTAAATATTAAATGTGCTGAACATTTAACAATGTTTCGATATTAATAACGTTTACGTTGCTACGTTTACGTTGTTAGGAACAGTGTGGAGAGGTGGACAGGGAACGTGACGGAGGTTGGCGGATGAGAGCGGACTGCTGTTTATTTACTCCTGAAGAGGGAGGAGGATAGAGGAAGTGGGGACGCTGAAGTGGTCGGGGGATTCCTCCATTGGTTACTTCTCACAAACAGCCATTGATCTGTTTTGCTCTCCAAACACACACAAAAAAAGCCCTGATAAGAGCTGATAAGACTCGGGCAGGGGCACGAACACAGCTACAGCTAGTTTCCCCTGAACAAGAACGTTTCACTGCAGACGCTTCCTTCTGTCTTTAACTGGTGCTTTTTAAATTCTCCCTCACGTTTCCCTACACTCCAGGTGTGGTCAGAGACAAACTGTCCATTATGGGTGGAGTGTTATATACAATACTGTGCAAAAGTCGTAGCCCCCCTATGTTAATGTTTAAAGCCGTTTCTCTGAGCGGTGAGCAGCAAAAACACACGTGAACATTAGAATCAATGCAAACAAACAGTGCAGCAGTGAAGAGAATGAGGATCTGTGTGTAAACAGTAGCTGATGGTGTGTGAGCTGTTAGAAGACACAGGTTCGGCTCCAGGTTTCTCCTCCATGTCTCCAGTCACTGCGTGGATGAATGACGGACTGATTGAGCCCAAACCAGTGATTTGATGGGAACTACAGTAACACTGGGCTCCACTATGAGAGGAGAACTCTGGGAATGGTCAAACACACTGCTACACACACATCACTGTTTACTGTTTTACTGTTATTAGTGTTTATTCTAATATTAGTGTTTTTTTGAGGAAGCAGAAACACTCACTGCCCAGAGAAACAGCTTTCAACGAATTCTCAGGGGCACAATAGTGTATCTGTCCACATCAGACGCTTGTGATGTCCATTAAAATAACATAAACCAACACGTATGCACCTTTATTGACTGACACACCGCTCAGTGCGATGAGAATGGCTTTCGCCGGCCCCCTGCTTGCTGACCGCGGATATTTGACAGTGAAATGAGCTCTCAGTTCTTCCAGTTGTTTTGCAGGTGATAACAGGGAAGCTTTGTTCTGACGGTTTCATTCATTTGTTTACCTGCTCTGTGGAGGGGCCCGGAGCCTGATTTGCTGTGACTAATCCTGTAACAGGCTCTGAAACAAAGCAAAAGCCTTTGTTACTGCTCTGCTTTGTGGTCGGATGTAGTAAAGTCAATATACTTTGTCACGAGAAGCTCTTAGGGCTATACCCCCCTTCCCCACCTCCAACACATAAACATTCATACATACAACATACACAGCTAATTTCATTAAAGACATTAAACAGTCTTAACAGTTGTTTAGCTCGCAGTATTTACATTAATGTAAAATTATTCATCCGTTATTTATATTTATTACACTGTCTTTGTTCGTACCTGTCTGTCTCTGCACTGTCCTGCAACGTTTGCACATCTCTGCACACACTGCACTGTATGTTGTTAGTTGTGTAGTGTTTGTGGTCCTGTGTTTCCTGCAGCACCGTGGTCCTGGAGGAACGTTGTTTCGTTTCACCGTCTACTGTGTGAACTGTATATGGTTAAAATGCCAATAAAAGCCGACTGGACTCGACTTGACTTGAGTACCCAATATCTTACTGGATACTGACATATACTACACCAGGGCAGTGGTGGTATAATGGTGAGGGAGTTGCCCCTGTGACCTGACCAGTACTAGTATCACTAAGGTACCGTGTACAAGGTACCGCCCCCCAGCTCTGCTCCCTGGGTGCTGCCTACGTCAGCTGCCCCCTGTTCACAGATGGGTTACATGCAGAGGTCACATTTTGTAATGGTGCACTGTGCACTGTTCTCAGAAGTGACAATATTGGACAAAACACTCTTCCCTAAAGCTTTAAATGAAATATTTTGGTGTAAACAAGATATCGTTGGCAGTGGAGGCCTAGTGGTTCCAACATTGCCCTTGTGATCTGAAGGTCACAGGCCCGGGTACAATAACGCAAAAGGTTCGACATAATCTTTGAAACAGTGTAATGCGACGGAACAAGAATCGTGTGCGAAAACGAAGAACCTTCTTTTAGTTTACAGAACTTCCACAGTGTAAAGATTCCTGTAAGAACCATTAGAAAACATTTTCGTGGCACATGATACGCAGCATGAAAGTGAAAGTTCTTGTTTTGTAAAATCTGGGATTTAAAAAAGAAAAAGAAAAAAAGCAACACACTGGTGAATCCGGCCCAAGGCCCGAGGTTCTTACACCCTTAAAGTTCAGGACCCTTGACACCTCACCATCTGTAGGCCAGACTTTTAGACGCCACTGCCCCATGACACTCATAGCTGGTTGAAACTGGTTTGATACATGGCAAACACAGTATTCTGACTAGTATATCATCGCTGGCTGGTCACCATTTAGTGTGCTTCAGAGACCCTCAATGCAAACTGAAGCTCTGCTCCTGGTTTCTGCCTAAGCTTCCCTTGAGGATCCTCGATTGGGAGAATCTTTCTTCCAGAAGCTTTTTTAATTTACTTTGAAATTGCTCTTTCTCTCTCTCTCTTTCTTAAATAAAACCTTTAAAAATAATTTTGGTAAATCCTGACCTCTCCTTGAACAAACGTGGACACTCACTAGCATCAACACATACTGGTGTAGGAACAAACCTGAAACATTCAGTAAGAAGTGGAATCCACATGTTTCTTACATTAGATCTTACATTACATCAGTCGAATGGAGCCTCAGAAGAGAATCACTGTGGTTAGGACACTGTCTTTGGGACCTGAAGGTCGCAGGTTTGAGTCCAGGCCTGGTCACTACAGAGATAGCCTTGAGTAAGGTACCGTCCCACTACACTGCTCCCCGGGCGCTGTTGGTAGCTGCCCTCTGCTCCTCGTGTGCACATGTGATGGGTTAAATGCAGAGGTCACATTTCGTTGTGGTGCTTGAGTGTGTTCACAATGACAAATAGTCACTTTCACTTCAGCTGGCAACGATCAGGTGAGCTGAACCGGGTGTATCTGAGCAGGGAAATTACCAAACTGTTTGGGCACGACCCTCCGGGAGCAGAGTTGGACACCCCTGCTCTCAAAGGTTCTTCAGAACTCAAAACTAGGGTTCTTGGGAAAGTAAAATGACTGTTCTATGGCATCACACCAAGAAGCCTTTTATTTCTTTCCTCTCATGAATGAAAGCTTGACGTCCAAACTGTGTGTCTGAGCCAAGTCGACCTTTATTTTTAAGAGCGTAACATCACGTTACATGTTAACGATCATTGTGGAACACAGTAATTAATTTTTACGCCCATCTGAAGATGTCTGACAGCCAGAATTCACCAAAGAATGACATGTGTTACTGCCTCGACTCTGATACACTGACACGAAGCTCCACTTTTTTAATCTAACATGTTAATCATACCCCAATCGATGTGCACAGTTTACTCATGCACTCTGTAAACCTACAAATATGTAAACTCCAGGGATCTATAGTGATCATCAGTATCTGTATATTTGTCTGCATCTCCAAATGTATCCATTTTAAAACTTCCAATAAATTTTATGTAAAAATTAAGATACGCAGCACTGTGCAAAAGTCCCCATGTTACTAGTGTTAAGCTGTTTCTCTGAGCACTGAGTTTTCTTCTGCAGAAAAAAACACATGTGAACATTAGAATCAATGCAAACAAACAGTGCAGCCGTGAAAAGAATGAATCTCTGTGTGTAAACAGTAGCTGATGGTGTGTGAGCTGTTAGAAGACACAGGTTCGGCTCCAGGTTTCTCCTCCAGTCACTGCATGGATGTGTGAAGCTCCATCAGCTCCTGATTTCATCTAATGAAGAACTGATTGAGCCCAAAACAGTGATCTGATGGGAACTGCAGTAACACTGGGCTCCACTAGGAGACTGGGAATGGTCGAACCAACACACTGATACACACATCACTGTTTTACTGTTATTAGTGTTCATTCTAATATTAGTGTTTTTTGAGGAGGCAGAAACACTCGCTGCCCAGAGAAACAGCTTTTAGTCAGCATTTTCTCAGGGGACTAAGACTTTTGCACAGTACTGTATTAGTCAACCGACAGTGTATAATTCACATGATTAATTATATGCAATAAACAATAAAACATCACTTTAAATGAAGCATCAACTCCATCAGTATTTCAGTATTTACACTGGCAGCGACGGTTGTGCTTATGAAACCTCTTACTACTGACGGTAAAACACAATCCACTCTCGTAGTTCAGTTAACTGCTGAAGTAGCTAAAGAAAACCTGAGAGACACTCACAAATACGAGGTGTGTATTACAGAGGCAGTCTGATGTCACCTCTGCTTGTTGCGGACATTTGCTTTGATTTTCTGGATCAAAAGGGTCCAGCAACACCAAGGAACTGTTCTTCACTAGTGGGGTGGGCTTCACGGGCAGAATTCCCTACGCTTCTTATTTCCCTGTAACAAAACACAGATTCTTGTTGTGCCTCTACGTTACAGATGGGACACGGGAGCATACGGTGGCTAGTCACACGTTTTCAGGGTGTGTGGTTCCACATCCAGGCATCACGACAAAAAGTGTGACAGCTGTTCTCCCGAGTACAGCCGCACTGAAATGTACAGAGAGCAGGATTTTGCATCTCTGAGAAATGAGGAGAAGCTAGACGCTGTGAAAGTTTCCCTAAATGCTTCAGGTTAAAAAAACAGCTCAGTGCATAAACACTGTAAATCCAATACATCACTGATACAGTAATAAACGCTTAGCAACAATATTACATAATTGGAAAATTCAACAAACGCCCAACTGTGTAATTTAGAAACAATCTCATAAAGAGACACACACACACACACACACACACACTGTGTCCACTTGACCACAATGTCTTGAGCACAACTGTCCTTTCTGGTCATTTGGCCATGGAGGTGCTTTGGTTCCGATGAGTTTCTCCGATACCCGTCAGATGCGCTTGCCCTCGGGCGGTGTGGCTACCATTACCTCTTTACTTCCAAAGTCCCAGAAGGCGGTCATATGGAAGGCCATGTTGAAGAGCACTACCAGGTACTCACAGAGCGCGAAGAGCGTGTAAACTAGGGGAAGAAAGAAAGAAACTCAGACTAAGATCAAGATCCAGCTTTTTCAGTGTTTGGGATAATTAAGGAGCATGAAGCTCTAGAGCTGGAACCAGGAACCACTGAAATTACGCTGGAATGGCTCTGAAGACGCGATCTGCAGGAAGCATTGTGAATACTTCTCCAGGGTGTAGCCTCCTAACGTCGCTGAAAACTTCATACACTACCAGAAAGCAACAACCCCCCATTCACGGATGCAGGAAGGAGTTGTGAGGTGGAGGTTCCGAAGTCTTCAGCAGCGTGTAGACAGTTTCAGGAGAAACGACACTAGAAGACTATGTGCCATTGAGCAGCAGTGTTGAGCCTGGTTGTTTAACAGCTAGATCAGCTCATAAACGACAGAATGACAAGAGATCGTGTGCATGTGTCTTCAAAGTCTGTACAGGGTGATGACGCGATTTTAAACTTCTCACAATTTTAGCAGAATCTCTACTCTGTGTCTTTTTAGTGATATCAGCAATCTTTGCCTTAGCATCAGCTACATTTCTCCTAGACCAGAGGTTCTCAAAGCTGGACCTTAAATCCAGATTCCGCTCCTGGATTCTGTGATCACCAGTACATGTGACTCTAGGAGGCCAATCAGTTCCCTCATTAGTTCAGCAACTACCTGGTGATTACAAAATCCAAAAGTGGAATCTGGAGTCAAGGTCCAGATTTGAGAACCGCTGTCCTCGACCAAGGTGGAATATTACACATGTATATATAATATTATAATAATAGCATATTGGCAATGCCTCCTGTTCCCTAAAAGCTCAGCTGTAGCTTCTTCACTCAGTCCACTGCCTTCTCTGCAAACCTAGCTTAATGACAACATGCCTCGCTTCCGTGGTCAGAACAAACATGAGTCTTTGTGACGTAATTTATTTATTATTATAAATCTGAACTCTTAACCTGCATGTGCTTTAGCCCCACCCACTCCAATACAAACTCCATCCTAAAACAAGCACACATGCTTTACTATATATATCAAATAATGTGTGTGTGCTTCTTTTAGGATGGGGTTTGTGAGTGTGTGTGTGTATGTGTGTGTGTGTGTGTACATATAAGTACACCTTTTATTATCAGTCATAAAGAGCCATCATGTCTGAAGTCAAAAAGTTGAGCATCAAATAAGTGACATTTGCACAATTTTGAAAAAATAATGTTGAAAGTGAAAATATATAAATGAGAGCAGAATAAAAACGCCATCCTAAAACAAGCACACGCATTATTTAAGTGTGTATATATATATATATATATATATATATATATATATATATATATACACACATATACACACACACTTAACTCCTACAACCAGATCACCCATCATTTGGATCCTCATACCTTGAGTAAGGTACTGTCC
>JBBPDA010000025.1:7977601-7993637 GCA_037974385.1 Arnoldichthys spilopterus | reverse complement strand
CCCGGGCGCTGTTGGTAGCTGCCCGCTGCTGCATGTGTGATGGGTTAAATGCAGAGGTCACATTTCATTGTGGTGCTGGAGTGTGTTCACAATGACAAATAGTCACTTCACAACACGATTATAAAAGTTCTGTGGTTTTAATATGGTTTTCATTTCTGTATCGTCGTTAGTGTCGGACAAAAACCTTGCATCTCCGAAATTGCAGCTTTACAAGAAAACAAAAAAACCTCCTGCACGTATAATGGAGGTTTATGTACACGTATTGTTTCTTTTGTCCTACACATCTTGACATTTTGACACAATGTAAATGTCAGCAGTTGCTTTCAAATTCTGGAAAAATCTTAAAAAACGACCAAACTGGAGATTTTGGTCCGACAACGGCGTTATGATCCATTTGCGTAACATTCGGTTTTGTTTCATTGGACATTTTCCATCGAATATTTTGAGAACTGATTTTTTTTTTTTTTTTTTACACATTTTACACACTAAACAACTTGTCGCTAATGACGTACAGGAAAGTCATTGCGGCCCATTTGTACACTAGGAACTGCTGCCCCTTGTCTCCTACAACCAGATCGTCCATCGTTGGGCTCCTTATCCCCAGATATCTAGTCCCACACTAGTTCAGCTTCTACAGATGTGTTTTGCTAGATTTGTTGCTTCAAGCTACAGGAGTTTAGCTGACTCCGCCTCTTTAAACTCATTTCTTTTCTTTGTTATTGCTATTAGGTGTCAATCAGGGTTCTGAGCCTTGAATCCACCCAATGTTTCTTCCTACAGCTTTTTTTTTTTTCTTTTAAGAGTTTTTCCTTGCCTTTGTCACCTTTGGTTTGCTCATTAGGAGCTCGGACCCTGATTCTATAAAGCTGCTTTGTGTAAAGTGGTAAAAAGAGCTATAGAAATAAAACCTCACAGGATAGACTGTCTTAGGATAGGTTTTGCAGTCACATCCAAATAATATCAGTTTTATATTAATTACACATGTATCTATTAATAATAGTAATAATAATATGTTGACCCACTTATCAGAGTAGATTAGAGGAGGATACGCAGAACAATTAGGTGCATTTGTACTGATCTTAATCGGGGGAAGAAGGAAAACAGCGCCCTCTGCTGATCACATGTAAGAACACATTCAACCAGACGTAACGTTGAAGGTTACAGTACCTCAGAGCTAACGGAATACTTCGTTATCACTTGCCACAGTCTGCAGGTAAGGATCATGTGAAGCAGAGAGCTCACGATGAACATGATGAACCCATTTTTATGGAGACCTGTCAATAAAAAAAAAACATTATCAGCCAGCTGTATCTTTACACTGACAACAGATATTAAAATCTGCATAAACGTTGGTAAAACTCATTAACACGATACTGCTTGTGTTTTCACATAACACACACACACACTTGTCCCTGCAAAACAAGTATTTAAAGAAACCTCACATTAAGCATTAAACATTAGCACCACCTGCCTAATGCTGAGTGTGTCCCTCCTGCTGCTGGAGCAGCTCTGACTTTGCTGCACTGTGTGTTCTGACCCCTTTCTATCAGAGTCAGCATCACTTTCTACACCACAGTAGCTCTTCTGTGGGATCAGACCAGACAGGATAGCCTTCACTCCCCACATGCATCAGTGAGCCTCGGGTGCCTATGCCCCAACTCAATTCACCAGTTGTCCTTCCTTAGTTCAATGCTGGTAGGTACTAACTACTGCACACCTGGAACACTCCACAAGACCTGCTGTTCTGGAGAAGCTCTGACTCAGTCATCTAGAACATCACAATAAGGCCCTTGTCAAAGTGGCTCCAATCCTTACGCTTCTGCTTCCAGCACATCGACTTCAAGAACTGACTGTTCACTTACTGCCTAATATATCCCACCGCCCTGACAGGTGCCATCGTAATGAAATAACTAGAGTCAATGTTATTCTCTTCAAATGTCAGTGGTCTTAATGTTATGGCTGATCAGTGTATATACACACAGTTCCATATATGAAATACATACATAAGGCCTTCCATTTACCATAGCTGATCAGCTAAGGCATGCTTGGAATCCAAATGTTGCTTCTTTGGTTACATTTCTAGCACTAAAAGTAAACAATCACTCAAAACTCGGTCAAACCATCAGGCTCTTCTCTTCTTCAACCTTCATTTAGCGTCATGGTGACGCTCTGTTAACTTCTAACGCCCACAATAAAACATTCCACCCATCCACCCGTTTTCTAAACCGATTCTCCCATTTCGGGTCGCGGGGAAGCTGGAGCCAGTCCCAGCTGACTATGGACCCAAGGTGGGGTTCACCCGGGACAGGAGACCAACCCATCACAGCAATAAAATATTCTTTGCCTTCAATGCCATTGACGAGTCTGAGCCACCTCTAACTGCTCGACGCGGTTTAAACAGGTTTGCTTTGGGGAAGCTTCTACAGAAATGTCTGGAGCAGGTATTCGTTTCTAGCAACGCTGGCCCTGCAGCTCCACTTCCGAAGAGGCACTCCAAACCTGTCGGGCTAAATGAATCTGGGGTATTTCTGGGGTAAGTGAAAATTATTTTTTTGCTGAGCCATTCCTATTGGTGGAAGCAGCAGGTCTAAGCAACTTTCAGTTTCTCTCACGCATCTCAATCCCAACATTCAGCAAAGCATTACACAAAGCCACTGCACAGTGTTCTTCTGAAACGTCTGACTCACATACGCAGAGTATTACAATTTAATTCTGCATTGTCAGCATGACCTCAGTCATAGTGAGGGATTTTGGCAATTTTTAACAAGTGGTTTTGGTTCGGAATGTGAACCGCCGACCTTCAGGTCACTGGAGCAACTCCCTAACGGGGACACCACCACTGCCCCATCACCATCTTTAATGGAAAACACTGTCAGTGAGCAAATCTACAGACCTGAGCACATGCAATTTGCATTTTTCCGGCGCCAAATGAACGTTTAACACACAAAACATTAACAATTGAATCAAATCTTGAACCTGAAACGTAAAAACGTGTGTGTGATTACAGGCTTACGATCATGTTCACATGTAAAAAGGCTTGAACGTGTGTAATGGCATTCAGGACCCGAGTCAAAGGTTCTCACTGTATGTTTCAGTAGAGCAGACGTAGGTGAGCAGCAGCAGTCCCACGTTTTCACACAAGGCGCAGAGGAAAGTGCAGGTGCTCAGCAGCTGGTCCACGAGCTGCCTGCCTAAGCGCCCTCGGTAGAAGCTGAAGTAGGCTGCCGCCACAAGGAAGCGCGGGGCAGAGTGCAGGCCGATGCAGAAGCGCCATATGTAGCGCTCCGGTGTGAGGCTAATGGCTGCACTGATGGATGGGAGGTAGTTGTGGACCTGCAGAAGAAAAGTCAAGCAGAAGATTATAGACGCTGTTGGGAGAGACGGGCTGGATCAGCTATATTCATAGGAAGTTTGTCCTCCTCCAGTAAAAGCCTCTACTCTATACACCAATCAGCCATAACATTAACACCACCTGCTGACTATTGAGTAGTTCCCGTCCTGCTGCTGAAACAGCTCTGACTGTCCGCACTGTGTGTCTGACCCCTTTCCTTTCATGGACTTTTTAAACCACAGTAGCCTCAGGAAGCCCATGTTCGTGGATTCACCACTCGTCCTTCCTTGGATCACCTCTGGTAGGTACTAACTACTGCACACCTGGAACGCTCCATGAGATCTGGAGAGGCTCTGAGGCTCTGAGTCGTCTACATCATCACAATAAGACCAATGTCAACGTGGCTCAGATCCTTACGCTCCTGCTTTCTGCACAGAGTGATGTAGCTTTTGTCAGGCTGCGCCCATGCCTGAAGTATGGCTTAATGATATCTATGCCAGAACAGTACCTTCACTGTCCGGTCGCATCCATGCCGGAAGTACAGGACAGTGACTTCTGTGCTGTCTCTGTAAGAATGAACACATACATCAGAGATTTGTGTGCATGTTGCCTCAGAATTGAATGACCTAAGGAAAAGTGACCTCTGAGCAAGTATAATAATAAGAACAATAATAATAATAAGTGAATGTGACTATTTGTCATTGTGAACACACTCAAGCACCACAACGAAATGTGACCTCTGCATTTAACCCATCACATGTGCACAGTGCAGGGTCCTAACCACTAGGCCTCCACTGCCCATATCAATAATAATAATGTGCAATAATAAAAAAAACAATATACAGCTGCACTGTCACACAATTCATTTGTCCCATAGGTACTGAGACAGCACAGGCATCACGGTCCTACAGTGTACAGTACCTCAGGTATTTGGTGTCACGTGACAGAAGCCACGTCACAGTAACAGGTCGGACTGTGATTTCCACTGGGAATATATTCCACCGCTTTGGGCACGTGCCACTGTAATGAAATAAGATCATCAATATTGCGGCCAGTGGTTTTAATGTTCCGGCTGGTGGGTGTACATGCATAGTGCTGGTTTGGTTGGGGTCAGGGGATCTGGCCAATAGCAGACCACACACACACACACACACACACACACACACACACACACACACACACACCTGGCAGTGGGTATACGTGGCTTCATTGTAGTGATACAGAAGCGAAACTGCAATGCAAGTGATGAGTCCCAGCAGCGGCAGACACACAGTCACGACCGCGAAGAGAGTGAAAGGTAGGCGGATGAGGGGCTTGTCGCGGTCGAGCGCTCCGTACGGCACCTGTAGCATCTTGACTGTGACTCACGTTGCCGACTCCCTCCTCCTCATAAGCCAACGTCTAAAAATGCTCCTGCTCGGCCTTCTACGCTCCATTTCACAGCACCGAGACGTTTAGCTACACACTTCCCCGACTGAGGGGCTAAACATCGAGCCGACGCTCCATTAGCATGAAGCTAGTTCCTGCTAGCCAGCGCTGCCTGTAAACAGCGTCAGTTAGCACAACAAAGCACCAAAGTCTGTTTAACCGACACCAACAACATATACACTGGTCGCCTGCAATTATTTTAGTACGCATTCAACCGAGGCGAAAGGCAATGGCTGCTTAAAGTCGCAGTTGTCCAAAAGAACTGTGAAACAACATCCGGTTAGTGGTCGCTAAGGACTCTTACGTCGAAAACCAGACTTCAAACTAAAAGCCCGTCCGGGCTGCGAAAAATACACAAGATAAACTCGGGAGACGTGGCTTGTAGCTGTAATAATGTGAGATAGATTAGGCAGAGTAGCCTAAACCTATACTAGTAAAAGTATTCGTTATTGCAGTGAAATAAGTAAAAAGAACCTTAAAAAAGATAAATACATAAAATAATAAATACATAAAATAAAAAATTGAGTAAAGATTTAAAGATATTAGGTTAAAAATACTACTACTACTGGGGTTGTAGAACTACAGAAGTGCTATAGCTTTGTAATACCTCCAGGACAAAAAAAAGTGCAAGATGCTGTACCAACATTAAATTAAAGACAAAGTAAATTATGAAGGAAAAGTGACTGTCATTGTGAACACACTCAAGCACCACAACGAAATGTGACCTCTGCATCTAACGCATCACACGTAGAGCTACCAACAGCACCCGGGGAGCAGGGTAGTGGGACGGTACCTTACTCAAGGGTACCTCAGTGGCGCCCGGGCCGGGTCTCGAACCTGCAACCTTCAGGTCCCAAAGGCAGCGACCTAACCACTAGGCCTCCACTGCCCATGATAAATAAGTGATTACAAAACTCCTTAAAAGGAACCCAAGTCAACATAACCTACAGTAAATGACACTACATACCTGTCTGTAATAGGTAAAAAGTGACTATTTGCAATTGTGAACACACCCAATCACATACAAAGTGCATCACAACAAAACGTGACCTCTGCATTTAACCCATCACACGTGGAGCAACAGGCAGTTATCAACAGAACAGCAGTGTAGTTGTAGGATGGTACCCTGCTCAAGAGTACATCAGTGGTACCCGGCTTAGGGCTTGAACCAGGTCTTAACCATTAGGCCACCACTGCCCGTGGTACTCTATTGCACAGTCAGTTAAATAAGGGATCCAAGAAATGTATGAGATTATGTAAAAAATGTTTATTTTCACATACAATATACTTTTTTTCCTTATTTTTTTGCCTGTTGACCTCAATGACATGTTTGGGAATGTTGGTCTCACCTTTTCAGGAAAACAACCCTAATATTGAATGGCTACAGTATTGTGTACCATTTTCAGTACAGAACTGACAATAGAGAAATGTTCAATCTGGGTCTAATGCCGGTTTTTCCAATATGGCTAGCACCAGGTAAGGAAGATGCATAAGCCCAGAGTTCTCTTCCTCTTTGATAAACCAGCGACACATTTTTATTTTTAATTGTTTATCAGTCTTCACATTAAACTGACTGGATATTCACCACAAAAGTACTGGCTATAGATATTTGTTCACATTGCTTGATTTTCAGTCCTATACCAAGATGGGATCTATGGTTTCGACCTGGTGCACCACCATAGAACAAACATGGACCCTGAAGATGTCAAATATCACAACCAATTACAACATTTTCTTTGAAAGAAAGAGCAAAGTAGAAAAAAACAAAACTGCTTCTTCCTTATTGACCCTCCTTCGAGCAAAACAAATTCCAGCACTCCACATTATTTAAATGGGACGATTCTCTTTCTGGGTCACGTCAGTTAAGTACATACGGAGTAAGAGAGTGAAAGAGCGGAAGAGAAAAGAAGGTTGTTGCTAGGATCCAAGTACAAACTAGGGCTGGAGAGTGAACATATCTACTTGTTAGGGTGTCATCGGCAACACATTTCATCTCCTATCTCTTCTCCCTCGTTGATTAACGTTTTCGTTCCGATCCCTCGCTTCTACTCAGGAGTCACTGTCCGAGCCATTGCTGCTGTCTCGGCTGATCTCGATTTGCAGCGAGGGGAGGTGGTCTAGTCTGCTTTTCTTCATTTTGCTGGACTGCTGCTCCTTCTGCTTGATCATGGCCCCCCACATCTTCTGTAGCTGAGAGTCGTCATCCTCATTTTCGTAATCGTCCACTCCATCGGAGTCAGCTTCGTCCCGATGCCGGCTCCCCCGTGAGAAAGAAGCACCGCTCGCTTTCCGACCAGGGCGCTTGGGTTCACCTTTGCTTTCTTTAGACGGTCCCAGTCGGCTCCACAGACCACCTGGGAGGAGCAGGAACAGGAGTAGGATGAGAGACGGTGTGTACATCACGGCGTGTAAAAACACAGACAGCAGAAAATAAAAGCTGATCCGAACAGAAGTCGTCGTTTACTTTGTCCTACCTGACTTTTTGTCTTTGGAGGATTCGGAGTAGAGGCCTCGTGCTTCATGTTTAGTTATCCCAAGTCTGCTATGAACGTCAGTCAGGGGTTCTCTACGAGGTGCTGTGTTTCTCTGGGGCACAGGAGACACAGAGCGGTGTCTTTCAGGGGAGTGTGGTCTCTTCCCCAATCTCTGCCTCACATCTGCAGTGGGAACATGCCAGATCAGCAACCAAATGCCAACAAAGCTCAAGAAAATGTTAAGCTTTAAGTTAATTTTTGTCCTAATTTCAATGATTATTCAATATGTTTCCTATTGTACAGTACTGTGCAAAAGTCTTAGTCCCCCAAGAAATATCATTAAAAGCTGTTTCTCTGGGCAGTAAGTGTTTCTGTTCTCTCTAAAAACACTAATATAAGAATAAACACTAATAACAGTAAAACAGTGATGTGTGTGTGTGTGTGTGTGTGTGTGTGTGTGTGTTTGACTATTCCCAGAGTTCTCTCCTAGTGGAGCCCAGTGTTACTGTAGTTCCCATCAAATCTCTGCTTTGGGCTCAATCGGTCCTTCATTACATGAAACCAGGTGCTGATGGAGCTTCACACACATCCATGCAGTGACTGGAGGCGAAGCCTGAAGCCAAACCTGTGTCTTCTAACAGCTCACACACCATCAGCTACTGTTTACACACAGATCCTCATTCTCTGCACTGCTGCACTGTTTGTTTGAACTAATTCTAATGTTCATGTGTGGTTTTGCTGCAGAAAGAAACTCACTGCTCAGAGAAACAGCTTTAAACTATAAACATAGGGGACTAAGACTTTTGCACACTACTGTATATTGGATACAAATATTGTCAGTTTATGAAAAGGGGGAAGTGAAGACGTCTTTAAAACCTGTCTTTCCACTGGAGGCCACATGGGGGCGTGTAGTCTGATGAGAGTTGCCCTGCCTTTTCTCCTCCAGTAACTGACGGACATCTGTAACTTTCTCTGAGGTAGATTTGGTCACACCACTACCACCACCACCACTACCACTACCAGCAACACCACCAGCAACACCAACAACACCAACACTAACACCGGCACCACCACCACCACCTATACGACTTCGCACACTGCTACTGAATGAGCCGGAGTCACTTCGAATGGAATTTCTGTGAAGAAAGTAAGGCACATATAGTTTTGTCGAAACAGAAGATTTAATAGTTCATAACCAATCAACTTCATAGGCTTTGGTAGATCAGTCACAGGTAAATACAATTACTTGTGCTCTTTTTACCAACGACAAATCACTCTGTCAAATCAACAGAAGATTCACTTACCGAATGCTCTTCAGGTTGCTCTCCACCTCATCAGCATACATGGTCATCTTCATGCTTTTCTTAGGAGAAGGTGTGGAAATCATCTTCAGCTCTAGATCATAGTCCATTTCATCTGAATCCGAGGATGCTGAGGATGAGCCTCCTAAACAACTGCGCAGTCCCCCTTCCCCAATTCGTGGCCCCCGCTCCTTGTCGCCCCGATCTCTGTATTCAACAACTCGGTCATCAGCATCCATGTCTTCCTCCCTATCCTCCTCCTCTTCCTCTTCTTCTTCTATTGGCTCCTCTGGCAGATTCACCAGATCAGCTGTTGTTGAAAATCAAGACAAAGGCACTAGTGTCATTTAAAGTGATATTTCTACAGCTGCGAGGCTGATTAATGAGACGGCAAATCGAGCACAAAGAAACTTTCGTGTACCCGTCAGCCAATGAAATGTCATTTTCTCACCTGAATGCCTGTGTGTGTAGGGTGGGGTGTGTCCCATACTGTCTCCGATTAAGGTCTTTTTGGTCTTTAAAACATCACGCTGAATCCGCCGTGTATGATATCTACGTTTCCTGTGCAAATCGATGAATGTAATGAAGTTAAAGCTTTGTAAAGATGTCTTCAAATTAAATTGAAAATAATTTTTAATAATTAAAATAATAATATGAAAACACTTCGAATAAATCGGTTGATCAGCAAAGCGGTAAAATCTTGTTTCTGCAAATTTCAGTGACAATGATCCTGAACTAGTTTGAATTTATTCAAAAACAAATCAAAAAGCGGCCAATAAACAATTACTTATGATCAGAATTCAAGCGTTGGCTGTAAACAAATAAATCATGTTTTCTTACCAAGAATTACTTAGGATCCCTTTCATGCCTCCATAATTTGGATTGCCATATTTCATGTAGTACCGACTCCGCCTTGCTGCACCCAACTCCTTTTTGTCATCTGTTTTGAGCAAAAACATTAATTCGAAACCACAGACAAATTCATAATCCTGATATAAAGCATCTGTACGAATGAGCACTGGAGTACGCTGGAAGCCAAAAAATGCTGACAGCATAAACATATCAAAAACACTAGTGTGAGCAATACTTTTTGACTGCTAGTGCACTACATCCTCTATCTGGCTGGAGTGGTCATATATTATTGCAAAATGGAAAATATCAAAAATGAGACTATGACTGAACCATACAAAGGCCGTAGTGTCACTTATAAAGCACCTGGCATTAAGTATAGGGCTCATGTGCTCTCTCACCCTGGGTGGCAAAGCGCAGAAGCAGTTTGTTGCCTTTGAAGGCTTTAATGGCGGACCGCAGGTCATTCCGGAGCAGCGACTCGCGCTCTGTGTGAGTTAGCATGTTTGTCTGAGGGTCAGAAAGAAGGGCATGCGTCAGTACCTCTGTATAAGTACCACAAACATAAAAATGCTTCTTTTTTGTTGCCAAGGGTGTTTACCTCAGAACATTCCTGGGTTTTTTTCTCAGTCTCCTCCTCACTTTCACTGGCTTTTCCCTCGCTGTCATCGCTGCTCTTGTCTGCTTTCACCACCACGTCATCGTCGTCGTCAACCTCACCTTCCTCTTCCTCATCATCAGAGCCATGCGCTCCAGCAGCTGTGAAAACCATGTGAAAAATACCCTTGTTCAGTAAAGCTGTCCAAACTGGTCTTTGGTATTTCTGGTCAAAAGAAGCAGGGAGCTAAACACCAATTATTTGGTGAGAAGCTGTAAAAACACATCTTAGCTGAACCTCTTTGTTCTTGAATTGGAAGGTCAGTGGTCTTGGTCACAGCAGTGTCCTTATCAGGCATTTGGCTCATGTTAAGAAGAGCTCTTGTTGAAGTGATGTCATCCAACCAAACCACATTGCCTGAAAAAACAACACACATACTCATTAGGTTTGGTATGTACAGCATCCGAGTGTTAAGATCAAGCATATGATAATAGAACAGTAATAATATCAGAAAATATAATGAACAGACTATCTAAATAGCTTAACTTACAGGATGTGTCATCAATCCACTCAATGTGGGCTGGAGGATACTCTTTAAAGTAACCAAACACATCCTGAGTGCTCAGGTCATCCACACCAGTAAGGTGCAAGGCCTCTAGTCGTATCTTTGGGATAGCTAAAAGGGATGAGGAAAAAAATAAGAAGTACATGTTTTAGAGCATCTTCATTGACACAGGGCTATTTAAACGAATGTGACTTCTCATTTGCATGTACTATAAGATAAACTAAATGAGAAATTAAAGTTTTAAAAAACCCAAAATATTAAAAATCACCAAAAGAACTGCCAAGACAAGAAAATGTATTTGGCAGTGGTAGCCTAATGGTTAGGAGCTTGCCCTCGTGAACAGAAGGTTGCCGGTTCAGAACTGGGTACCCTTAATTTATTGGGCAGTGGTGGCCTAGTGGTTAGGACGCTGCCTAGGACGAGTCCCGGCCCGGGCACCAATGAGGTTCCCTTGAGCAAGGTACTGTCCCACTACACTGCTCCCCGGGCGCTGTCGGTAGCTGCCTGCTGCTCCACTGGGTTAAATGCAGAGGTCACATTTCGTTGTGGTGCTTGAGTGTGTTCACAATGACAAAGAGTCACTTTCATTTCAAAATATGTTAATCTTCAGCTAGGTTAACCTGATCACTTGAGTGAACAGGTTACAAACTGAAGAGATGACACGTAAACCAGAACAAATGGCGCATCATCATTAGGCCCTATGGGAATGCCACTGCCATATGATTTCCCCATCTGTGAAATAAGGTTTACCTTTTTTCATCAGCTCTCGGTCAAGAACCACATTCCTCTGAGCAAGACTTTCCTCTGCACTGAAGTGGAACCGTCTCGCTCTCTTCTCCTTTTTCTCAATTGCCTCCTGGGTAGATGACAACAACGTAGGTTAGATGCTCAAGAACACAAGGCACGAACATAATCGATGGCTTCCCACTTAAAACACAAGCAGGAGTGACTTACTTTGGACGTTACATCGATCCCAGTAATGAAGGCACCTGCCTTGTTTTCGTATCGTCTACTTGTGTCCTAAGAAAAATGACAGCACAGTGATTTTAATGTAGGTACCACACAGACATGTGACCATATTCATGTTGCGTCGGAGTTCTCTCAATATTTACCACTGGATGCTGAACAGCAACACATTTGCACTTGTAAACCCAATATGTATGGATAGTACTGAAACTCAACAGCAAACCTAACATTTCCAGATTCAAAACAACATTTTTATTTGATTAGTCCTCTGAACCGATGAAATGGTCCCCCTGCAACGAGATAGTTATACTGATGGGCTTTACTGATCTTACTGTGTTCATTGCTGGGGGAAATGAGCATCGTAGCTATAACTGAGACAACATTTAATCCAGTAAACTAAATATACAATTTTATGCTCTTAAACATGTTTCTACCCCTTCATTTTCCCTTCAAATCCTAGGATACCACGGTGCCTAAATCATGGTTATATCTAAAGAAATGGAAAACACTTGTGAACGTACATTATAAGCTTTAATGCGCAGCATCAGCCTAAAGCGGTGGCTAACATTGCCCAAGGGAAGAGTATTTAGCAATTAGCCGAGTAAGGTCAGCGCTAAACATGTGAACTCCTGACATTTAAGAACAGCGGGGACACGAAAACACCCAAACAAATGCTCTCGTGGTTTCCATTACGCCTTCTTCTTGTGCGAAATAAAAGCCATTTGCCATTAAAGTCCCAACAAATCAACAAATAAACACAGCTAGCCTAGCTGGCGACGGCTAACAGCTAGCGTTAGCACGCCGTATTAGCATCGCTTAGGTAATTTTAGCCCATTAGCATTAACAGTAAAACTTGGGCTTATTATTTCGCAATAATTAATATTATGCCACGGAGTGGCCGCGAATCCCGACTAACAACGTGTTCGCGGGGGTAATTTGAAGTGTAACGGTGTCAAAAAATGCGCAACGCTGGTGCGAGGTTACGTGGCGCCGAGCTTTCCCCACTCACTGTGCGGGAAGAGGCTGCGAGCCTCCGGCGGCGACCTGCAGCAGGATACGCCGCGGACTGGCGGAGGAAGTCAGCCCGAGCTCCAACTCACCGGCAGCAGTTCTTTCAGACTTCGGCGGACGGGAATGGCCTCGAGCTCTCCCTCTTCCACCTCCATCGGCTCCGCTTCCCGGGCATTCTGGTCGGAGTCCGAGTCCGAGTCCGAGCGGTCCGACGCGCTTTCGTGTTTCACGGACACTTGCAAACTGCGAACAGCCGCCATTACGCGCAGCTAAAGTGACGGCAGCTCACCGCTAAGCGCCAAGCCCCTCTCGCATTGAACGGAGCGCAGCGAGAAGCACGGGAAGCAGCCAATGCTGGTAGCTGACACAGAGCAAGGCTAACAGGCTTCCGAGCGAACCAGCATTGGACTATACGCAGTCAGATGAGCCGAGACGGCTTGTTTGAGAGGTAAAGGATCACAACACGCCCTTTTCCAGCCAGGAGATGCTGCTCTGCACTGTATACAGCGACTTATTCTCCATTAGCGAGGGGCAGTGTGTTAAAACCACACCCTGGGTTTTCACTGCAGGGGATTAATGAGTAAATAAAAACCAAAAAGTGAAAGTATTAGGTAAAAAATCGGTTATGAGCATAAGAGCTTTAGGTGATATTCTTGTGGCACTTGGGTCTTAAGCGGCAAGTGTGAGCAACAGCAGAGCAGACTGTCAGAACAGAAAGAAAAACATATTAAGGGATTAAATGCAGTAAAGTATAAAGTAAATCCCCTTTCTCACAGATAGTTAACAATAATAATAAATTACATTATTGTCATTTAAAAAATGTAACAAAAAAAATGTGAATGAAGTTCAAGTTCAGTTTATTGATCAACAGTACAATTAAATGTGTTGGACCAGAAGAACCAGTAAACTCTGATACAAGAACATGATAGATAAGAATAAATATAAAATAAATGTATAAATAAAATGTAAAAAACTATTTACACAAATATATAAAGGATCCATGGGAAGAGCACATTGTGTAAAGTGCGATGTATAAAAGTGATAAAGTGACCAGTACGAACAGCAATATTGCACATTGGATGAAGGCAGGAGAATTGACAGTGTGACAGTGTGTGGTGGTAGGTTCTGAGTTTTGAAGTGTAACTGATGGCAGAGTGGTGGTAGGTTCTGAGTTTAGGAGCCTGATGGCAGTGTGTGGTGGTAGGTTCTGAGTTTAGGAGCCTGATGGCAGTGTGTGGTGGTAGGTTATGGGTTCAGGAGCTTGATGGCAGTGTGTGGTGGTAGGTTATGGGTTCAGTAGCCTGATGGCAGTGTGTGGTGGTAGGTTATGGGTGCAGGAGCCTGATGGCAGTGTGTGGTTGTAAGTTATGAGTTCAGGAGACTGATGGCAGAGTGGTGGTAGGTTATGAGTTCAGAAGCCTGATGACAATGTGTGGTGGTAGGTTATGGGTTCTGGAGCCTGATGACAGTGTGTGGTGGTAGGTTATGAATTCAGGAGCCTGATGGCAGTGTGTGGTGGTACGTTATGAGTTCAGGAGCCTGATGACAGTGTGTGGTGGTAGGTTATGGGTTCAGGAGACTGATGGCAGAGTGGTGGTAGGTTATGAGTTCAGAAGTCAATGGCAGTGTGTGGTGGTACGTTATGAGTTCAGGAGCCTGATGACAGTGTGTGGTGGTAGGTTATGGGTTCAGGAGCCTGATGACAGCGTGTGGTGGTACGTTATGAGTTCAGGAGCCTGATGACAGTGTGTGGTGGTAGGTTATGGGTTCAGGAGCCTGATGACAGCGTGTGGTGGTAGGTTATGAATTCAGGAGCCTGATGACAGTGTGTGGTGGTAGGTTATGGGTTCAGGAGCCTGATGACAGCGTGTGGTGGTAGGTGATGGGTTCAGGAGCCTGATTGCCCGGTAATAAAAACTGTCCTTTAGCCGTGTAGTGCGGGCAGTCATGCTCCTGTAGCGCCTGCCAGACGGTAACAGGGAGAACAGACTGCG
Organism: Arnoldichthys spilopterus; assembly: GCA_037974385.1. Lineage (NCBI taxonomy): Eukaryota > Metazoa > Chordata > Actinopteri > Characiformes > Lepidarchidae > Arnoldichthys > Arnoldichthys spilopterus. The sequence goes on along the minus strand of JBBPDA010000025.1, from coordinate 7,979,120 downwards.
TGCTGGGTGACTGGGTCCAAATGGGGTACAAACCAAGTGTTTTTCCATATACAGGAACTTTTAGTAGGTTAACAAAATTAATATTTGGCAAATAAAAAGTTGCATCAACAAGACTTTTTCCTTATAAAGTAAAATATTCACATATGTAGGCAGTGGTGGCCTAGTGGTTAGGACCTACCCTTGTAAACAGGAGGTTGCCAGGTTTAAGTCCTGGCCTGGGTACCACTGAGGTTATCTTGAGGAAGCTACTGTCCCGCTACACTGCTCCCCGGTCACTGCTGACAGTGGGTGCTCCATGGGCACCAGAGGTCACGTTTCGTTGTGATGCACCTTGTGTGTAATTGAGTGTGTTCACAATGACAAATAAGTCACTTTCACTAAGTCACCTTAAAAAATATTCAGAATGAAGACCAGAACGATATGTAAATATGCAAAATACATATTTTTTTTTATTCAGGAAAACCAGCAGTCGTAAAGATACATCTACACATGTAGCAGAACCATCATAGTGAAATAAATTAATACATCTGAGGATTACAAGAAACCAAAATATTTCTCTATACAACTTTCCCATAGAATTTAAGGACATTCATTCTCTCGAAAAAAAAAAAAAAACAGTGTCACACATTAGACCTGCTCGTAAGTGTGTGTGATTAATTTCTGTTTGGCCATATCGTCCCCTAATGCACACAATAAATAATACACACACTGGTGACCGGTGATTCCACCACACATCTATACAGCAACGTCAGTCGTGGAATCCTGAATTGACCTAGATGAGAAGGTGGCTACTTCAAGTTAACAATATTACACAGTACAGCCAACAGAAAGAAAATTTGCAAGTGATGTTTAAAGCCTTCGTCTGTCACACTGCGTTGGCAGCGTTGTTTAGCAGATGCAGTCATATCCATTTTAGCGTCAGTGTTGAGCTGTACAGCTTGGGATGTCGATGGATGTAGGCCAATCAAGCTCCAACAGGACTCTGAGAATGACAAACACACTTCTTTCCATCAGAACGTGTTCATTCATGGCAATGGTGTCAAGCCAGTCAGGTACCTTCCTGTCGCGGGTGTTTATAGCATCAGTAGTTGTGCAGTGAGTCCTTATGGTATGCAACTAGGATAAATAGAATGAGAGGTGTCGCCAAAAGTAGCCTCCGCTCCAGTCATCTTCTACAAGGACGTCTGGCTGCCGTACCATTTCACAGGGTTGTCTGAGTGAAGTTCATCTCCGTTGAGTTGCTACGCACGAACACCGCCAGTCTTGACTCATAGACTCATCTTAGGCTCATCTTAAATCCCACTTTGCTCTAGTACTCAAGGTTCAACGATAAAAGTGATTTGAATTCTCCAACCTCGGACAGATCAGTGGCTTGACATGTCCAGGAAAGCGTTGTTTTCTCGCCAGTTTCGCCTAAACCCGGTGTCAAAACCACAAAAACACTGACGGGGCTCTGAGAAATCTTCTTATTTTAGCAGTTACTATCTGCAGACTCAGTTGTTTTGCCTTCTAATGAGAT
>JBBPDA010000025.1:7953474-7963779 GCA_037974385.1 Arnoldichthys spilopterus | reverse complement strand
TATATACTTTTTTCATTACATTTGTATTTTCATTTTATATTCATTCTTATTTATCATGTTCTAATGCTGAGTTCACTGGTTCTTCTCATCCAACACAATTTCATTGTACTGTTGACCCAACGTCAACATACATATGATCAATAACCTGAACTTGAACTTGAACAATAATAATTATTACAACAATAATAATAAACTATATTAATTCAGTGTAGATGTTCTCAAGAACAGGCAGCTTGAACTACTCAAATCTATGAGGGCACAAACAAAGGAACTAAAGAACTATGGAAAGTGACTGAATTGACCCTATAACTGCTGTATTTCCACTGTATTTAGTGCTTGAAGGTGTGTTTACTCTCACTCACCTGACCAAACTTCTGGTAGATGACACCAAATTTGAAGGTGTTGTTAACCTCATGCTCATCGTAGCTCACTATTAACTGTGACCCCTGTGAAATCAGAGTAGTCAGCTGTTATTTCCTGCACTGTCCCAGCTGAGATGAATGAATCAGATCACAGTAAAGTAATAGGTATCAGAACTCAGATAATCAGTAGCTCTATAAATCTCTGAAACTCTTCTGCATTCATGTGGTTTCAGGAAGACCAAAGGCCTTTGTGAAATATTTGAGCAGGGAATATTACCACTTCTTCCATCTAACACATGTCCTGAATGTACAGCTAGAGGACATTGCTCAGTAAAATATTTTAAACTTTAAAGTTTTAATTCATATTTTATAACCAATGTCCAAAATTAGAATTGCACATGAAGGCTGAAGTTACCCTCGGGTACAGAACAGGACTGAATCTCAGACCAGCAATGTCTTCACAAAGCAGCTGCAGGGACAGAAAACAACAACATTACAGTTTGTAACATGTGCACCAGCTTAGTCCAAACCAAGTCAATGCCCTCAAACGACATGTCAAAGTCATAGATTAGAAAAAACTAATTTAAACAATTATCCTCTCAACACAAATGTAGTCAATCAGTTTAATGTTTGGTGTTGAAAGTTTGCTTCTTGTTTCACCCTGGAAATTTTATTTATTATAGCATTTTTAACAACTGCCATAGTAAAAGGTGCAGTGCCTGGGTGGGCCAGCAGGGGGCGGTGGAGAGCCCAGCCTTTACAGCCTCAGTGTGTTGGGCCAACAGGGGGCGTTGACTATGCTCTGCCATTGTGAGGGCAATCAGTGCTTATGTGTACAACCTGGGCCAAAGCCTTTATAAATGTGGTTGTCTCACAAGGTCCCTGATGGCAGGTGTGGCTGGCATGGTGCTTAGGCACACCAGACTCTAGCTGGTAATGGGGTAAATTGCTCTTGGGCTTGCAATAACAACCAAAAGAGAAAAAAAACTCAGTTTCTAGAGATGGCATTAAATAAAAGCATATAGCTTGGAGCGACATATCTAGCATATGCATATGAAGCAAATGGAGATGGTCCATGGTAGCTGAACTAATCTGGAACAGGAAGCAGAAGGCTCCAGTGATGGATCATCTGGTCGTGGGAGATGAGAGGGACAGCGTTTCCTAGCGTACAGATGGGCCGGGAAGACTGTCGATCAAGCAAGTGAACTCTGGGCTGTCCATATGAGGTTCTCCTCAGCAGAAGTGAGTAAGAACTTCAACCATTAACCTTATAGCTCAACTGCAAAATTAAAGAAGCAAATTCCCAACACCAAACATGTCTTGATCAGCTACGCTGATCTGCAGAAGATGCACGTAAGTCATTTTGGTTTCAGAGGTGAGCAGCTATAAATGGCAGCCCTGCACATCAGCATCATCACCTTGGCCAGCTGAGGGACACTGGGGAGCTCGGTCACCCCAGCAAGAGAAATCCTGTCATAAATGGTCTTTGATGGCGTCCTGAGAGAAGGACAGAGACATCCACAGCATTTAATCAAAAGATGCAATCAGTCTTCAGGCGCGGGGGGCGTATTGCGCTTGGGCGTACAGAAAGTGTCCCGGGGGTGTTATTACCTCAGTATGATGTGCAGATACTCCTGATCCTTTGTCTCCTCTTGGCGGAGGGACAGTATGAGGTTGCCATGGTTACTGGCCGTGCAGTAGAAGTTGAGGTGTTCCTGTGAACGGGTGAAGTGTGAGTATATCACATCATGTCATTCTCATCTGTCCAAACAGTACGCTTGCTCTAATGTCTGCCCTGTTAGCCCAGCTCCCCAAAGCCCCTTTGAAATCAATTAGCTGACGTCGTATCTCCATTCAGTTTAATTGAGGAGGGACTGTGCGCTTTCTACATGTGGCAGGGATGTTGCAGGGGCCTCATTTTTCATTACTGACCAACTGGTACTTGCCATGAACTGTTGATTGTCTATTGTCTGTTGTACAAATGGAAGATTTCATCTTTAAAAGCTCTAATCAGTGCAAAATATGCTAGAACACCCCCCCCCCCACACACACACACACACAGCATTTATGGACATAATCAAGGCTTTGCTCCCAGTGGCTCGCAGAACTAACAAAGTCCCATTTTTTCTTTGACCTGTTTAAAGGCCTAGTGGTTAGGACATTTCTCTTGTGAACATGGGGTTGCAGGTTCAAGTCCCAGCCTGGGTACCACCGAGATTCCATTGAGCAAGGTACCATCCTGCAACACTGCTCCCTGGGTGCTGTTGATAGCTGCCTGCTGCTGCACATGTGGATGGGTTAAATGCAGAGGTCACATTTCATTGTGGTGCACTTTGTGTGATGGGGTGTGTTCACAGTTCACACTTTCACAAACAAGCAGGAACTTTCAAGCCTCAGATTTGCTGTAAAGAAAACCTGACGGACGACCATGGTAAGTCCCCAACATTCCAACACTGTCCCTGTCTTGTACCATGTTTCTTTTACCACATTTGTTCACCTTTAGCCATGTTCTTCCTCATGTGGTTCCCACCTTAGCCCCACCCTTATTATGCCTGGTCTTATGTCTCTACTTGTACACAGGTGTTCCGTGTCATGTTTTAGCATTTATACCCTTGTGTTTGGTTTAGTCACTGTCTGGCCTCTGTGTTACTTTAGTTCTCTGTTGTATCATGTTAACCTCTGTAAGCTGTATCTGCTCAGGTTCTAGGGTTTTGCATATGTTTTGTGATTAGCTAGGGCAGTGGTGGTGTAACAGTTAGGGAGTTGTCCCTGTGATCGGAAGGTCGCCAGTTCAAGTCCCAGAGCGTACAAGTACCACTGCTCCCCGGGTGCTGTCCACGTCATCTGCCCACTGCTCCTACACGGATGGGTTGTGCTGTGCTGTGCTGTGACAGGTTCATCCTCATTTCTGAGTGTACAATATATTCATGTCAATTCACATATTTCATCCAATAGCAGGTACTTACTCTGCCTAGAAAGTGCTTGCGGTAGGCTCGTATGGCGTAGTTACTTTCCAGCCTGTATCCATATTCGCCACATTGATGCAGCCCTTCTCCATCCTCCTCATAATAGCAACTGTTCTCCCATGAGCTTGGGGTGATTGCCAGGGCATCAGGGTCTTCTATCCAGTAACCCCCAAACTGTGGCAGGATCACCTGAGGGTATGGCGCTCCTTGCTGCAGCACCTACCGTGCATTAAATACGTAGCACATTAGGATCAACATACAATTCAGGTGATCATCAGTTCAAGCACCAGAAAGTGCACTCAGCCTCACCTGTTCTATACTTGGGTATGGAATGTAATCATCCTAAAGAAACAAAGAAGTCTGTTAAAGTTTTACTCTGGTGATATACCCTCATTTATAATTTCAGTACATACTTGCAAACACAACAAAACAGGCATAACTAACATACACACAGGGATAAATATCAAATTTACACAATTTCCCACTTTCCTCAGATGTATTTTTGCTTCAGCTAAGACCTGCCAATGATTGGTGTCTAAGTTTTGCTGCTTGAGTTTAGCACTAGAGCTACAAGGTCCTCACTGGGTCTTCAGGTAACGTGGAGGCCTAATGTTTAGGACGCTGCCTTTGAGACCTGAAGGTTGCAGGTTTGCGTCCCGGCCGGGCACTACTAAGGTTCCCTTGAGCAAGGTACCGTCCTGCTACACTGCTTGCCGGACGCTGTTGGTAGCTCCCCGCTGCTCCATGTGCGCACGTGTGATGGGTTAAATGGAGAGGTTGCATTTTGTTGTGGTGCTTGAGATTGTTCACAATGACAAATAGTCACTTTCACGTCACAAGACTAATATTGCTAACAAACAATAGAAGTCAATATTCATCCAAATACACCTTTAAAACATCTCTTGACCTGAGGGTCGCTGGTTCAAATCCCAGACCGGTACAAGTACTACTGACGTTCCTGTGAGCAAGGTACTGTCCCCAGTCACTGCTCCCCAGGTGCTGCCCACATCAGCTGCCCACTGCTCCTACACGGATGGGTTAAATGCAGAGGTCACACTTGGTTGTGGTGCACTGTGAGCTGAGCTGTGGTGTGTTCACAATGACGAACAATCACTGACTTTAGGTCTTCATAAAAGTGGCACAGACGTATGTGGTTTAGGACACAGCATGACTTACTATGAGGTAAATGAACGCTGTGGCAGAAGTTTTGTTCACTTCTATACCTCACCGTAAGCCCTAAACCACATCAGCAAGTGCGCACGCCATTAATAATGAGCTGGATGTGGACGGAGATGGTTGAGAAGTTTTTGGCGATGCATTTACAGAAGACTGAAAGGGAAATTTTTTCATTTGTCATTGTGAACACACTCAAGCACCACAACAAAATGTGACCTCTGGATTTAACCCATCACACGTGCACACACGGAGCAGTGGGCAGCTATCAACAGCGCTCGGAGAGCAGTGTAGCGGGACCTTACCTTACTCAATGGAACCTCAATGGTGCCCGGACCGGGACTTAAACCTGCGACCTTCAGCTCACAAGGGTAATGTCCTCACCACTAGGCCACGACTGTGCTGTTGACTGCACCTGACTACATCTGGAAAGCTGCTTTGTGACAATATCAGTTGTAAAAAGTGCTATAGAAATAAAATTGACTTGACTTGACCTGAGAAATGTGGAAAATTGTGTTAAATTGTATTTTTTTGCTAAAAATTTCATGTGTTAAGAAAAACAACTGTTCAAGAATGACACAAGCACATGATGGCGAATCCTAAACAAATCATTTTATGCTCAAGACATGATCATGCACAACCAGAATGACTGGACTGGAGTGTCATGGTATAAATGGATATGGGCAAGTGAAGGGACATATACCGGCCCAAAGGGACACTTCAGGGCTGCGTTAGTGTGTTTGATGATTTGTGGAATTTTAAGATTGCTGATGTATGTAGCTGTTCTTTTTTACAGCCAAAATAAACTGCTAGCTAATCATTAAAATCGTAAAAAAAACCTAGCATCTTCACACCACTAATGCAACTTTTGGTCTGAAGTGTAGCCCTGGACTTGTGACTTTGTGCTGCAGACCTTCACTTTCTGTGGGCCTGGCCTCATTTCATCCACCTCTGACACCTGCTATGGGTCAAGGTCAAAAGGTCAGCTTTCAAGAGGTCGTGGGTCATGAAAGTCAGGATGAAAAGTTGAACATTTTCTAAGGCTTTGAACTAATGCTCAATGTTCGATGTCACTATCATTTCTACCACAGGTTTCTGCATGTGACATGGTCACAGGATTTGCTCTAATGAGCCTGCACGATGATGCAATTCATATAATTGGCTCAAAAATTCAACTTTCAAAGGTTTTCAATCTTACCTCCATCTTTTCCAGCGAGTCAAAGAACTGCGCACTCTGTGGAGAAGGAAGATCGTTAGACAGATCCTCTCTCAGACGCTTTATGTATGTTGAACAGACTCTAATGAACACCATTCATCATAAATGCAATGAGGAGCTTCTTCCACCCTCACTTTACTGATTAGCACAAAAAAAACATTTATTACTCCTCAACCTAAAGTTTAAACCTAGACTTAAACTCGCTAAAGTGTGTGGGCTGCATTTGTGCCTAAGCTGTGGTGTCCACCGTTATTTAATTTTCCAGATTTTCATGTTCTGTTGAGGATTTATGTGTTGTTTAAGTTCAAGTTCAAGTTTATGAACATTATTTCCATAAAATTCTTGGACTCTGTTCAAGTGGTTGCACATGAATCAGATGTGTTAGGTCAGCACAGTTGTTATCACAGAGGGACAGTGGAGGCCTAGCGGTTAGCACAGTGGCCTTGGGACCTGAAGGTTGCAGGTTCAAGTCCCGGTGCGGACACTACTGAGGTACCCTTGAGCAAGGTACCGTCCTGCTACACTGCTCCATGTCTTGGAAGTCAATTTAGATAAAATCGTCAGTCAAATGCAGAAATGTAAATGTACAGAGCACTTAAATACAGGAATTCACTGGACGCAGCATCTTAGTTTCTGTGCGACTGCGTAAAATATTGTAACTATGAACCGTTTTTCAGTGTATAAGGGCTTTAATATCTGTAAAATGTTTAAAAGTTTATTAACATTATTACCAGCGATGACATTCTTGGACTCTGAGCTTCCTCAAAAATGCACAGCAGCATAAAAAATATTAATAAATTAATATTCTGCATATTTGCACATCTCCCCTGCTCCTCTGTCAGCTGCACTGCACTGCACTGTCTTGTCCACTGTTATTTGCACTGAACGTTGTCTTGTCTTGTTGTATTTCTTGTTTAGTTTAGTTTAGTTTAGTGTATTGTTGCTCTTGTGTTCTGTCCTGTTTGCTCTGTTCTGTTCTGCTTTGGTGTTGCACCGTGGTCCTGGAGGAACGTTGTTTCGCTTTTACTGTGTACTGTGTATATTGTAGAAATGACAATAAAACCTACTACTCAAGTAATAAAAGTAGAATAAAATAGTAAAAAAGTGAAAATAATGCAATGACAATAAGAATAATGGTTATATATAAGGGAAGTAGATAAAGCCGCTCTTACATACAGAAGCTGTAATATTTAAAGTGTTTTTAACTGCTCTTATCAAAGTGTTCAGTGCTCGGTTCAGAAGCCTGATGGCTTGTGGGTAGAACCTGTCCTTGAACCTCCTGGTGCGGGTCTGGATTCTCCTGTGTCCTGTATGGATATTTGACATGTACTGTTTGTTTTCTTATACATTATTATTGTTGCAAGCGATCGACATAATTAAAATGCATAACCATGCACGAGAGTAGAGCCGGGTTGGTCTTCCGCTGTTGGTGATCTTATTTAAAACGCCCTTTTCTTCTCCAAAACCTTTTTCGAAAACAATCTTTTTTTTTTATTATTATTTCTGTAACTCTGAGGACCACATCACTTGGGACTGGCTGGGTCATGCTCCACTGAGCAAGCAGGACACAGCCTCTGTGCCTTCGTAAGCAGCTTTGCTCGAGGTAGAAGGCAAAGGAGATAATAGTAATTTCTTCATTAATATGAAGAGGTAACGGTTAATGGAGTCCAGCTGAGCAAGTTTTGCTTTCAGGTCCATCCTGATATCCACGGCTCTCCGCTGTGTGTGAAACCCTGTGAAAGAGTTACCAAGCTAACGGTTATAGGCTGTCTACGTACGCCCTTCACGACACCTGCATAACCTGCCACGGTGGTTGATTCACAGCACCGCTCTTCAAAAGCATCAAAAAACTATTCGACTAAATCCATTTTTAGTCTGGTAAACGTGGGCGTGTGAGTGTAACCGAATATGCATGATTGACTGAGAGTGTGAGTGAGTTTGAGTGAGTATGTAAGTGAGAGAATATGAATTATGAGGTTGCATCAGCTAATAAATCCCCTAGTCAGTGCTGTGGTGATTGGAGGACAGTGTCTGCAGTATAGTGGTGGAAAAACATACAGAGGTGTACAGACAAGAGCGTCCAGAAATCAGTGTTTTCAACCGAAAAGTATTTCAAGAGTAAATGCAACTCAAGACGTAAATATCGAAGCAATGGATCAAGGCTTTGTTATAAACACCATATATCGTTTTTGAGATATTAAGATTTTAATACATTTTACCATATGTAAATACCTGTGATGGACAGACTAGTTCAGCTACCACGGATATGCTATGCTAGATATGTTGCTCCAGGCTATAGGGTTTTATCTGACTCCGCCTCTCTTTTCTTTTTTTATGGTTGTTACTACTCCCCGGTGTCGACCAGAGGAGGACGGGTTCGGAGTCTTGGCTCCTCCCAAGGTTTCTTCGTCCTGCTTTAGAGTTTTTCCTTGCCTCGGTCACTATTGGCTCTCTCATTAGAGGCTCGCACCCGGGTTCTATAAAGCTGTTTTGTCAGGTGTAAAAAGTGCAATAGCAACAAAATTGACTTGACAAAGATCTTGTGAGCACAGAAACATCCTGGGATTAAGATAAAGTTGCACGTTACAAAAGCTGAAGCCATTTCTATGCACTGCTTCTTGCGCCTGACTACACAATGTGCATGCAGTGCCTTTAAAACAAATGGTCTGTGAGTTAAAACTGGGTTATATCATCCTGATGAACTATTTCTGTTAAGGAGACGTGCGATTGCAGACATGGAAAACAGTTGGCTGTTTATGTTAATGGAGCAAATGTTCCTCACTTTAGTACGAAAAAATGTGTCAAGTGGTTGCACATGAATAAAATGTGTTAGGTCAGCACAATTGTTATCGCAGAGCATTTAAATATAGGAATTCGGTGGACGTAGCATCTTATTTCTGGGCGACCACTTATATTTTATAAGTGCATTTATATTTTATACTTCACATTTTAACTATGAACCGTTTTTCAGTGGCTTTAACGTCTGTAAAATGTCAATTACTTCATAAGACATCTTACATCATCTACACCAACATAAGCTGCCCATAAATGCTCATGTATTGGTTTCTAAATATGATATTCAGTGTGTACGCGTGTGTTATGTCTCCATGTAGTTTGAGTGTTACTGAATTTTCTATCCCAGTTATTCAGGATCCATCTATTGTGAGAAAAAAACAACAGTTGTGAGTTAGGAGAAGAGTGCTTCAGCTCACCTTCATGGCGGGTGGGGCAGTTCTTGGGGGAGAAGGTGGGCAGTCTGCCAAGGGAACATTGGAGATGGTCAGCAACTCTTGTCTCCTGTAATACAACATCATCATCGTTATATATTGTACACATTCTCGGTTGCTACATTGTTGTGTGTTACACCCTGTGAAGTGCCTGCAGCTATAACGAGGTGCGTGGAGAGAAAACAGTTCATCTTTCAATCATTCGACCAAATTCACACACATTTCCCAAACCCCTAATGTAATCAATCACCAGGGCACGTTTGGGCTCCAGAGTTTGCTTCTTTGGTCTTGCACTGGTGCTATAGTGCTAGTCTTGTTTGAATAAAAGCTATACTCCATCCATCCATCCATCCATCCATCCATTTTCTAAACCGCTTCTTCCATTTCCGGGATGCAGGGAAGCTGGAGCCAATCCCAGCTGACTGCAGGCCTAAGGCGGGTTCATCCAGGACAGGAGGCCAACCCACCACAGGACAACTCATAGACAGACAACCATCCACACACACTCACACCTACAGGCAATTTAGAGCATCCAATCAACCTACTACAGCCTTTGGACTGTGGGAGGAAACCGGAGAACCCGCAAATACGGGTTGAAATAGAAGAAGCAGTTTGGAAAATGGATGTATATATATATATATACACAGTGCTGTGCAAAAGTCTTAAACCCTATGCAGGTTTAACATTAGAATCAATCTGCTGCCTTTTAGACTTTTCACTGAACCAAAGAAACATTCAGGCATCAAACATGTCTTGACTGATTAACTAAGGAGAGAAACTGTGTACAGGAGATTTTTTTCGCATTATTTCGTTAATGTTGTGCTCAAGCTGTTCACCATGTGAACACCTCACAGACTGAAAACAACACGGACCTTCAGCGAAGGCTTTAGGTAAATGTACTAAAAGCTTGTGTTGCTTTCTGTTCGTGAACTGTCCATATGGCAAACAGCTTGAGACCTTAGCACGTGAACTTGGACGCACCCTTCCTCTCTCTCTCACTCTTTCTCGTTCTTGCTCTCTCTATCACCCTCCCTCCACTGTTCCTTGACCTGAAATTTAGCCGCGGCACTTCATCATCATAAAGTTCATCAAAAAGAGATGATTCTCATTTAGGTCATCTGTTATCCACTCTTCAGAGGTCCAGGTTCAGGAGAGGCCTTGGCCTGCTTTGCATTCATTTTGCCTGTACACCTTCCATAACATAGCACAGGCCAGGATGGGTCAGGGTGTGTGTGTGTGTGTGTATGAGAGAGGGAGAGAGAGAGAAAGAGAGAGAGAGAGAGAGAGAGAGAGAGAGAGATGCATATGACTAAAAATATCCACCCAATCCCTCATAAGCTCTATGTAGAGCTTATGCATAG
>JBBPDA010000025.1:7908287-7921448 GCA_037974385.1 Arnoldichthys spilopterus | reverse complement strand
GTCATTTTATTATTGGACAACTGTTAAACTATCTGGCCTCTGCATTTGAGCGGCTCTTCAGCCATTTCCAGTGCCAGGATAAGGACTTCGAGAGGCTGCTCGTGTGTTGTATAAGTGAGAGACTCTGCTCTGACGTGTGAAATGATTAGTTTGTTTAGATTGAGCTCGTTGTGTGTGTGACCGAGTGCTGTAGGTCTGTTCCAACTCACACTCGCAGACTCGCGTGCTCAAACACGTCATTCTGTCATTTTGGCCATATGTAATTGGTCTCGCCTCTGATGCAAAATTACAGAGGAGCTTCTAACTCTAGACTAAGTCATGTCTTGCCCTTGGGAAGATATGCCCCTTATTAAGATTTTATTCTGGTTTAAAGCTGTGTTTAGTATACATGTCAGAGAGACGAGCTCCAGCAGAACATTTGATCATGTTTTACTTTTTTAAGCCAGTTGTTTTTTGTAGTAAACTGCACCTGAGCGGCATTTTGCTGCATGTGACCTTTTTGAATAAAGTATTTTTAATTTACAATCACATTATTGTTTTTTTTTTTTTACAAAGTAGACTGACCTACTTGTAAAGTAGCTTTAGGTCACCAAACTAAATTTCTTTCCTCTGCTGTAGTTCAGCTTCTTCCAGTTAGATGAAGTTGGAATGCTTTCAGAGTAGTTTTCCCAACACTGCCCCTTTAGTCTGAGACATAAGAGCAGAACGGATCCAGAAGACAAGATAGAATGCAAAATGCACACAGTGGCACGAGGGCTGACATTAGCTTTCTCCAATGTCATGTTCACTAAATGTAGATGTAGGTCACCTCTTGACATTTTTTGACGCATTTGCAGAGTGGTCTAGATCTGGGTCAAATTGTGGAATGGATTATCTCAGTTTTCATGCTAGAGGCTTCAAAGTTTGAACAGATAATTACTTCTATATTTGAAATACACATCAACGGATAGAGCTCAAATATGTATATGAATAACGTCTACTTGTTGATTTAAAGGTGAAAACAACTTTGGGCCTGGCAGGTAAAGTGACAGACATCATATACAGTCATATGCTAATATGAGTTTTTCATTGGCCCAAAGCATTTAACCTTTAGTGTTACTCACATATATCACAGTGCTCTGTGTTTGTCAGTCAGTGTTGTTATATTCCAGACGTGATGATATATTTGCTTTAATCTTCGCTGTTTCTTAAAATGAACCGACTACAAAAGAGCCTTGTGTAATTTGTGCAGTCTCTCCTGCAGCCTGTGCAGACAAGAACTTGAATTTAGTCCTCAGAAGCCCTGTTAATAATTTACCGCCATTTGAAAGCCACATGGGGTGAAAAATTCTGGTCACATCTACTGATGTTATTATGCTCTATGCCTCAAGTTTAATTTTCATTTATATATGTTTTATTTGTCTTCCATAACTCTAGACCGAAAGAAAAGGATATGTTTTATGTTATAAACGCATTTTGTTTTTTATTAGTGAATATTTTATACACAAATGTAAGTATAATATAAGTTACTTCTCCATATTGTCCTAAATGAAGTGAAGGAGGATAACAACACAATCCAAACGTCAAGAAACTGATGGGTTTTGTTTTTTTTCATCTATGGATGTTTTGTTTGCTGCTAGATATTATTTAAAATGTGCTTTTAAAAGCATTCATGTATCTTTAACATTGATTAAGTTCATGTAATCAATCATAAATAAATAAATATGGAGTTGTAAGGGAAACCCTTGGCAAACAGCGCCCCCTACAGGCGTTGTTGCGTTATTTAAGCTGGATCGGAAAATTCGAATAAGGATCTGGGAATCGGGATCTACCTTTGTCATAGAGGCAAACAGGATGAAGAGCGTCTCAGCCGTCCGTGTTTACTCATTTTTTGGCCATATGTAATTGGTCTCGCCTCTGATGTTAATTAACGAGGAGCTTCTTCCTCCAGACTAAGTCATGTCTTGCCCATATTTATGGGATGCCCCTTATTAAGAGTTTTTTTTTCTGGTTTATTGCCCTTCTCCTTCAGTTTCTGCATCACAGTTCTGTTTACATGCTAAACCAGACACATATAGTAATGTGCATGTCTTTAAAATTGGGCATTTTTTCCCTTATGTTATGCACATAGGATGTAAAGTGTACTAGACTTGAGTGATCTAAAAGCGCACAGTGTGACTTCAGCATTGTTAAATTGCTAAATAATCCCATTACAGAGGGAATACAGTGTGTCCCCTGGACTCTTAGCGCGACCCTACAGACTAAATAGTTTTCCGGTGGCTCTGTTTTCATCACGTGGGGATGTAGCTCAGTGGTAGAGCGCATGCTTCGCATGTATGAGGTCCCGGGTTCAATCCCCGGCATCTCCACTTTTTTTTTTCTTTTTCTTTTTCTTTTTTTTTTTTAAACGTGTTTTTGTTTGTTTTTTTATTTGTTGGATAAAATAACGAGAAGAGAAAGAATGTGAAGAATTCCGTCCACACTACTGCTAATACATTATCACGTTTTCACGTCCGGGCGTTTTTAGTGGAGATCACGTAATCCCCTGCCCGCCCAAGCGTAGGCATTTAACAGGAATTCTTCTTGGGACGTTTACTGAAGTTATACTTGGATCAAAGATGGCGTGAAACACAACACGTATTTTTTTTTGATAGGACACAAATCGACAGAAACTGTTCAAGATGTCAAAAATGTTTAAAGGACGTTTACTTTAAAAAGTAGTGGAGAATCGAGAGAGCACGCTTTATGTTGTTTATAGTTTTATAGGCTATATATATATTCTTTATAGTAAAGTTATTTGTATTGTTTTGTATTATGCGTGTTTACATTGTTTACATTTTTATGTATATTGTGGCTACTGGTACTAAAAATTTCCTTCGGGATCAATAAAGTATCTATTTATCTAAATCTTGACAAAAAGACAACGTGGTTCCACTGGGGCTCGAACCCAGGACCTTCTGCGTGTAAAGCAGACGTGATAACCGCTACACTATGGAACCACCTGCTCCGTAGCGCCCTCTTCACCCATTAAAAGCGTCGCCACTGAGTCAGTTCCTCAACTTTCGCGTAAAAATGTCTATTATTTTTCTGCTGTATTTATATTTTTATATTAAACACGTATCAGTGCGAAGGAATAACCCACATGGCCCAATGGACCCAATAACCACACGGCGCGGTGGGTTCCTCTGCCACCGAGAGCACTGCATTGCGGCGCTGTGAAACCGACACGCTCCTAAAACGGCCTAATTCTGAGCATGCGATTTTATTCCAAGGGCTTAATCACAAATGTCCCTAATGAAGCCTTGCCTCATCAAAGGCGCACCTTTAACAGCCTAACCAGCCGTGTGCACGGGTCTGCTCCCGGAAAAAAGGTGTATATACACATTATATACATTCCCGTGTGGCATCTAATGTGTGTATGTGCTTCCAGAGAGAGGATCCTGCTCGCACAACCTTAACGCACAAAGCTGAATATGTGCAACGCACCGCGGACTGCAGGATGCAACCTGCCGCTGTCTCCCCCAGTCTGCCAATCAGCGCGCGCCGGCGGACTGAGGAGGTGCGTGTGTGTGTGTGTGTGTGTGTGTGGGGGGGGTAAATAAATATGGTGGATTTCCCAGCACGCAGCATGATAATCATATTATAGGAACGGGAATTATAAAGTTCGCCTGGCAAAACGGCATGCGACCCCTTGCTTCAGCTCGTGCGTAAAAAAAATCACGACATGAACGGATTCGCCAGCAGCATCTCCAGCAAACGGCCGTGTTAGGGGGTGGGGGAAAAGGGGGCCCGCGCGCGGACATCGGTTATAAACAACAGTGATGGGACTATAGTTGCTCGTCTTGGAGCGGACGACGTCAGAAGAACATGGGATACAAGGTAAGACCACCACTCCGCACACACGACCACCCCCCCGTGCCACAAAACAACGTGGGTCGCACGCGCGTCCATACATTTCACACGCGTTATGATCTGTCGCTGCTGCAGTTCAGGCAAGATCAGGGCTCCGTGGAGCAGCTCGGTGTCTGTGGAGGAGGATGCGGCTGCGTCCCAAAAAAACCAATGGGCCTCATTCAGCACATTTCACCTTAACCCCCCCCCCCCCTTTGTACAGATTAGATTCTGACACGTTATATGTGTTATATGTTATTTTGGGGGGAGAACAGAACCCACACACACACACGTCAGTGCGGATGATAATGGGTGCATGTATTTTATGCAACGTTGGGTCATTACCTTTGCAGGGATTAAAATCAGTTTCACCATAATAAACATGCGAAGGGTTTGAGGAGCGGTTGCTGTACAGCTTCCTCATCTACATTTTTAATGAGCTCTGGGTAAAAGTGATTCATTTTCAGTTTTTATATGCCTTATTAATATAATATTTATTATCTTCCAAACAACCCGCTTAATGTCTATATCAATGTTCCAGTATATTCCGATTCAGAAAACGGAGGAAATTGTTGGTTCCAGCAGCTCAGACAGGCAGAAAAGACGAGGAGGCACTAAATGATACAGAGCAACTGTTCTTTAATCAAAATATACAATCTAAACGTTCTTAACATTATATACTAAGACTATACACTATGTAAACATTATATATATCGGATCAGTTACACTATACACTGTATTATAGCTGGAAGAACGTTGTATGACATGATTCATGCTAAATGTGCTGGAAATGCTTATCTTATCGTTTATCTTTGTGATATCATTAAATACACATTAGTACATATGAATATATACATTTCCATAGCTCTTTTAACAGCTGATGTTGGTCCAATCCCCTAATGAGCAAGCAAGTGGCAACAGAGGCAACCCTAAACTGGAGGTAGAAACCTTGGGAGGGAACAAGACTAGGATAGCAAGAAAAGAAAGCAAAAGCATTAGTTAAGGTGTCTGACTTTTATGGCTGTGAGGTGGTCAGTAGACGAAGCACGTGGAGGTGGTCTCTGGTCTGAAGATAGATGAGAAGGAGGCACCACTGATGGATGATTCAGTCGAGAGTGCAAGCAACAGCTGTCATAGGTTACTGCACATGCGGCGTGCAAATCAGATTTCTAGACCAAATCAGGTGACTGTAACGTCAGAGTGTCACGGTATGCGGAAACCCTCCTTTTTTTGAAAAAGTCTGTGATTACGGTCAATCGAACTCATAGTTACGGCGTGTGGGTTGACATGTGTGCATGTTTGCGGCAGAATTCGCACTGAGAAGGTGAAAAAACACTTTTGCTGAAAGAACCTCATCATCACCATAACCTGCTCGTCCTATAGCAGATATTAACGAAACTAGGATATAATAACGCAACACCTATGGTACGTTTTGTTGTGGGGCTTGAGTGTGTTCACAATGACAGATAGTCGCTTTCACGTCACACTGAGATGCACACATAGACATAAAGATGTAATGTAATGTATAAATGCACACGCATAAGCAGAAGCTAGATGCAGCAAATGACGTCATGATGTAAATCTTTGTGAGGAACCTTGACTGCATAATTTCTGATAGTAGTGGACTGTCAAAGATTTTTCCAGTGGTGGCCTAGTGGTTCGGACACTGCCTTTGGAACCTGAAGGTTGCAGGTTCAAATCCCGGCCCAGACACTATTGAGGTTCCCTTGAGTAAGGTACTGTCCCAATACACTGCTCCCTGGGTGCTGTTGGTAGCTGCCCACTGCTCCACATGTGCACGTGTGATGGGTTAAAGGCAGAGGTCACATTTTGTTGTGGTGCTTGAGTGTGTTCACAATGACAAAGAGACACTTTCACTTTTCACTTTAATCAGTTGCAGTTTTCTTTCCTACACCATAGCAGTTGCCGGGGTAACGTTTTACAACACAATTGCTATTTCTTTTGCATGTTGTTTTGCATGCCATCTTCCTAAACTCTACATCACATGCTTATTGTATGTGTCTTTCCCAGGTGCTTGAGTGTGTTCACAGTGACAGATTCTCTTCACATTCTCAGCCTAAGTGGTTGGCCAATCGGTCGCCGTTTTTTGAGACCATCGTCACTCATTTTGACAGCAGTGTAAAACCTAAAAATGCAATATTCAAATGATGTATAAAAAAAGCAGCAAGCATCAGTCCTGGAACTGTTGGTGGAAAATCGTTGGCAGGTTTCTCAGGTTGTGTAAGACACTCAACAATCATCTGGGACCAGATCCAACACAGAAAAGAACGAAAAGAAAGACCTGCATGTAACATGGCTAGATTTGGAGAATGCATATGGATCTGGGTCACGCCAGCTGATAAGCTTTGCCCTAGACTTTTTCCATGTGCCTGCTCAAATCAAGAGCATCATAGAGAGCCATTATGCAGATGTGAAGGTGCCATGTACGGCAGGAATATACTACAGCCTGGCAACACTTGGGTAGGGGAATGGCAATGGGGTGCTACATCTCACCCATTCTCTTTACAGCTTCTTTCGAGATCATCCTGATTGGCACAAGGACAATGGTCAAAGGAGTGCGAATTACTGTAGGCCGACGTTTGCCCCCCACCCTCGCTGTTGCATGGATGATGTCGCAACCTTACTGCAAACAGCTGCAT
The DNA here is from genome assembly GCA_037974385.1 of Arnoldichthys spilopterus. NCBI lineage: Eukaryota > Metazoa > Chordata > Actinopteri > Characiformes > Lepidarchidae > Arnoldichthys > Arnoldichthys spilopterus. The sequence goes on along the minus strand of JBBPDA010000025.1, from coordinate 7,914,918 downwards.
GTACAGCAATGTTGCTCAGGAGGTTTGAAGAGCTGCTATCCTAAGCCAGAATGAAAATGAAACCAGCCAAGTCCCGCAGTCTTTCAATCCACAAGGGTAAACAGATGGATTCAGTCTCCTTCCAAGTAGCAGGAGAGAGAATCCCAGTGCTTGCAGACCAACCAATCAGGAGCCTGGGCAGAGAGTATACAGCATATCTCACAGACAGGCTGTATGTGTCTTCATTAGGACCTTTCTCAAGAATAGATGTAAGGTTTTGGGGAATAAAGCCCATGTGGTAGGCATGTTTTTTTCTCAGTGATGACGCTATAACATGTTCATCTGATGGTTCATCGGCAGACAAGTCCTGATGTGTCAGCATGTGACATTCATGTATGATAAGGCTGAGAGTGAATGTGCTCCAGCGTCCTCTGCGTTCTGCCTGCAAGAAGGCCTGCTCTCCTGGTCATGTGCACTCAGTTCTGTGTCTTCAGTGTTAGTGCTGTATGTTTCCTGAGATCCAGAGCACAAACAGGTTCAAAATAATGGTGTAATCATTTCAGACATCTTTTACTTGGACCTCACTCACTAATTCCCTGTTATTTGAAAGCATGTGAAAGTTTAAACAGTTCATTACAGCTTACGCTTAGCGTCGTACACATTATAGTCAAATAGTGTCAGATACATCAAATATTTTTTAGTCATGCTTTTGTGACATGCTGATGTTGCTGTTTCGGTTTTGAGGCTTAAAAACAGAAGCATGTTTAATAAGGTTTTGTGGTTGCAAAAGAGGTCGATATCACGAGCTGGTGGGTGTGTTATAAATGGTCAGCTCTACATGAGTTCTTGCAAAAGATTGTTTGTTATTCGAGAGAGAAAGAGAGGGCGTTGTTACATGTATTCAGGCATAAAATGACAATGAGGAACAGATGTTAGTCAGAAAATGGAAGAGAGGTTTCTCCAAATTGAAGGAGGCCTCAAGGTTTTTGCCTTGGGACAAAAACCAGGACCTTAATATATCTACATTTACATTTACAGCATTTAGCAGATGTTCTTTTCCAGAGTGACAAACAACAGTGCTGTGTGGTACATGTCTGTTCTTCTGTAGGGTTAAACCCGTCAACAGCTGATGTTCTACTAAGATACTACTAGCAAAGTTATACACCATCACAAACTCTGCCAACCCTGTAAACCCAAAAGACAATAAAGCATATAAGAGTAAACAATAATCAAAAGACAGTAACAACAAATGCGCAATATAATTGTCTATGTCAGAATCAGTTGAGACCAGTTTGTCACGGCATTTGGTGTGTGGAAACCAATAAACGTAAAACAGTAACATTACATTAACAGTGACATTTCACAAAAGTGGTTCCATAGTGTAGTGGTTATCACATCTGCTTTACATGCAGAAGGTCCTGAGGTTCCCTTGAGCAAGGTACCGTCCCACTACACTGCTCCCCGGGTGCTGTTGGTAGCTGCCCGCTCCTCCACGTGTGCACGTGTGATGGGTTAAATGCAGAGGTCACATTTCAATGTGGTGCTTGAGTGTGTTCACAATGACAAAGAGTCACTTTCACTACTTAACTATACAGTGTATACACCTGGCACCACAGTAGGCAGAGACCCCTGTGGTTGCACCCATTGAGGGGCAGGAAGATTCATTGGGGGCTTATTCATTCTCTAGCTGTTTTACCTGCACAAGTAACGCTAGTTAGCTACAAACAAATTAAACTTAACAAGAACCAAAATATCTATTGGTGCCGCCAATGTCGCCAACAAATCCGACTTTGACCAAGCTTTTGTAGGACCTTCTGGCGTTGCTTTGTGTATTTTCTCCTGGTTCCACAGTTTTGAAGGCAGCCATGCAGCAGCATGCTTTGCCATTCAGTCTGACTGAGGGGTATAGAGGTGGCATCAATGCATACTCTATATCCACAGTACCACAGCCCATGCTCACTTGCACAAAATAGGTGCATAGCTACTGGTGAAGGGTGAACAGAACCAGCAGACCCTTCTGAATGCACTACATACTGAACGGTACAACTGCCAACAATAACAACACGTATGTGTTTTTATGGATGATTTTTTTTTTTTTTTAAGTAGTTGGTTATTTTAGAATATGTCCCAAAAGATGTTCCCTGTTGCTTGGTGTCCCACATATGTGCTGAGAGAGGGGGAGAGAGAGAGAAAGATTGAGAAAGAAAGAGAGAGAGAGGGAGAGAGAAAGAGACAGAGGGAGAGAGAAAAAGAAAGGGAGAGAGAGAGGGAGAGAGTGAGAGAGAGAGAGAGAAAGATTGAGAAAGAAAGAGAGAGGGGGGGAGAAAGAGAAAGAGAGAGAAAGATTGAGAGGGAGAGAGAGAGAGAGAGAGAGAAAGAGGGAGAGGGAGAGAGAAAAAGAAAGGGAGAGAGAGGGAGAGAGTGAGAGAGAGAGAGAAAGATTGAGAAAGAAAGAGAGAGGGGGGAGAAAGAGAAAGAGAGAGAGAGAGAGAGAAAGATTGAGAGGGAGAGAGAGAGAGAGAGAGAGAGAGAGAGGGTTGTGACAAAGTGATTTAGCATCGTGCTTACAGGTAGAACCGCTGCATTGGTGGTTCCCTTCTTAGTCATTTATTTACCTTTGTTCAGCTCTAGTAAAAGGCAGAAGAGATCAGGGCTCAGAGCTTCATATTACAAAGCCACCCGCTTCTTCTGCCTTGCGTTCACTGCGTCTTCCGTTTACACTTGAATGTTCCGCACACATCTTGAAATACAGGGGACCACGAGCCAATGGCAGCGGAGGTGGGCGTGGCCTGCCGGAAAACAGGTGCGGAAACGAGAGCGAGCGCAGTGGGTGGTTTCCTAGCGCTCGCTTTAGGAGGTGCTGTGCTTTCACTCCCTACACAGCACCGTGGAGTGATGAAGCAGCGGCACGGGGGTAATTACTCTTCACCTTTTCCTCCATAGGTTGTGCATTACTGTGGCATTGTAGCAGCGATGGGATAATCAGATACTGAGCGCTTCACTGTCTGTGGCACGTTTTAGATCAATAACGGCTCATATTACAGCAGTAATAGCGGTTTTATGGTGATCTAAAGCTCATATCTCCTCATCCCCATTAAATCATAGCTTCCTGGCAGCAACGGAGGGTCTACTTTGGTACAATGATTAGTATTTGTCCACTTTCACTTTCTTTTGTTGCCTCTTTCTTGTTTATATGCCATTATGCTGAACTGCAGTGGGCTTCCTGTGGTGGGACCACTGTAGTGGCTGCTGCAATTTCATATTTTCCCATATATTATATGCTTAGAATATTCTATTGTCGCTGTCCAAGAAAAAGCAAGTATCTCCACAAAGGGAACTTTACAGGAGAAGGCAAATCTGCACTTCTAATGTCAGTTAATGGAGGAGCGAGTGACTTTGGAGCATTTCTGTTGGTGGGTTTGTCATGAAAGTTTCACCCAAAGATCAGTTTCTGTGTTGAAAAATGTAGCAAAATAAGAAATTAAATAAAAAAAAAAATGGAGATAAGAGTTTTTCACTGTACAGTGACAATATTTTACTTGAACAAGTGTGTGATCCTTGACATTGTAATGGCATGGTGGTGGGTGGGGGTATGGGCGTATGAACTTTTGCACACATCAAGCTCCCTCTTATATATAGGTTATTATACAGGTTGAGCGTGGCCCAGCGAGGAGCCCGGGGAAGTGGGTCCTGGAAGTTGAGCTTGTGACTCAGGTAGTCGGGGGGGAGGGTTGGGTTTTGGGGGGTACAGGGCGCTGGCGTGGTGTAGGTGAGCTGTTTTTTGAGGAGCCCACATAACTGTGCATTTGTGACCCAAGTGGGTTGTGAAAAAAGGTGGCACAGAGAGTTTTTAGACTCAATTGACCCTATGATGAAGGAGGGGCTCCCTTCAAAGCAGATGAACGCTCAGTTAGGAACATTCTGAATTAATGTTCCGGAATAATTCTATATATTATTTTTATAGGTTTTTAAAATGATTCATTATTATTATAATTTGTTATAATTTTTAGCTAGCGGTCCATGTCAAGCCATGTGGCCTACGGTCTGCAGATGATCAGTCTCGTTACAATGGCACCTTTCAAGGGGTGGGATATATTAGGCAGCAAGTGAACAGTCAGTTCCTGAAGTTGATGTGCTGGAAATAGGAAAAATGGCTGTGTAAGCAACAGTTACCTTGTCTTGTTGTGTTGGCTCCACGAGTGGGTCAGAGCGTCTCCAAAACGGCAGGTCTTGTGTGGTGGAGTGTTCCAGGTGTGCAGTAGTTAGTACCGACCAAAAGTGATCCAAGGAAAAACAACTGGTGAACTGGCAACAGGGTCACATGTAGGTGTCTAGTGATGTGGAACCTTTAATATAGTAAAAGGCATTGCACTTGGAAATATATAGCCGTATAGACTAATACAATTAATATTTTGTCAATTTTGTGCAGGCCTTGTCATGGGTGCCCAATGCGTATAAGATGGTGTGGCTAGTCCTTCTGGTCCCATCCCACAGAACAGCTACTATAGCATAAAAAGTGAATGCTGGCTGTGAATGACCGGTATCAGAACATAGTCAGGGCTGTTTTAGCAGCATGGGGGGGGGGACCTAAACACTATAAGCAGGTGGTTTTAATGTTATGGCTGATTGGTATGTTTGTATGTATGAGTGACAATTTGTCATCGTGAACACACTCAAGCACCACAACGAAATGTGACCTCTGCATGTAACCCATCACACATGGAGCAGCAGGCAGCTACCTACCAACAGCACCCGGGGAGCAGTGTAGTGGGACGGTACCTTGCTCAAGAGTACCTCAGTGGTGCCCGGGCTGGGACTCAAACCTGTGACCTTCAGGTCCCAAGGGCAATGTCCTAACTAATAGGCCACCACTGCCCACCACACGTGTGTGGTGTGACAGATATCACAGACATAATACATTTAAAGCCCCTTTTATCTACCATATATTTATATATATATATATATGCACATGTATATTTCACCTTTGTAATATCTGTACTATCAGAGTGAACTGTCATGGGTCATCCAATAATAAGGGTAGCATGGAGCTTCTTATATATAATATTATAGCATTTACTATTGTATTTTGTAATATATTTTTGTCAATATTTTTAATTCTTTAGATTTAGCCAGTCTAGTCTAAGTCTAGGTGTTAACTTCCTTATTTAAAATATTAAACTATGTATGTGACCAAAAAAAAAATCGCGAAATCTGTTAGAAGACACGAGAGCACACAGAAAGCTCTGGTGATGCATGTTTGCATTACTAGCAAGGAAACGCACAGACACAGCTAATCTGGGGACGGTTTTAATAAGTTGATGACTTGTCCTGTGCCGTATGTATTTCCCATTATATACTGGTACAACTACTCCCCATGAGTAGAAGATGGCATATTGTGATATTGACATATAGCTTATTATGACTTTACATATCTGTTGCAATTCGGGAATTTTGCACTGCTTAAATATTACTGAACAGATTTTTTTTACAGTTTTTTTATTTTATTTGTTTTTGTTCTTTTTGTTGTTTTTTTTCGTTTGTGAATATTGTAGCCAACTTAAGGATTATTTTAACTTGGTCGGATGAATGTATATGTTTGCATGGCTATCAGGACTGTATACTAATGCGACTTGTGGCCAGAACTGTTATTTCATTTCAGTGGCACCTGTCAGGGGGTTGAGATATTCTAGGTAGCAAGTGCACAGTCAGTTCTTGAAGTCGATGTGCTAGAAGCAGGAAAGATGGTCAAGCATAAGGATCTGAGCCACTTTGACAAGGAACCTTATTGTGATGGGTAGACGAGTCAGAGCATCTCCAGAACGAGAAGGAGAACTGATAAGCTAGTGAACGGGTCATGGGACCCCGCAGAAGAGCTACTGTGGTGTAGAAAGTGATGCTGACTCTGATTAAAAGGGGTCAGAACACACAGTGCAGCACAGTCACTTTCAACAGCATGAAGGACCTACTCAATATAAAGCAGGTGGTGTTAATGTTATGGCTGATCAGACAATATTGTCATTCACGTATCTTGAAATAAGTCTATGTTGCCCGTCCCTACTGATGACACGTTAGGTCAAGTTGGTTTATTGAGTCACTGTGTTATTTTTGGGTGTGTAAAAGTGATTTACCCGACAAAACTGACAAAATACGGCATCTAAGTTCCTCAAAGAAACACTCAAACAACACCTTGCCTTTTTCTTGATAAGCGAAACGTGTTAACACGTTAATGCTCATGCCAGCATTTTCAGTTCTTGTTACACTTGCTAAAGAAAATGGACAAAAGAAGCCTTCATTTAGGAATTGCAGCAAAGGCTTAAGTGCAACGAACAAACTAGTTTAATCCGAAAGGCAGAGTCAGGGTCGAAAACAGGCAAAAAGGTCAGAAATCCAGAAAATAACGAGAGAAACAGCAACAGTAAGGATCAGTAAGTTTACCTAGGCAAAACAATACTTCTAGTCTAGTCAGAGGCTTTAAGTGACGCTGATCTGTGGCTGAGTTGACGTCGACTCCCGGACTGGATTTCTGGATCTGAAATTGCGCACTGATTTTAGGGACTGACACCTTCATAGCATTTACATTTACATTTACATTTACATTTACATTTACATTTATTCATGTGTCTGACGCTTTTATCCAAAGCGACTTCCAGGA
>JBBPDA010000025.1:7866194-7888723 GCA_037974385.1 Arnoldichthys spilopterus | reverse complement strand
TTTAATTGTATGTATATATAGTAGGTATGTATGAATTAAAAAATGATTAAATGTATATATATATCCAGTCTAACTAACTAAAGTATAGTGATATTGCACCAGAAAGATTATTTGCACATTGCACAATTATTGATCACACAGTGATTGTATCTTACATTAGGAATATAATAATAAATATATTGCACAGAATAAAGACCGCAGCAACTGCAGGGGCCTTCTTGCATGCAGGGTGTAACAGTCTGTTACTGGAAGAGCCATTTATGTAATTTATATTACATTAAATATAACAGGATATAAAATATGATATTAATAATCCATTAGAAAAAACATTACACCTGATAAATAAATTTATAATTTGCCTTATTTTCTCATATTCATATAATTCTGCATGAGTTGCACATGAGTTTACACACTAATACACACTAATCTGGCCCATGCATCACTGTTACATAACTAGTGAGCAAAAAACAATCACAGATCTTACCAGAGCAGAGACACGGAGCGAGGAGCAGACAGAAGTGGAGGAGAGCGGAGCTCATGACTGTACAGCCCACAGACAGTCTCTGCCATGCAGGACATGAGCACACCTGTAAGAACTCTGGACAGCAGGGGCAGGCCGGGGGGTGGGTTGGTCAAGTGTCACTTGGCTCCAGAGTCAAGTGTAGGATGTCGAGTTGCAGGAGGATGATGACGTCCGAACGTTAAGTTAAACCTGTGATTCTGCCTTAACCCTTCGAACCCCAAGATTAATATTAAGTTCTTCTTCCAAATCACACATTAATCACTAATCAGCACATGCGAGTTTAAACGTGGTGGATTAGAAAACAGGAGGAGACGTTCAGGTGAGTTTTTAACACTTAATTCGTCCTGTTATATTAGTCTTTAATCCAAAAATGCAGATTTCAATTGTGCATAAAATTACACATAACCACAAAACACCATTAAAAATAAATAAATAAATAAATAAATGCTGTTAGATATTTATCCACAACAAAACGTCATCATTTTTTATTTATAAATAATAATAATTAATTTTAACTAATGATTATAATGTAGATGAAGTAGTTGTGAGGAAATTTGTCTTTTTTTTTCTTTTTCTTTCTGTCTTTTTTTTTTAAGAAATTTTAAGTCCACTAAATAAATAAAAAAGCAACTGAAACAAGTGAGCGGTCTCTATACACTAAAAAAACACGGTTCTTAAAGGGTGTTTAATTCCAGGGGGAGGGGGGTGTAGCTGGTACCTTTACATTGTCAAAGTTTTGAAAACTTTACACACCTGCACATTTCATAAACAAAAACGATTCTTGGAAAAAAAAAAGAAAAAAACACAGAGAGGAAGATTCTGTTGGGCGCCAAACTTGTTTTTTTCCCCGCAATTCTGGCACTTTTATTTTGAAGTGGGGTTGGAGAGAGTCATTTCACCAGTTATCGCTCTCTCTCTCTCTCTCTCTCTCTCTCTCTCTCTCACTCTCTTCTGATGATGAAATACACGTTTTTAATCAACCTTAAATAATCTCTTTTTTATTTCTCCTTCTAAGTCTGTAAATTAGTGTGTTATTATTATTAGATTATGATAGTAAATGATTATATGTCATTGTGAACACGCCACAGCACAGCACACAGTGCACCACAACCAGATGTGACCTATTTAACCCATCCGTGTTGGGGCAGTGGGCAGTGCTCGGGGAGATGAGAGATGTGTGTCCCATAAAGTGTTTTTTAACCAAACTCTAAGGACAAGTAGTGAAGTGAAAGTGACTCTTTGTCATTGTGAACACACTTAAGCACCACAACGAAATGTGACCTCTGCGTTTAACCCATCACACGTGCAGCAGCAGGCAGCTACCAACAGCACCCGGGGAGCAGTGTAGTGGGACGGTACCTTACTCAAGGGCACCTCAGTAGTGCCTGGGCCGGGACTCGAACCTGCAAACTTCTTGCTAATCTTATTATATATCTTATTGCTGTCCGGTGTCGACCAGAGGAGGATGGGTTCTAAATCTTGGCTCCTCCCAATGTTTCTTCCTACAGTTTAGGCAGTTTTCCTCGCCTCTGTTGCCTTTGGCTCGCTCTTTAGCAGCTCAAACCTGGATTCTGTAAAGCTGCTTTGTGACAACATCAGTTGTAAATAAGCTATAGAAATAACATTGACTTGACTTGCTCCTACTTGTGGGCAGTGGTGGCCTAGTGGTTAGGACATTGCCCTTGGGACCCCATGGTCACAGTCCTGGGCCTGGCACAACTGAGGTACCCTTGAGTAAGGTACCGTCCCACTACGCTGCTCCCCGGGTGCTGTTGGTAGCTGCCCACTGCTCCACGTGTGATGGGTTAAATGCAGAGGTCACATTTTGTTGTGGTGCTTGAGTGTGTTCACAATGACAAAGAGTCACTTTCATTAAGAAAGATTTTTGAATGTTCGGACTGTAGCTGCTTCATTGGGCTCTACACACTGAGCTGTTAAAAGTGCCTTTCATGCTCCAAAGTGCTACATCAGCATCCGCTTTTGAGAAGTATGGATTGTTTATCAGCCTGATGTCAGTCCCCACGTATGGCATGATTCAGCATTTCGTGTCGGTGCAAGCTTCCCGCCGAGGTTTCTTACTATGCAGGCTTAAGAGAGCGAGCGGGAGAGTCAGTTCAGTTCGGGAGGAATGTGCTTCTGAATAAAAGGCGCTCTCTGTTGCGCTCTCTCCTATAACATGATAACAACTCGGCAGATTGAACTGCACTGCTTTCTCCGTAATAAGTGAAATGTATTATTTATTACAACATGTTTTCCCTTTTCTGTAAATTCCCCCTTGAAAAACCAAACCGTGAAGCTTAGAATGCGTTTTTAATGGGGTGATTCACTGCATCACTCGTTCAAAAATCACAAATAACTTAATTCTTTAATGAGAAAAATGTGGGCAGCACTATCTGTGACAAAGTTCCCTTCCTCAGGTGGCCATGGTTCAGCAAACAGGTACTGTGAGGAGCACCACACCCATGCTCAGGCCCGGCACGTGGGAGGAAGTGTGTGTGTGTGTGTGTGTGTGTGACAGAGAGAGGGAGGTAGGGAGGTAGGGAGGGTGGGAACACACACTTGAGTGTGTTTGTGGAAGAGCGTTCAGTTGGGGAAGGTTCTGAAGGATTCTGGAGGGATCTACGAACACTAGATGAACAGATCCACTGTTGACAGAAATAAACGAGTATCTGCTTTCCCAGACTGAGGTGGGGGGGGGCAGAAACAAGGGAAAGCAGTTGACAGAGTGTGGGGAGGGGAGGGAGTGATAGATCAGAGGATGGATGGCTGGCTCGGTGAGGTTCAGCGGCGCTGGGCCTTGTACGTGTTCTGTAGCTCGCTGGCCTTCAGGCTGATCCACAGGCTGCTGCAGATCCTCCCCAGACCCAGCACAGTGAATTCTGACTCATGGAGGAGCTGGAAGTGGAGGAATCTCTCAGTGTCCCTTGTCCACTCCCTACTGACCGGTGCCTGGGCCATCTTCTGGTACGTCCTTGTATTAAAACTCTAGGCTAATTATTGCTACTAAAAAAGAACATAAAAAAAGTAAAAACAAACAGCTGAACTTCAATAATGCTGCATATTTTCATTCAGTCAGTTGCTTTTATATCAAAACTTCATGTGGTGAGCAGTTTTGGTGGTGTGCAGATTCAAGCTACGTCTGAATCTGCACAAAAGATCAAAATGATTTTATTTCTGCAGTTAAAAGTGCAGGAGAATTGCGGTTCCCTGAATAAATGAGATGTATGAATGTAGAAAACCTTTTTAAAAAAATACCTGTGACAATGTCAGTTGTAAAGAGCACAATAGAAATAACATTGACTTGATTTGCTACTACCAGAGACCGAGTTCACCCCTTAAACTGCCTGCATACACACTTTTATTACACGTTTCTACAGCCTAAAAATCGCTCGGTCAGTGTGAACTACACTCCTCCTAATGCCGTGTAAAACAGAGATTGACTGTGGTTCAGGTTCACATTTTATTTCCCCAAAACGTCCATTCTCCGATTGTGTTATTGTGCATGTGTGATCACTTCAAGATTTTTTTAAATAAAAGGTCTAGACTGTAGCTACTTCAGTGGGCCTTACACACTGAGCTGGAGTGTCTTTTACGCTGAGATTTTGTGAGATTGAGAGTGTAAATGTAAAAAACCTTAAAAAATTAAACTACACATGGTTCTACACCAATTAAATATTCCTAGAACTGCGTGTCAAAGCCAAGAACCATTTGGAACCTTTAATTTAGGCAAATATGAGGCTGATTTGACCAAACATAGTTCACCTGTGGAGACTTTTATTCATTAGCATGTATGAGATAAAATCTGCTGTTTTACACACAGTGTGATGGACGTGAGGCTCGATTGTATACTGTTAAAATCTTATTCAGGTTAAAAACAACAAGAATCAGACGTGACTAAGCTTTAAGATATGCTTCTTCTATAAACACTGTGTATTCAGAGAAACTTGGATATAAACACACAGTATATATCACATATATACATTGTCAGGCCTTGATTCACTGATTCGTTGTCAAACAGCCCACAGTTCTGAGAGGGAGGGTTGAAATAGCTGCTGCCTTTTGATCCTCAAGCCTCTATGTAGGTAAAGGTGCAGTGGCCTAGTCAGCTCTGCTACCTGAACATCAAGAACGTCAGAATGAATCATTCTGTTCATGAAGAACAAGAAAAGTCACACTGATACTGTAAAACCCATTCTGTACGTTAATGTTCCATGTTCTGAGTTCAATACAAAGATATATAGATATGTATAAAAGCTCCACGTGCTGAACGTTGATGGGCCTCTAAGTATCTGTACCTTCCTTATACTGAACAGATTAAGACTAAATAGAGAAACCAGAAAAACTTGTCGGACAGGCATGAGTCAGTAACGAATACATTCTTTAAGAACGAAAGTTTGAAGAAAAAAAACATTATGGTGTTCGCTCACATCATACGCCATCCAGCACATTACTCTTATCTCTGGAGTCGCATGTGACTGTGCTACAACAGTGTCCATATGTCCCTGCTAACTGGGGAATTTAGGTACTTTAAGGTGGTCGCAGCTCCCATAATCTCCACCGAAAAGTATGGCCAACATAATGAGAAGCTCTAGAGAAGCCTCACACTAACCTAAGGTCACCATGCCCAACGCCAGTTGTCGTCTTGGGCTATAAGGCCTTCAAAAATTAGGCTGTGCAGCAGTAGAAGTGCTTTCTCTGAAGAAATGGAGCACCATCCAGTACCTTTAGGAGTGGAGTTTGTGGTTCCAGCTAATCATCCAGCATCTGTACCTGGCCTCACTAACGCTGCCGTGTGGCTGAATGCAATCAAATCCTCAACATTTCATTTAAAATCCTTTAAAAGAGCAGTGATCTCAAAAAAGCGAGTTTCTACAAACTTTTGGACAGTTTCTGAGTTTTTTCACTGCGCACGTTTAAGTGAAATCTGTCTGAAGATTCTTTTATCATCCATTAAGAAAGTGCTAATAGCATCATGCTAACCAGTTAAAAACAGATTAAAAAAATTTAATATAGATTAAGAAACATACTTAACACCACAAATCCTAAATACAGATCACAGAATAACTGCACACCAGCATGCACTAAAAGAAATGCACTGAACTGATGTTAGATGGCTACATTCATCGTGAATAAAACAATAATATTGTATTTAAAGCTAAAAGGATAAAAGGCTGCATCAACCTGGTCATTGGTGTAATTTGTCTGGAATCAATTAACACAATTAGAAATTATTTTTTGATGCATTTTTTTTTCTCAGTTTGTACCAATAAGCGCTTTATACATAGCAGGAACTGGTCAGCTAGTGGAGCCCAGAGCTGTACCTAAACAGGGTGAAATGCCATTTAGTCAGTTTGCTATGACGATCAGATCTGCTCCCCAACTGTTGCCAGCTTTCAAAAGAAGCCATCTGATCTTCCAAAGCCTTTAACTAAGCAGAGCCTCTAACTTATGCACCTTTATCGTACACTTTTTATTCTCCTAATTTAACTGAATATTACTCTTATTTCCTGTATTTCCGTATTAATTTTATTGCTTTATTTTCCGTTTATGCTCATTTTATCCTGGTTATACACAGAGGTCATTCCGTGTGCTTTACAATGTGCTGTATAAATAAACAAATGAAAAAATGTAATGATATAAAATTGATATAAAATGTAACAATTTTCATTTTAATCTTCCCGTTGTCCCCAGTGTTCTTCAGTATCCAGCGATGCTGAATGAGATACACTCCTACATCTCCCTGCTTTCATATTTGCTCGTCATTGTCTCAACAGGTCAGTTGTGTTCTCAGTACTGATCCTACAACACTAGTATGGTATGATGCTCCGCACAGTGCTACAGTACATTACAGTCCCGCACCACCGCACGTATAATTATCCAGATTACACACGTTTAATGATCATCTCATATTTCGGAGGAGCTGCTTTATTGTCCCAGTGAAGTTCAAACTTGCCTTCCAGCACCAACTCCTACACAGGCGCCCAAGTCAAGAGCTTGGTAACTATTTGTTTAGCGTTACCAAGGCTATAACTGACATGGAATAGTGTTTTAGACAATGATTAACCTCACACATACACTAGCATGTTTCCCAAGCCATTTCTTTGTTATGATTATTTCATATTTATTATTTATGCCATTCATCAGCCACAGAACATAAGAAGTGCAGGAAAACATGAAATCGTTCCGGGTCCCATTCCCACTGCCACCACACCATCTTCACTTGTTTCCTTAATATCTTGGCTTTTATGTGCCTATCACATATCACATGTGGGACTGTGGAACCAACGCTCTAGACTAGGACTTCCTCATTCCCTCAGTTCTTCTGTAGTGTTGTGGTGTACCGCCTGTAAATTGCATTTAAGCTCTGCTGTAACCAATCATCTTATCCAACTGTGACCTGAAGGTCGCTGGTTCAAATCCCAGACTGGTACAAGTCCCACTGAGGTACCTGTTGGCTAGCTTCCATCCCCAAGCAATGCTCCCCGGGCGCTGCCCACTCGTACACAGATGGGTTAAATGCAGAGGTCACATTTCGTTGTGTGCCGTGCTGTGCTGTGGTGTGTTCACAATGACAAGCAATCACTCACTTTCTTTCGAAGAATTAATTCCGAACTTCCTTTGTCAGGGTACTTCTTTCAGGATGCTGGAGACATCATCTTCAGTGGCTATACCCGAGAATCATGGGAGTTCCTGGTGCACCATGTTGTGGTAAAGCATCATGCTAAGTCAATAAACGTTGGGCTGTCCATGTCAGCGGTTTCTGCCTGTAAAAGCATTCAAAACAAAATTATTACGAGAAAAATGTAAAAATATCAATAATAATGTACAAAATATTAACTTTTTAAGTCATGACACCTCCCAGCGCTGTAATAGTGGGCAGTGGGGGCTTAGTGGTTAGGACCTTGCCCTTGTTAACAGAAGGTTGTAGGTTCAAGTCCTGGGCTGGGTACCACTGAGGTCCCCTTGAGCAAGGTATCATCCTGCTACACTACTCCCTGGGTGCTGTTAATTAGCTGTCCACTGCTCCACACATTTTGTTGTGGTGCACTTTGTATGATGGGGTGTGTTCACAATGACAAATAGTCACTTTCACTAAATGCAGAAATCTCGTTCACAGGTGATCGGGACCTTCCTGTACGCTGTGATGACGCGTCGCTACGTGGCGGGGGCTGTGGTGGCTCTCTTCGTCGAAGTCAACAGTGTGTTCCTGCATTTACGGCTACTGCTCAAATTAGCAGGAGTGACCAAGGCCTCGCGCATTTACTCCGTCAACAAGGTGCTCAACATCGCAACGTACGTCAGCTTCCGCCTCGGAGCTCAGTTCTACCTCACTTGGTACATCATCTATAACTACTCTTGGTTAGACCATGCCTTGTTTTTTCTGGTCTCTCTGATGCTCATGAACGTCATGATCCTCGTCTATTTTTATCGCCTTCTGCGCGCTGACTTCTTCCCAAAACACCGTCACCAGAACGGCGTCCAGAAGGTTGCCAAGGACTAACAACCCACAGTAGAATCCAAAGACCCTGCTCACAAAAACTGCACTGATTATCCTCACACTGAACGTTAACTCCGACAAGGTGATTCCGCGCCACAACACACATAGGGAGTTGCCCCTGTGGCCTGAAGGTCGCTGGTTCAAATCCCAGACTGGTACAAGTACCATTGAGGTTCCTGTGAGCAAGGTACTGTACCCAAGCCCTGCTCCTTGGGCGCTGCCTACGTCAGCTGCCCACTGCTTCTACACAGATGGGTTAAATGCAGTGGTTCTTCGTTGTGGTGCACTGTGTGCTGTGGTGTGTTCCCAATGACAATCACTCACTTTCACTTACACAAAGTCAACCATTACCAGCACATTAACGCTGGATGTGGAAAACCTGTTACAAAAAAAGACTGAAGGTTATGGTGCTTACTCCACCTCCACCTCCCAAATACACACCGCTTCATGTATACGAGGTTCACTGTGCAGGAGAAACATTACAGTGCTTAAATTTGAGAACTGTTTGTACTTCTGTCTGTAAACTGTATTAAATCCTGTGGGCAGATGTTCAAGTCAAAACTTTATCATGTGGTGGATTTTTTATCGAATGGCAAGAACTAAGATCACTCACACAACGCTGATCCTATGGTCTACATATCTACACTGTGAACTGCATTGAGGGACAGTGGCGGCCTAGTGGTTAAGACCTTGCCCTTGTGAACAGAAGGCTGCAAAGTCCCAGCCCATGTACCACTGTGGTGTCCTTGAGCAAGGTACCGTCCCGCTACACTGCTCCCCAGGCTCGTCTTAGCTGCCTGCTGGTCCACGTGTGATGGGTTAAATGCAGAGGTCACATTTCGCTGTGGTGCAATTTGTTCGAAGGACAAATAAGTCACTTCCACTTGAGCAGTAAAACAATACTACATGCAGCGTAACTGCCAAAAAACAGACACTTTTGTTTATGCTGCCATTTTTCATGAGCTGAACTCAAAGATCTGAAACATTTTCTTCATACACAAAGGACCAATTACTCTCAAATATTGTTCATAAATCTGCCTAAATCTCTGTTAGTGGGCACTTCTCCTTCGCCGAGATAATCCATCCCACCTCATAGGTGTGGCATATCAAGGTGCTGATTTGACAGCATGAATATTACACAGGTGCCTTAGACTGCCCACAATACAAGGCCACTCTGAAATGTGCAGTTTGATCACACAGCAGAATTCCACAGATGTCGCAACTTTTGAGGGATATGTTTTTATTAAACTAAATGTACTGAATCACCATCACAAAGGGTCCTTACATTCAAAACCTCCGATATGGTCATGACACAAGGCAGTGATTGAAGTCCTAAAAGCATATTAAAAATTCTGTTGAATTCTGAGGGATAGAGGCCAGAAAGGTTATGCAAAATCAGTTGTTTGTTAAATAAACCCACAGAAATGACATGTGGGAATAAATAAGAGAAAATAAGTATCGTGCATACTTTTATAACTCTCACATTAGCCTTTATTCTAAACTTTCCTGAAAAACTTTTAGCATAAGCGTTTTATTACTTTTGCTACTTTTATGTACCTTTTTGTTCCTTTAATGTTTTTTTTAATTACTGTTTATTATAAAAGCCTTTAGTGTGTCTGTAAAGCACTTTGAGGTGCATTTTAAACGTACAGGTGTTCTAAAAATAAATACTTATTAATGCAGGTCAGGCCTTTTAAATAACAAATTCTAAGAATAAAGCCTCGACAAGTGACGGCAAGCAAAATATGAGCCTCTGCTGCCCTCTAGTGAAGAAGAGACTGGAACTGCATGTCTGATCGGGCATTAGGGCGAGACCTAGATTAAACTCCACTCTGGACTAAAGCTTTTCCAGTGGTGGTGTGACAGTTAGGAAGTTGCCTCTGTGACCTGAGGGTTACCAGTACAAATACCACTGAGGAACCCATGAGCTGCCTACATCAGCTGCCCACTGCTCCAACAGGGATGGGTGAAATGGAGTGATGAACCATGTAGTGTGTTCAAAATGACATCATGGACAGCTCAACATCCCTCAGGTGTTAACCACTTACTTCTGTTCATATCAGGGTTTCTGCAGATTTCAACAAGCCAAAAAATTTTTTTTTTGACCTTTTTAAATTCGTTATGAATGAAAGTGATGTAACATCAATTTCACTAAGACATTTAAGAGCAAAACATAAGCCATAAGACCTAGTGCATTAAACCTGAATGTTTAAGAATTAAGGCCTTAATTTTCTCTGCATAAACTCTGGCATATGCAAAAATGTGTGTATCCATGGGGGAGAGAAACTAATCCATCCTCAACCAGTATAAGCACAATGCTCTATTAGAATACAAACGTTGCAAGGAATGGACATTAAGTTCCAGTGATGGGAACCTTAGCTGTCTGCACCACTTTGATGATATATGCGTATTTCTTTATGTATCTGGAAGTTTGCAAATGACAAAAATGAGGCCTGCTGTATCGGACCAACTGTAACACTAACGGCATCCTAGATTTTGGCTCAGGAACTATTTTAAACACCTTTAATGTATAAAAAGTAACTTCCGTCCAGAGCAGCCAGATATAAAATAATGGAATCAACACAATATGCATGTTTTTACAAACATTTATTCTTCTGTACACGTCAAGAGCAGTTTAGATGATGCCGATCTGAAAAAAGAAGAAAAAAATTAACATTTAAAACATGTTAAGCTGAGAATGTGCTTAGTAGCATTAGGCTCTGGCATCAGTGGTTCCTTTGAATGCATCATTATCATTCAGTTAGAAACAGTGACATCACATGCTCAAAACACCTGAACACTTATACAGTACAGAGGTATAGGCCTAAGTCACTAATTAGCATGATTTGAACGAGTGATTTAACCTGTGCCCCAAAGTGACTTGCATGAGATCACTTACCTTGTTTGCAACATCCAGCGCATCATAATCTGGTGCGAGACGGACATATGCCTTCTTTTCACCGTCGGGCCTAAACAGCAAAACAAACAAAAACAAAAAAGTCAATATTTTACCCGATATTGGATCGGTTACAAATCATCACACACTAAACATAAATCCCATGAATCAGTGGTTCCTTTGAGAACATCACAAATCAGAGTTCACAATAGTTACATCATTGCATATGAGAAAGTTTAAATTTAACCATTAAAAAAAAGTAAAAGGTCAAAGTTAATGTATACCTGATCAGTGTGTTCACTTTAGCCACGTCGATGTCGTACAGCTTCTTTACGGCATGTTTAATCTGGTGCTTGTTGGCTTTGACGTCAACAATGAACACCAGAGTGTTGTTGTCCTCAATCTTTTTCATGGCTGACTCTGTGGTCAGTGGAAACTTGATGATGGCATAGTGGTCCAGCCTGAAAAAACAACAACCAGAACACCACATTATATTCAGGACACATCTAAAGGAAAAGGTCACATTACATAAACGGGCATTAGGATGCATCAGTGTTATAAATGTAATCACAAAATGTCATTCTTTGATCGCAATTTCCCATCATTTGCATCCTTAATTCACTGTAACCTTACCAGACACTTGGTGGACCTAATACCAAGCAATAATTAATTACCAACCTCTATAAACTAAGCTTTTAGATTCGATCACAGTGCAAAACAGGCCAATGTTCTCAAAACTCACTTGTTCCTGCGTGGTGCACTCTTCCTGGGGTACTTAGGCTGCCTCCTCAGGCGCAGGGTCTTGGGCCTGCGAAAGGTTGGGCTGGTTCTGATCTTCTTCTTCCTTTGGCTGTGGACACCTTTCAGCACAGCCTTCTTGGCCTTCAAAGCCTTAGACTTGGCTTCAGTCTTGGCTGGGACAGCTGTGAAAAGACAAATGCAAAACCAGTGCATTACAATCATCCACTGAAGTTTCAGTCTACTAACATGCATGAAATCACCAAATACAAGGCTACATTATGACAAAGCTATAAAAAGCTAGTTAGTCACAAATATGTGGTTATGGGATTAATGATTTGTTAACAGAAGTAGTTACAGCTAGAAAGTGGTACTACACAGGCATCACAGACCAATCAGGACCACATGCCATGACAGAAGATAGCCCACAAATTAGATCAAAACAATTTTTTAAGCACTTTTTACAACGGTCACAAAGCAGCTTTACAAAATTATCATTACTAGTACAGTACACAAGCACGGTGACTGCCAGAAGACTCAACATGCTGCTATCCATGACCCTCATTCAGACAGCGTTAAGCATGCTAGCATTCAGCTAGCTAGACACTGAAATTTCCCCATTTATACCTTTTCTTGCCAACACACAACTATACATACAACACTGCACTCATATTTAATTAAAATTTCATCTTATAGCTGACATGGGACCGACTGAACATGCTATTAACATAGCAGCCGGCTAACTCCAACAGCCAGCTGACTAACGTGTGCATGGCTGTGGACATGTTTTCCCACTACGCCGCTACAGGCGAGTAATATCACCAACGCAGCACTTAAGCTAAGCACAGAATCTAACTAATACAACCATAACTACCTCTACAACTCCCACATCAAATATTATTGGTTATTTTATCGCATAACAGCTGCTTTTATGGCAAAAATCACTAAAAAGTGCCCACCTTCCTTCTTCGCCTTCGGTGCCATGTTGAGAAAGGAAGAACGGAGGGGTTTCCTTCTCTATTTCGCAGGGGCAGGAGAGTGCGCTCTTACCGCGAGAACACGGCGGTGCATTGTGGATCTTGCAGTTCGAAGCGCTTAATTTGACGTACGGCGAATAATGTTCCCTACCAGCAGGAGGCAGGCTCTTGAGGGTGTGAAAACGCCCAATGTGTCCATTTGCCGTGGGAGAAATAGACTGGGACTTTATAACACACGTAAACGCACCACCAGCCGAAGAAGACTGATCTTTACATTTTTTAACATCTTTACTGCTCTTGACTCTCGTGGAACGCAGAAGGCTGTTCTTTATGGTGGACTGGCATATTCAAAACTATCTGGTATGTTATTGTCCTCATTCCTGGCTGATTTCATAAATAAAAACGACATTTTTGGAACTGTTCTGCTAAACTGACTGTTACTGCATATTATTATTATTATATATTGACACATTTGCATAATGTGCTATGATAAAACACTTTATGTAATGAGCAGAACATTTGTTTTGACAACATTTTTGAAAAAGTAAATATTATAGATAAGTACAACAGTAAGGTATTTTTTAATAAGTATTTTATTCTTAAATCTGTCTTAATAATTATCAAATTATTAAACACATGGGTTTTTGTTTGTGTGCAACTATTTCATTGAACTACTGCTCAAGGAGCCTAACTATGAGTTCCCTACCACCTGTACGAGAAGACAGGATCATCTGTGAGCTCCCTCTGGTAACTTGTTTACTGTAATCTGTGGTATATTACTATTATTATTATTATTATTATTATACATTAAATGTGACTATGACACTATTCACCTTTAGTATGACATGTACAGTCAGCTTCCTGGACCTAAACATTGCAGTTTAGTCCAAATATTTTCATGCCCCCTGTTAACTGAGAATCACAGCTAGCAATGTGGCTTTAAGCCAAACCCCAACAAAATGTGACCACTAGATTTAACCCATCTGTGTAGGAGCAATGGGCAGCTGATGTGGGCAGCGCTTGGGGACAGTATAGTGACTATTTGTCATTGTCAACACAGCACAAAAAAATATGACCTCTACATGTAGGAGCAGTGGGCAGCTGACATGGGCAGCACCTAGGGAGCAGTACCCCGCTCATGAATATCTCAGAAGTACTTATACTGGTCTGAGATTTGAACCAGCAACCTTGAGGTCACAGGGGAAACTCCCTAACCACTACACCACCACATGATCTGGCTTCACCAGCTTTAGAGAAATCCAGTAAATGTGATATTTAAAGGCCCGTGGGCTTGTTATGCCTAGTCCTGGACTTAATTGCAGAGGCTTTGGTGATTCATCACTGAAAAATCCTGTTCCATCTAAGTTTAGGCTTAATCTGGGTCTGGGAAACTGACTGTGCAGGTTAAGACTTTGTGGCTTATATTCTTACGTTATTATGGATAAACTAGAGCAACAAATCCTGATTTTTTTTGCTGTGTTGTTCAGTGCTTTACAAAGGACGCTGCACTGCACACAAAAGCCAGCTTTCATGTTACAGTCCAAGATGCATGTCAGGGTCAGAGGTCAGACCCAGTGGGGTACGTAAGGTTTTTTCCCCCCATTGCATCATTGTTCAAGTAGGACTTTTCTCTGGATTTTTAATCTGACGTATGTTTCCCCTGCAGATTTAACGTAGCCAAAGTCATAGTTGTGGGTGATGTTGGCGTGGGAAAAACATGTTTAATCAACAGGTGAGTGATGCAAAATGTTCTCCAGTCCTATAAATGCAGTTTCTTACTGGAGGAGGTGATGGTGGAGTTAAACTGAACTGCTAACACTGATATGTAGAGTGTGTACAGTACCAGTCAGACGTGTGCACTCACCTGATAAAGTGATTTTTATAATTTTAGTGCCATGATCAAAGGCTTATTTCTATGATAAATATGATTTTTTATATATAAATGTTTTCTTTTTATGTATTAAGAGATTCAGTATAGTGTGTATATATTGTTGGATCTATCTTAGTATATGAAGTGAAAGTGACTCTTTGTCATTGTGAACACCCGGAGAGCAGTGTAGTGGAATGGTACCTTACTCAAGGGAATCTCAGTGGTGCCCAGGCTGGGACTTGAACCTGCGACCTTCAGGTCCCAGCCCGGGCACCACTATATATATATATATAGCCATGTTCAGGGCTACATTCTACATTTCACCATACACTGTATTTGAGTAATAGTGTGTGATGATTTAATATGAATATAGATATATTTATATGTTGATATTATAGATGGATTTTATATATTTAATATAAATATAGAGGTTGATGGTAGGTCATGGGCAGTGGTGGCCTAGTGGTAAAGATGCTGCCTTTGGAACTTGAAGGTTATAGGTTCAAGTCCTGGCCTGGGCCCTACTGAGGTACCCTTGAGCAAGGTAGTGCCCCACAACACTGCTGCCCGGGTGCTGTTAATAGCGGCCTGCTGCTCTATGTGTACATGTTAAATGCAGAGGTCACATGTCATTGTGGTGCTTGAGTGTGTTCACAATGACAAATAGTCACTTTCCCCCCACCATGTAGGTTTTTGAGGCGCTTGAGTGAAATTGAATCACAGTCATTTTATTCATGTTTATCGTGCCTTGATTAAAGTTGACTAATGGAATATTTCTGAGGTCGAGTCTAAATAGCTTTGGTATTTACGTGGTTATTATTAATAATGAATAATTCATTAGGATATTGCGATGGATAGATTATAATAATTCCATAGTGTTGTTCATACTTAATTGTAATGTGCAAAATAATGAAAAACCAATACAATTTCAGCTGATACTATATGTTGTAAAACTATTACATAGGCCATATTTCATAAAACTGCATCTCGTGAAGGACGTCTGAGTGACGTGGAGAGGTTCACATCGGTCATAGTCTTTCCATGACTTTCCCTAAGGTTTTGTAAGGACACTTTTGCCAAAGGCTACAAAGCCACAATTGGAGTGGACTTTGAGATGGAGAGGTTTGAGGTCCTGGGAGTGCCCTTCAATCTGCAGCTGTGAGTCACGATTCTCTGTGCTGAAAAACAAATACACACACAACAGATTAAAGCTATAATATCATACAGTCGGTGAGACCAGAACAGCGTAATCGCAGTACAAAAATGTACGTAACTCTCAAACTCTCCCGCTGCGATGGCCGAGCGGTTAAGGCGTTGGGCTTGAAATCCAATGGGGTCTCCCCGTGCAGGTTCGAACCCTGCTCGCAGCGCTGTGGCGCTCTTTTACCAGAGGCAGCCATGGTCTAATCGTTGGGGAAGAGAGCTTGTGACCGGAGGGTTGCTGGTTCAATCCCTGGGACCAGCAGAAAAAAGTAGGAAGGGGGTGAGTGAGTAAGCAGCACTTTCCCCCTCCCACATACACAACTGAAGCGCCCCTAGCTGCCGGAGGTGTGCAGCCCCCTGTGCCTGGTGTATGTACACTGGTGTCATGGGTGGGTATAAAAGAAAATTAAAGGCGTCAACTCTCTCTACACTTCCTGAACTGAAATGCCGCGTTTGTAGGTGGGACACTGCGGGTCAAGAGAGGTTTAAATGCATCGCTTCCACCTACTACAGAGGCGCCCAAGGTAAGAACATGTGCGTTTCACTGTGCTGCTTGTGGTTTCATAGTGAACACAGTTTTTCTTCTCTTGCAGCCATCATAGTTGTGTTTGACCTGAGCAACTACTATTCTCTGGACCATGCGAGGTAAGGCACAGGGAGGGATGTCACAAGTGTGACCGCTCACGAAGTTGGACACACCTACATCAGCGAGGGACCTAACGTAACAGTGCTGTGTAACCAGGCCTGTTTGATCTCACTCCTCTCTCTCTCGCATAACTACGCAGACAGTGGCTTGAAGATGCCATGATAGACAACGATCCCTCCAGTGTGCTGCTCTTCCTCGTGGGGACCAAGAAGGATCAGAGCGTGAGTTCATGTCAAGACCAATATGTGCCACACGCTCGACTGGTGAACTCATGGAACTCACTGTCTCTCTTAGCATCCAGAGCTGTTAGCCCAGATTGAGCAGGAGGCCATCAAGCTGTCGGAGGAGATAAAAGCGGAGTACTGGGCTGTGTCTGCGCTCTCAGGTAGGACAGGTCACCGCTGTGGGAACCTGGCATGTGCGTCGCAACATCTAGACGTGGGCAGAGAGGCCTAAACTCTTAGTCAAGTGAAAACATTGTTGGAAATAAAGATTTGAGCCAAAAACACTTTAAAAAATACATGATGCAGCTCAGATGTCACGTGTAATTACCGAGCTGTGCATGTGCTGTCGCAGTGCAACATAGCAGCTGAAACACATTCAGAGACTATAAAATGCTCAGTATGAAGATTAGGCCTGAAACAAGAATCAATCTGATCCGATGTATCGACGTGACCCATAGAAATCCATGCGTGTGTCCAAAGTTTTACTGTGAGCAGTGTTTTGTACTGAGAAGCTGCTTCTGCTCATGATGACATTGCTGCATTTGACCTTTAATAATCAAATGTTCATGTTATAATGTGTCTGCATGTGTGAGATGAGGGAAATGTAGCAGATTATGTGTGAAATGTCATCATATTTCATACTGACTGCAGACCCCAGTGTCCAACCCAGTCAACCAATGCTCATGAAACTGAACCACATTGGCTCCAAATATTTAAGGTCTCGAAAATGCATCGAATAGTTGGCTTAAATAATCGGATCGGATGAAACGTGATTTACACCCATAATGAACCGACACAACTCATATCTGTATTACCACATGAAGGTACACGTGGTCTCTGTGATGGCTTACTGCTTGTGGGTGGCCCTGTGGTTAGGACCTTGCCCTTGTGAACCAGGTATTAGTGAGGTGCCCTTGAGAAAACCAAGTGAAAGTGACTTATTTGTCATTGTGAACACACCCCATCGTGTGAAGTGCACCACAATGAAATGTGATCTTCGCACTTAACCCATCACATGTGGAGCAGTGGGCAGCTATCAACAGCAGTGTAGCAGAACGGTACCTTGCTCAAGGGCACCTCAGTGGTATCTGGGTTGGGACTTGAACCTGCGACCTTCGGTTTACAAGGTTCTAACCACTGCCCTGTCCTGCTACACGGCTCTTCATAGTTGCTTTTTATAGCTGCCTACTGCTTCATGTGTAACGGGTGGAGGCCAAGCGGTTAGGACATTGCCCTTTGGACCTAAAGGTCGCAAGTTCAAGTCCCAGCCCAGGCACTGAGGTTCCCTTGAGCAAGGTACTGTCCCACTATGCTGCTCCACATCTTGGAAGGCGCTTTGGATAAAAGCGTCAGCTAAATGAATAAATGTAAGTGCACTTTGTGTGAGATTGCGTGTGTTCACAATGACAAATGATCCTCTAACTGAGATTCCAGTTTCCCATTTTGGACCAGAAACTGGATTCGAGGTCCGGAGTCGAATACCTCACGATGTGGTTCTGCAACATCCTTGCAAAGTGCCTCTGTATGTTTCCCCATGAACAGGGGAGAGTGTGAGGCAGCTGTTTCTCCGGGTTGCATCACTTACCTTCGAGGCCTCCATACTAGCTGAACTGGAAAGGAAGAATACGAGACAAGCAGGCGACATCGTTAGTAAGTGATCTTTTAGTAATTATGGTTGCCGACTCTTGCGGATGTGTCCTTCAGCCTGTGGGCAAAACTTCAGAAGGTTTGTGATGAAATACTACCACGTCCCACTGCCCCAGTTGTACGACAGGGAAAGTACGACATTTTTGAAATCATGACACGATCGTTACTCACGTTGTCTCAACCACAGCTCATCACTGTCATGAATCAGACAGAAGCTCAGGTGCAGTGAGCAACTAAAAGATCCAAACCACAAGAATGTAACCACTCTGCGTAGGGCAGGGGGGTCAAACTCTGATCCTGGAGGCCAGTGTCCATCCCTACTTCGGACTTCCCCTCCTCAGACACACCCACTAAACCTGACACTTAGCAGGTGAAGTTAAATCAGGTGTGTTTGAGCAGGGACATCACTAAACTGTGTTGGACTCCAGGACTGGAGTTTGACACCCCTGGCGTAGGGCAACCAGAGATACTGGGTGTCCTGTTTAAATGGTCAGTATTCAGGTGAACGGGATTTCTGTGATTGGCAGCTTCTCTGGATTCTGAAAATTAGAACTGGATTCTAATTCTGGAGCCTCACAATCATTGCATTTCACAAAAACCTGGGAAATCCGAAACAAGCAGAGATTAAGAATTTTTAAAAGTTAAAAAAAAATGTGAAAATTTGTTATTTTTCAATGGTCCATTTTTCATGAAACGCTCGCACAGTGTCGAGGGTCGCTGGTATTTTCAAAGGGTGAAAAACATGAGGAAAAAACAGTAAAAATGGAGTCAGAGATGGTTACAAATGGAGTTATGAGCAGTGGTGGCCTGGTAATTAGGGACTTGCCCATGTGATCGAAGGGTCGCAGGTTCAAGTACCGCCCCAGGTACCACTGAGGTGCCCTTAAAGCAAAGTTCCAACCCGCTACACTGCTCCCCGGGCGCTGTCGATAGCTGCCTGCTGCTCCACATGTGGATGGGTTAAATGTAGAGGTCACGTTTCTTTGTGGTGCACTTTGTGTGATGGGGTGTGTTCACAATGACAGTCACAAAGGTTTTACTATGACAGTGGTGAGTGAATAGTGTTGGAAAGCTGTTAGATGGTAATTTGTCTCTCCCAAGACAAATGGGCAGTGGAGGCCTAGTGGTTAGGACGCTGCCTTTGGAACCTGAAGGTTGCAGGTTTGAGTCCCGGGCCGGGCACTACTAAGGTACCCTTGCGCAAGGTACCGTCCCACTACACTGCTCCCTGGGTGCTGTTGGTAGCTGCCCACTGCTCCACGTGTGATGGGTTAAATGCAGAGGTCACATTTCGTTGTGGTGCTTGAGTGTGTTCACAATGACAAAGCGTCACTTTCAAATCCTGTGTTTTTGTTGTTGTTTTTTTCCAGAAATCACTGCTAATCACAATGACTACAGAACGTTTAGGAAGAAGCAGGCCAACTGCTGTAACTGAGCTGACCACGACGTGAATGGATACCAGATTAAAGGACAGAGACACAGAAGATGAAAGTGGCATCCCAGAGCGCACAGGGCCACGGGTCAGACTCGGGTCACTCAGTTGACGATAAACAGTCTAAATGCAACCAAAGCTGAAGTGGTGCTCAGTCCATTTAGATAATGAGACCCCTGAACTGATTTTCTGCCCATTGTTGTTTGGCAGCAAGAAGAAATACAGTATGTATAAGATTATTACTGACATTATAAGTGTCTTATATTATATCCGAGTTTACTTAAAAGTAGTGTGTGTATCAAAGTGCCAAATGCCAGTTGGGGAGGGCGAGCACACCTTCCCCTCACCTGTTAATTGGCAGGTTTGGTGAATGTGCTTGACGAGGGGAACTACAGGACTCCAGGACTGGAGCTGGGCAGGTCCGGTGTATATGCAAACATGCAGCGGATATAAAAAGGATCATACAAGGAACAGAAATTCTCCATATCATCTGTCTATGTGCATGAATTACCACTTTATTACCATTTCTTTTACTTTTCTCCTAATTATATATACACCCTGTTTATACACTGTCTCTATATGTACACTGTCTGTATGTAGCTGATTCTGATACGCATGTGTGTATATCTATCTATCTATCTATCTATCTATATATATATATATATATATAGAGAGAGAGAGAGAGAGAGAGAGAGAGAGAAAGAACTCCAATATCTATAGAAAAATGCATTATATATATATATGTTTTTAATCATTTTTTTTCACCCTTTGAAATTGCCAGCTACCCTTGACACTGTGTGAGCATTTCATGATAAAAGTAATGTCATATATATATATATATATATAACTCCAAAATCTGTAGAAAAATGTCATTAAAAAAAAATAATAATAATTAAAAAAAAAAATATATATATATATATATGTGTGTCTCTCTCTCTATATATATATATGTGTGTGTCTCTCTCTCTCTCTCTATATATATATATTTATATAGTACTCCTATATTTGTTGAAAAATGCCATTGCTCGTATCCTCATTTTCACTTCAACGAAATCTACTTTGCGCAGGGATTTGCAAACCCAGCTGTATGTACAGTGTTTGCTTCGCTGGCTGTGTCTAAATATTGTTAAATTTGTTAAATTGTTTATGCTCCTTTACACTCGTCATCACTCAGCATTGATCTGTCAACAGGTTTTAACAGTTCATGTAAATGTTATGGATTTAATTCATCTGTATTCAGATCTGCCGGAGACGACAGTATGTGCTGTATCGGTCCAACCTTCCGAGCACTGTGGTTGGTGACATTGCTTCGCCTACGTCAGAGATCACATCACCTCCCTTAAATGCCCTCCAAGCATTTTCCGTGGCGAGATTCCTAAGTGGACTCTTTGTTCCCTGAGCTGCATCATGTGTTTCTCTAGCTAATATGATACATATGCCAGCTCCCATGACCGGTATGTGGACGACCCGGGAGATCACTGGATTCCCAGACTGAGCAAAATGGTGGGATTGTTTTCCCCGAGCACGGAAGAGACGTTTCATTCAGACTGAAAAATACGGAGCCGCACATGTTCTTTCCCCTAAAACGGAGTCAAGCTTCCTTAAGTCTCATTTCAAATATGACATGGTGGTGAGATCAGTGATTACAGGAAGAATGGTATTACAGATGCACTGATCTCGGCCCTGTACTCCAGCACATTTGACCTGATGCGGTTTCCTCCTGAAGGACTTGGACTGAACTGTTGACTGAATGTTACTGTTCTGTAAAACCTGTGATGTTTAACTATGACGACTACGCGCTGTAGTTCTACGTTTCAGAGCAGTTACCTCGCTGTTGTGTAACGCAAGTGGAGGCCTAGTGGTTAGGACATTGTTCTTGGGACCTGAAGGTCACAGGTTCGAGTCCCTGGCCACCACTGAGGTTCCCTTGAGTAAGGTACCGTCACGCTACACTGCTCCCCGGCTGCTGTCGGAAGCTGCCCACTGCTCCACGTGTGCATGTGTGATGGGTTAAATGCAGGTCACATTTCGTTGTGGTTCTGGAGTGTGTTCACAATGACAGTCATGTGGAGCCGTGGAGGCCTAGTGGTTAGAACACTGCCTTTGGGACCTGAAGGTTGTAGGTTCAAGTCCCAGCCTGGTCACTACTGAGGTACTCTTGAGCAAGGTCTCATCCCGCTACACGTCTTGGAAGTCGCTTCGGATAAAAGCGTCAAATGAATAAATATAAATGTAATCATGAGAGAAATGACTGCTACATTCTGAAGTCTCACCCTTTTCATTAGACCAGTCAGTTACAGAAGGTGCTTCCAGACAGCGACACCCACTTTAGCCCTTTCACGTTCTGGTTCGAGCACATTTTACATCGCAATCTTTTATTGAAACCTTCACTTAACCTGATTTTTCCATCACGGCCACTTGGTTTAGGTCAGTTATGGTCAAAAAGTCTTTAATTAGCCAATCTCTTCAGGGAGTGTCCTCACCAGAGGTCAAAGGTACTTCTGATGGACTAACACACATTTAAATGTTTTCATATTTCTGTGTTTTGTGTTTTAAGAGAATCCAATTATTTTAAATGATTTTTATTAATTTATATATTCAGGGTTTTATGATCCATTATCAATTATGATCTTTACTAATAGAAGGCAACTTAAATAGTGACTGAATAATTGAAAAAAAATTAAAAAAAAAAACCCACCAAACATTCTTATTATTGTCCCAAAGAGTTAAGGCCTTGGCTCATGTACAATTTCCCATCACTTTCAACATCATGGTTTCAATTCACAGAACAGCTACTGACACTGTGGGCAGTGGAGGCCTAGTGGTGAGGACGCTGCCTTTGGGACCTGAAGGTTGCAGGTTCGAGTCCCTGGGC
>JBBPDA010000025.1:7842695-7853313 GCA_037974385.1 Arnoldichthys spilopterus | reverse complement strand
AGAAAGAAAGAAAGAAAAAAAGAAAGAAAGAAAGAAAGAAAGAAAAAAAGAAAGAAAGAAAGAAAAAAAGAAAGAAAAAAAGAAAAAAAGAAAAAAGAAAGAAAAAAAGAAAAAAAGAAAAAAGAAAGAAAAAAAGAAAGAAAGAAAGAAAAAAGAAAGAAAGAAAGAAAAAAGAAAGAAAAAAGAAAGAAAGAAAAAAGAAAGAAAGAAAAAACAAAGAAAGAAAAAAGAAAGAAAAAAGAAAAGAAAGAAAAAGAAAGAAAGAAAAGAAAAGAAAGAAAAGAAAGAAAAGAGACTGTATGTTTCACCTAAAAGCTAATTTTTAAAACCACCAAACCAGGACCTCCTGTTATACCAAATTTCCCAAGATTTTTCCTAGACCCCTTTTCCAATGTAGCAGTAGTAGTGGGAAGCTGCCTTGCAACCAGCCTGCATATCAACAGGGTTTATGAACCCAACGCCACTTTTTTCGACAGTTTCTTTTTATCATCCCTAGAAGCCTCACTTCAGTTTGTTTACCATTTGCTCCATTGCTCTAGTGAAGCTTGATGCCATTTCGAGTTCTGCTCTCAGTTCCTCGTAAGATAAGAGAACCTTTATTAGTCCCACAAGTGGGAAATTTGCAAATTGTATCTCATGTTCTTTCTCACGGTTCCTGCCAGTGTCTCTTGTGTTACTGTGGAAGCCCAAAGCACCAACAAAGCGTTGGTCTCTTCCACAAACCACTGCTGGATTGACTTTTCACTGCTGTTGCTTTTGCTTATGTTTTTGGCAAAATAGAGGGGCATACCCTGCAGTAGCCCCACCTTTAGCCACTGATGTCAACGGTCCCAACTTTGGGAGGAGTGGTTTTACGGAGCCGTGCCAGTGAAAGCTTTTTGGCACCAGCACCAGCCTCTATTTGGTGGAAATACGCAGAACTCTTTCTAGAACTGGAACCAGTGCCAGCACCAGTTTGGTGGAAAAGAGGTACTAGAATACCACTGAGAACAGATCCATACACCGCAATTTTACTGTTTATCTTATGATCAACATTACACGACATTAATGTCTAGTTTGCTACCAGATGGATTCTCTACCTCTCCATGTCAGCAGTGTCCAGAGGACGGACAGCATCAGCCAGTGGCTTATCAGGGTCAGCCGAGATCTGTTCAAACTGATACGACTGCATTCTCTGGAAAAGACGAGTCAGGTTCTGCTTGCGTGTTTTTAGCTGGGTCCACTGAAGAAAAGGGAACAAACGACCAAACCAGGCGTGTTCGTTAGGGAGAAAATGCAAACGGTATGAACAACAACATGCAAAATGAGTTCTGAGATACAAGAGACTGATTAGCCCTCACCTTCTCATCCCACTGCCACACTTTCCACAGGTCATTAATATTGAGCTCTGGTTCCACATACTCCTTCCTGTAGAACGCAATGAACGGTACCTGGAGGGTAAACACAGTAATGTAGGCCTTTTCATTAACACTGACCATACTGAGGAATAAACAGTGTACATCAGGGTCATTCAAAGCTAACTGGTCATACTACTCGAACACTTCAGTATAAACAAGAACATTTTAGACGCTGCAGATCGAAGATTTCCTTGACACTCATGGGAACCTCAGAGGTACCTCTACCAGTCTGGGATTTGAACCAGCAACCTTCAGATCAGATCTGTATCTATGTATAGGACATTTCTAGATTTCGCCTTGTAAACGTCCTTCTACATCTTTACAGATTCAGTGAAGTGTAAATATATGGTTATTGTGTGTATATACTGTTTGTTGGGGGTTTTCAGGGTACATTTCACTACACGCTGTACTAGTGAAAGTGACTGTCATTGTGAACACACTCAAGCACCACAACGAAATGTGACCTCTGCATTTAAGCCAGGACACGTGCACACATGGAGCAGCGGGCAGCTACCAACAGTGCCCGGGGAGCAGTGTAGTGGGACGGTACCTTACTCAAAGGAACCTCAGCAGTGCCCGGGCCGGGACTCGAACCGGCGACCTTCAGATCTCAAAGGTAGTGTCCTAACCACTAGGCCTCCACTGTCCCACAGTATAACTGACATCTTATGTGACATCTTAAACTCTCTAACCATTACACCATCACTGCCCCTAGTTTTACTAGTGTGATGGGGAGGTTTTCTTTGTAGAACATGAAGCATTAATGTACTACAAGCAGTTAAGTTTTACATTTAAGATCTTTAAAATTATTTTTAAATATGACATTTACAGTGATACAAAAAAAAATTCAAAACGCTGAATAATTAAAGATGTACCATTAGCATTCTTGCTATTATGGACATCGGAGTATACGAACTCAACAAAACAAACCAAAACATCTGTCTGTAAATACACCGAACAACAACCAAGCAAATTCGAATAAAAACACAGTGGAAATCAGTGGACATTAATATCTGCTCCTTGTGAACATGGCCTGAGGAAACTGAACATTTTAATCTGGAACATAAACCCGTATGTATCTAGTCTATAGGCACAATCTGAAGACAACAGTTCCCTGAGACAGAAGAAACCTTTCTAACATGTTTAAACACGGCACCTCAAAGTGCTGATTCCTCATGAAGTTAAGTGCCTCTTTAATCTTGGCAATGGTACTGGGCCCTCTTCTGCTAAAGTTAGTGGTGGTTCCACGGTCCAGGTAATCCGTACTTTCCTAGAATCCATACCAAAGACAAAGTTAAAAATTGAGTTTAGATACATAAAGAAGCCATGAGAAAATAGTGGACGCCGAATGTGAAGTAATCACATGAAAGAAGATCAGACCTGCATGGAAATGGTTGGTGTGGAGAAAGCGTTCCTGTAGATCCACTCAGCCTCTTCCTCCAGCTCATCATCTTCAGCAGGTTTCACAGGTATAGCACGTAACTGGAGAACATGATCACACATTTAACTATTAAGAGGCACAAGTTCACTTATACAGATCCAGTGCAAGTTATTCCTCGCTCAGGTCAGGTTCCATACACACCTGGAACCTCTCTGGCATATCTGTGGAACGGATTTCATTATCCTGGTCGGTCATGTGGCTGCTCTCCAGCTCACTGGGCTCATAGATCTCAAAGATGCTGCGACGGCCCACTCTTCTCTTCGTCTGCTTCTTTGGTCGATCCCATGCTTCATCATCCTGGTCCTCCTCTTCCTCCTCAGCGTGATCGTATGCCTCAGTGTCAAACTCGGCGAAGTCGAAGTCACCACCGAAAATCTCTTGAGCCTCTTGCAAAGCGCTACACGGGAAGAGGTTAAGTTAAAGGGACTATTTGTCATTGTGAACACACCCAAGCAACACAGCGAAATGTGACCTCTGCATTCAACCCATCACACATGGAGCAGTGGGCAGCTACCAACAGCGGCTAGGGAGCAGTGTAGTGGAACGGTACCTTGCTCAAGGGAACCTCGGCGGTGCCCGACCTGGGATTTTAACCTGCAACTTTTAGTTCACAAGGGCAATGTCCTAACCACTAAGCTTCCACTGCCCAAACAACCAGTGAAGCTTCAGAATGTGATCCAAAGACTTGGAGATTCAGGGGATTGAAGCCTGGACCTCACACATGCAAAGCATGCACTCTACCACGGAGTTAAATCCCTCAAAGGAGGTCAGAAGTAGGGCACACACTAAAAGGACAAGTCATCCAGACCTTTATGATTGTCTATATGATCTGCTGTTAATATTTAGATACTCTAGCTCTGACGTCTCCTAAACACTACTCAAGAAATAATCATTATTTACTTAAGCAACATGGACAAAGTATACATCATTACTGAGCTTTACAGAACATCAACTTTGGTTCTCATTCAGCCGTCATTTTTCTTAGAAGTATCTGATCATAAATATGAAGTGAAGGCGGTTTACTGGGTTATTAAGATAATTACTTTGAAAATACATGAAGCAATGTGAAGGTGACCATTAATACCAGACAGGAAACCGGAATACAAAGATATCTGAATGAAAACTGAAATAAATATAAAATACTGCAACTTACGCATCAGTGTATCCAGTAAATTTCTTCCCCTTCTTTTTTGTGATCGGTTGCCCATCATCGTCCACAATGAAATCATCTATGTCTGTAGAGATTAAAAAAAAAAGTCTAATCAAATACATCTTACACCATGCAGAATACTTTGAAAACACAGATTAAAAAAGTTTTCAGTTTAAACAATGACAATACAGCGCCATAATCCAGTCAATACAGCGCCATAATCCAGTCAATACAGCGCCATAATCCAGTCAATACAGCGCCATAATTCAGTCAATACAGCCCCATAATCCAGCCAATACAGCCCCATAATCCAGCCAATACAGCCCCATAATCCAGCCAATACAGCCCATAATTCAGCCAATACAGGCCCATAATCCAGACAATACAGGCCCATAATTCAGACAATACAGGCCCATAATTCAGACAATACAGGCCCACAATTCAGCCAATACAGCCCCATAATCCAGCCAATACAGCCCCATAATCCAGACAATACAGGCCCATAATTCAGACAATACAGGCCCATAATTCAGTCAATACAGCCCCATAATTCAGTCAATACAGCACCATAATTCAGTCAATACAGCACCATAATCCAGACAATACAGCACCATAATTTAGTAAATACAGCCCCATAATCTGGACAATACAGCCCCATAATTCAACAGCATGCCAATTAATACCAGTGTCACTTTATAAAAATTATCTGAAATTATTGAATGTTTTTAATGAAATACTGCATGTACTCAACATGTAATAGCTTTGCACTCAGACAAACAAAACATTACAGTTTAAATGCAGCCAAACATCAGTGCTGAATATCATGCATTTTCACCATTCACACTGCAGACTGGTTTATCTTCTTCTGAAAACACACCTCACTGCTGAAGGTTGGGGATAATGTCTATTTAAGGCACCTCAACAATTGTGTACAAACTGAAACTGGACTGAGCTCAATACAGTACATCAATTAAATATATTTTAAATAGGCCGAGATGGCGCTCTAATCCGGTAGCATTGAGTGAAAGACTGAAGGATTTTCTCCTGCTTTATTTGTGTTTACATCAAGCTAGCTAGCTATAGCTAACCATGCTGACATTATGTAATAAAATGTACTAGCTATTTTGAAGGAGAATGGACATAAAATGCTTAAAACACAGATGGGTGATGACTGCATCCAAGTGATGTTATTCTGATCCACTAAATATGCCTGCAATCACATCACACACATTAAGAGGAAAAAAGATATTCTGACATTCAATGTCAACTGCACTAAACGCCATGACGTTTTGTCTCTTACCTGATTCCTCGTCCTCTTCCTCTTCTTCGTCATCCCCTGGGTGGCGTCTTTCTGCAACTTCTTCTTCTTCTACTTCTCCATCACCATCTCCAGTAAAGATCTCATCTGCAATTAGGTCTTTCTCATCGTCTTCGCCTTCGTCATCCATTGTTTTCACTCTTGAGTATTTCTTTTTCTGCATTGGAAAAACACAAAAATCTGTTAAGAACCATCTTGTCACTTAAAACAAAGACATACTCAATATTTGGGTCACATTTCCTAATTGATGAGCACTAATTGGCAACTAATCTAGAATTACTTCTAAAATGTCATTGTTCTACCACCAAATTTAAATCAGCATGCGCATGTCAATGTAGATACAATTCTCTCTTGACATTGTGATAGAAGTGCTTATTCACACAACCCACTGAAACTCCTGGTGAGGCACCAAGAGAACACTAAAGGATGCTATTTTTGTAAGTGTGCTTTATAAAAAACATATGAAAGGTAGACTTGTGGATCAGAGTAAAATTAAGGTTTTTGTTGACTCACCCTCCTCTTTACTTTAACCCCCAAGTTCTCTTCAATGAGGTCCAGATCATCATCATCTAGGCAGTCATCAAAAACTAGGAGAAAAGTGAACGTGAAGGTCAGAATATGTGGCACTCACATGCTGAACAGGGAGGAGTGCATTTAACCCATCTGTGAGACCCATGAACATACACATCAGGAGCAGGAGCAGTGAGGGGCATCCCTGCAGCTTTTGGGGGGGGTGGCTAGAGGGAAAGATGCCTTGCCCAAAGGCACTTCAGCCATGGATGTGAGAGAAGGGATAGGCTGTTTACTCAGTTACCCTTCCCTGACGGTCCTGGAGCCTTGAACCGGCGACCCTCCAGTCACAAGCCCTCTTCTCCAACCATTAGGTCACAGCTGCCCCCAAACGCATAAGAGTAATCCCTTCATCCTTTTCACTGTTATGTTTCAGAAATAACAAATTATTTGGAAGAATACAAGAGCAGTGGAGGCCTAGTGGTTAGGACTCTGCCTTTGAGACCTGAAGGTCGCAGGTTCGAGTCCTGGCCCGGGAACTACTGAGGTATCTCTGAGCAAGGTACCGTCCCACTACACTGCTCCCTGGGTGCTGTTGGTAGCTGCCCGCTGTGTGCAAGTGTGATGGGTTAAATGCAGAGGTCACATTTCGTTGTGGTGCTTGAGTGTGATTACAATGACAAATAGTAACTTTCACTGCACTACACTTGAGGCATTGTAAAGTTATCATAATAATAATAATTTTATTACTAAACGTTCCCCTAACTTTATGAAAAGTCAATAAAATCACCACAATTCAAACAGGAACTTACTGCGCTTCCTGCGTCGATGACGGACCTCCTCTCCGGAGTCGCTGTCTCCTCCACCACTCTGGTTTGCATCCTGCTCCTCACGCTCCTCCTCCTCCTCCTCTTCTTCCTCATTGCCATCATCAATAAGCCCCCTCAGGTTTCCATGTTCGTCTTGATCCTCTGTGTTCTCCTCTTCCTCTTCTTAGAACATTCAACAACAGATCTTTACATTCTTAAACAGAAACCCACCAATCCAGTACCATTTACAGGACACAACACTGATACTTAACCCTTAAGTCCTTACCATCTTCATCGTCTTCCATAAACCTCTGTGTCTTCTTGGGTTTCAGATCCTTCTCTTCAAACTCCTCCTCAGATTCCTCAGCCTCACTTTCAATGAAGTCAGACATGTCTGCAAGACCTATTAAAACACATGGAGAAAAATGATTAGGTGACTTACCAAATTCCCAGCCATCAACCCCCTGCATACATGTACTACAACTCGGGCACAAACGCAGAGAAAGGACTTGTGGCACTTAAACTGAAGGAATTAACAGGCACATTTTATACCAAAAGTACTTTTTTTGTAGTGGTGAGAATGAAACAGCGGAACACGTTTTCTGAACAGATCCACAATCATTTTTATGGTTTCATATGCTCACAGTAGCTCAGAAATCATAAATTTTCTTAATTATACACTGTATCTACAGAAAACAAGGTTAGATTAGTACAAACATCAGTGCTGAACATCATACATTGTCAACATTAGCACTGCAGACTGATTAATCATCTTCTGTAAAGGCCTCAGTGCTTAAAGGTTGGGCATAATTTATTGAAGGCACCTCAGCAGTTGTGTGAAGAGTGTAAAAAAGAAACAGGATTGATCTCAACATAG
Organism: Arnoldichthys spilopterus; assembly: GCA_037974385.1. NCBI lineage: Eukaryota > Metazoa > Chordata > Actinopteri > Characiformes > Lepidarchidae > Arnoldichthys > Arnoldichthys spilopterus. The sequence goes on along the minus strand of JBBPDA010000025.1, from coordinate 7,845,811 downwards.
TACATCAGTTAAAAATATACTAAATAGTATGGATGGGTGGCTCTCTAATCTGGTAGCATTGAGGGAAAACTGAAGGATTTTGCCATGCCTAATTAGTGTTTACATCAAGCTAGCTAGCTAAAGCTAACCACACTGACATTACGTAATAAAATGCAGTCTTTTTTGGAGGAGAATGGCATGAAAAGACAGAAAACAACACTTGAAGCCCAGGTGGGTGATGACTGCATCCAAGTGATGCTATTCTGATCCACTAAAAATGCCCAGATTGGAGAAGAAGTAACAAGAACGAAATTGGATTGAGCTCAACACAGTGCATGCATTAAATATATTATGTTTTTAATATATAAAGGGCCGGGTTGTGCATAAATAAAGCGGCATTGAACGAAACACCAAAAGATTTGTGTTGCTTTACGTGTGTGTTTGCATCCAGTTAGCTAAGCTTAGCTAAGTCTGACCACACTGACGTTAGGAAATACACTTCACTAGCTATTTGGTAAGAGAAAATCATGGAAGGACACGAACTAACATTCAAAACCCAAGTGGTCACCGGCTAATGGCAGCGGTTCGTGCTTCCCAGCATGAAGGGACAAGAAAGGGAAAAAGAAGCTTCATCACAAACAAGGCCTTTAGCAACATGGCTAGCCAGGCTGTACAGGCGAATTAGCGAACCAACTCTAAATAAGGTTTCAGCGCATAAACTAACGCTTTCTACGTGTTGGGTAATTGTTCAAAATAGCCTGACAAGACACTTACGTTCCCCTGCGGTGCCGCGTTAGTCTGGAAATGCTGGAAAACACCGAGGAGATGAAGAAACGGTGCGTTTGGAGCAGCTAACAACAAAAATGGCTGAGGAAACGCAGCGTGATTTTGGTTCCGGTATGGAATTAAGTAACTTCCGGTCAGCGTTGACAACTATGGAAAAAGGATCGCGATTTGCGGTTTATCGACAGACCGCGCGAATAACAATACAGCGGGTGATGAATAAGAGATATCCCGCTTTAAGCGTCACGGGAGGTACGAGCGACGAGACGGCGCAGAAAGCGAGTTTTCCCTGCGTCCCGCTACTCCGGACCACAGGGGGCGCTCTAGTCCAGTTGAGCGTTTCTTCGTCCGTCTTCCCCGTTGACGTCGGCTTACACGGCTCCTCCGGCCTCCCCGTGAAGCTTAGGGCCATGGCTAACTGCGCTGTCTCGCTGGCTACTTTGTGTTTTTCTTTTTTATTAACGCGTATGTGCGACTTCTCGTTGGGATCAGAGCTAAGTTTGGTCACGTGTGGCTCGGTCGTTAAGCTGCTCAACGTGAAGCACAATGTGCGGCTACATTCTCACGATGTCCGGTATGGATCTGGTGAGTAATGCGCGCTCACGTTCAGCATTAAAGAGGTTTATCGCACATACACAGTCAAACACAATACAACATGTAGTGAGATGTACCCTGGTCGTTCCTGAGACATGCACATAAAAAAAAAAAAGTTAAAAAGGAACTAAGAAGGTAAATCTAAGTAAAAATAAAAATAAAACATATATATAATAAAAGAATTAGAATATGAATTATAAAATGTAAACAGGTAAAAAACGTATAATACAAAATTGGAAAACTAACACTAAACAATAAACCTAACAATAAAAAAACAGTTTAAACAGTAAATACACACCCTCAACAATATATACACACCACATTAATTTGAGATTAGTATTTACATGGTACATAAGCCAATAATTTAAATGCCAGAATATGCAGAATATATGAAGTGCAGATAAGGCAGATGTGCACATAGCAGAGATGTAACTCAGCTTGAGTTGATCACTGCCACTTGGTGTCATTCCTACTTGCTTAACACTCCCCTGCCTACTCCTACTTTAAGCAGGCCCATATGCATTATTATTATTATTATTATTAACATTATAATTGCTTTTAAATTATTATTAATTTGAATGAAAACACCAACATATTACAGTCAAGAGGTCAGCAAAAGAAGGAGATTGATTAGATAACATGCACACAAAATGGGAGACATACAGGGGTCATACAGTAATGAGGTCATCATACAACTCAAAAAGCTGAATATTCTTTTTATCTTTTGCCATTGTAAGAGAAATCAAGTGATGATATCCAATTAGGAATGCATGGAATTTTGGATGAGTTTTAGGGAATCTGTGCTAAAAGCATGAAAAAAATTCACAAACTCAACAGCTTTGTTGTCATGAGTAAAACAAAAGACCTCTTTTTTTATAAAGATATACGAGCTGGCAAGAAATTAGATAAATCTGTTCTCAAGTTGATCTAGAAGTCATTCATTAATGAAATACATGGGTAGATTCTGCCCCATCACAGAAGGCTCATGTTTGTACTTTGCTGATCCTGAAGCTCACCTTAGAAATGAACAGGCTATGTTTGCATTGCTTAATTCTCAGACTATGTAAATATGTAAATAAAGTTATAAGACATGTTTTCCTATTTTCAATGCAATATTAAGATTAAAAACTGAAAGTGATTTAAAAAAAAAAGCTTTTTGATCATCTTCATCTTCAGATAACTTCGTAATTCCTTGCTGTCCTGGATCATACCTGTGTAGCTGTTACTCATAAACACTGCGTGTCTGTTGTCATACCTCAGGTAGTGGCCAGCAGTCAGTGACAGGAGTGACCACAGTAGAGGACAGCAACAGTTACTGGAGTGTCCGTGGCACCATTGGGGCAGCATGTCATCGAGGGACCCCGGTGAAATGTGGCCAAAACATTAGGCTTACGCATGTGAACACAGGCCGAAATTTGCACAGTCACTACTTCACATCTCCACTGTCGTCCAACCAGGTTTGTAAGCTTGTTTTTTTTTTTTTACACTACTTTCTCCAAAAGCGAAAGTGATTATTGGTCATTGCGAACACACGCAGTCACACAGAGTGCACCCCAAAATGTGACCTCTGCAGCACACATGTGGGCAGTGGTGGTCTAGTGTTTAGGACGCTGCCTTTGAGACCTGAAGGTCGCTGGTTCCAGGCCTGGGCACCACTGAGGTTCCCTTGAGTAAGGTACCGTGCCGCTACACTGCTCCCCGGGTGCTGTTGATAGCTGCCCCCTGCTCCACGTGTGCACGTGTGATGGGTTAAATGCAGA
>JBBPDA010000025.1:7823991-7842595 GCA_037974385.1 Arnoldichthys spilopterus | reverse complement strand
CAGTAGTGCCCGGGCTGGGACTCGAACCTGCGACCTTCCGGTCCCAAAGGCAGTGTCCTAACCACTAGGCCATCACTTGCAAAATGAGTATTTGGTGATTACTCCCTTTATACCCAATCATGATACCCTCACATGTTGCCAGTCTTCTTGTTTATTGGGAAATGCTTTAAAAGAACTTGAATATTCGACAGAATTCCACGATTTTGCCTCCGTCCCAACTGTGTGTTACAAGCACAAAATTAAAAATGTATAGATCACAATCAGGTTGGTCAGTAAGACCATAAAAAGTCATTTCTTTGTGCTTTTTTTAATTAAATAAAAGATCAATAGATTTGACAAATTTACAGACTTTCATTTTTTATCGCATTTTACAGAACATCCCAACTTTTCTGGAAAACAGGTTTGTAAAAATGATGACAAGGCAGGTTTTAAAAACCAGTGTTTTGTAACTTAATCCTTGCCTACTGCGTGTGTGGCATACGGCCAGTTGCTGCAGGCGGTGTTTCAGTAACAGCATTTGTGTTTCTCTGTGCTTAATAAAAGTGCTCACTGATTGGAAACACGTTTATAATCGAAGTCAATGGGACGTCACTTTATCAGTGGCCCATTGGCTTCCACTCAGTCAGCAGGTTTTTCTCTTCTGTTCGCTTCTGCATTGACATTATGATCCATTGCAGTGAAGCGTGTGCAACAGATGCAGCAGATTGAGATTAGGCTGAAAAACACTGGAGTATTCCTTTAATTCAGGTGCACTGGAGCACTGAACGCTGCATGCGCTGAGCCTGAGAGTCGACTGAAATAATGGAGCAAAAAAGTCCAAAAACATAAATTCTGCATAAAGTCTGAACTGTTGGTCAGACGACAGCTGCGGACTTGAGAAGACCTCAATACTTCCTTTTTGATCAGCAAAAATGTTTAAACCTTGTTCATCTGTTGTGTCCAAATGTGAAAATCACCAATTTGTGTGTGTGTGTGTGTGTGTGTATGTGGGGGGGGGGTATTACGGCCTAGATACATATTATCTGTATTACACATATACATTTACTTGTATGCAACACATGTGCTGTGCATACGGTTAGACTTGATGCTGAAAAAAGATATTCGTGACATCAGACATACTTACATAAAGTGGAACAGTTCTTTCACTGTTCTTCAAAAGAAAAAATCCCATGATATTCCTAAAAGAGGCAGTAAAAAAAGGTCCCCTGTGCTGCACCTTGATGCGTTCTTCAGGTCAAGTGCTGCGATCTTGTTTTGGCAGTTCCAGAAAACCAAATGCTGGCTTTTTCAGTACAATCCTGCTGTAACATACATTTCGTTACATCCCTCACGTATAGAAACCTGCCCATTCGTCCATACATATATATATATAATCAGTTGTTAAAGCTGAAAAGGTTCAGTGTGCTTTGATACAGGTTACGTAACCCCCGTCTTTACTCAAACGTAAGTTCTTGGGACCGGTCAGTTGGGATGAGATACTTACACAAGCATGAGCGTGCGCGATAACACACACAGACAATGAACTGAACTCGATGGAAGCTATTCATGGGATGGCAACGCCAATCAGTCTCCTCCTCATAGCTCGAAGCTCAGATGCCGTTGAGTCTGCAGTCGACCGGACAGATGTCTTGGCTTTCACAGCTTGGTGAGACAAATGTACACACGAATGCAGATAAAGGGACCCTGGGTCTTATTGCATTAAAGGGGCACCAGGGAAGAGCCCTTGTGTCTCTCTGCCAGAGAGATAAAGGGAGGGTAAAACGCCTGTCAGTGTGTTTATCATTAGCTTTTCAGTGTGTGCATTTTATTACATCCAAGCAGTGGCACCGGCGGAGCTGACGAAGCTTGAAACCTGGACGCCAATAAGTCTATGGAGTCTACACAGTGCATCAAATCCAAGAACTTCTTCTCCCGCTCGTTTCAGGCCTGGTTACTGGTAAATATGGACGGTTTATTAATTTCTGTGTTGTTTTTCTTGTATGTGGCTTGGCCTCGTGTGCCAGATGAAAGGTTAGATGGAGTTCACAGCTGCCGAGGCTACTCCATGCCATTACGCAACATCTGATTGGCCGCGATAAGCATGACGCTGATAATGAAGGCCATTGCGAAAGCGCAGATGAGGCTCTTGCGAACACACGTCTGCCGATTCTTCTTTTTAGAATGCACTGATGGGAGTGAGGAGAGAAGAAAAACACAGATGTGAAGCTGCCAGCAGATACTGAAACGGACTTGAAAACAGAGAATTTGGACTTTGTGGAAGGAGCACACGGTATGCATAAGCGTAAGCCGTCCAGACAAAGACAGCGATCAGGGAGGGCCGTTTATGGCTGTGCATAATGAGCCTTTGAAAAGGTGGAACAATGAACTAGAGGACATAATAGACATTGTGTGGATTCGGTGGAGCTATGTGCATTATGTCCTTTCCTCTTTCTCATTTTTTTCTCGTCCTCTCCTGGCTCCATGCACATACATCGCTACATAAGCAGGACTGAGTTGACGACGTGTAGGGAAATTCCCAGCATCAGCTCTAATGCAAAAAACAATTAGCTCTAATGCAAATTCAGAGTGACAGTTCAATTCAATTCAGTTCGGTTTTATTTCTATAGATGATGTCGTCAAAGCCCCTTTACAAAGCTCCAAGCCCCAAATGAGCAAGCCAAAGGTGACGGAGGTATGGGGAAAACTCCCTAAGCAATGAAACACAGGATAGCAATAAAATTAAGAATGGTATAGTAAACTCTGTCTTACCTACTGCTGACCATTTCAGACATATCGTCAGTGTAGTAGCAAAAACCTCTTTTGGTGAATTTTGGTCATTTTATAGCAGAAGACTATTAATAAATTAATAAATTAAAAACAATATAAAAAAATAATAAATGAATATATGAATACATAATTAATACATTAAATAATATATTAATAAATTAAAAGCAATAAATACAAAACAAAATAATAAGTGAATATATTAATACATTAATAAATTAAATTAATATAAATTAAATAAAACATTATTACATTAATAAATAAATAATAAAGCAATATATGAACACATTTAAAAAATGCATTATTATATTAATAAATTAAATGATAACATATGAATAAATTATATAATAAATTGCATAAATCTACATTATATACTATAGTCTTCATCTATGGTCCACAGTCAGTCAGTGAAGCAGTAGAAGCGAACTTCTGCCATTCTTAACTGCTTACCTCCCTCAAATTCAGTCTGGCAGTTTCCTGAGTTCTCCTTTAGGCTCTCCTCCTCATTCACAATGATGTTTTCGATGTCCTTCATGGTCAGGTGGTCGCGAAAAGCATCAAACAGGACTTGCTTCAGCTCCTCAAGAGACATCTGCTGCATGTCAAACTGCAGGGAGCAAACACAGGCGTACAGTATTACAACACCTCACAGCCAGGCGCTCTGTTTCTTGGGCATCGGTTCTGAGAGTAGCTAAGAACAGTGCTGTTCCACACCTTCGCTGCTGAACAGCACTGCATCTTACTACCTAACCTAACTGCCTTAAATCAGGTCAGAATTTATTCTGAAACATGCCAACACGATTAAAATGATTTACCACTCTACATTTCCTTGTAACTAGAGATGGCACCAGCCAGAGCTGTCACCATATATCAGAATCTCTCCACATGGTTATCGTGGCCAAAAGAGCTGATGATAAGGTAACTATGGCGATATGTATGTATGTGGAGATCACATCTGCCCCAACTGTTGCCAGCTTTAAAGAGGCAACAGTTTTCCACGGCCTTTAATTAAGCAGAGGCTCTAACATATGTGTATTGTAAGGATTGCACATGGGTTTGGGTCCATTAGTTCCTGCTCAAACAGTGGGACTTTAATAAGCCCTTCTGTAGAGGTGAGACCAGCCTCCACCCATCAACCAAGACTGAAAATGTACATGGACACGGCGGCGATGCCCGTGTGTAAAAGAGAGCGACGTCCCTCAAAAGACAGATAGAAAAACGACTCACTGAGAAAACAAAGGGAGCACGAGGGAAACAAAGTGGGCTGCTCTGGCTACAAGCGCAAACCTGAGCATGAACCTGATCATTCACTTTTTATTGTCTAATTTTATAATAAATCTCTATAATCGTCACTTTTTCACTCTTCTTCTAATCTGATTTTTTTTAGAGTTTTAGGTACATGTGATAAAAAACTGAAATAAAATAACCTCCGTGTCATAAAGACTATCTTTCATGGTGAGTGAGCCACTCTCTGTCTTGATCGACACTCGACTGAAACTGTTGTTTGTCAACGTGCTGCTCTGTGGCTCTGGAGTCACAAAGGAGTGTGGAACTTTAAAAAAGAGAGAAAAAAGAAGAGTCATTAAAAAGCAATACTGCCACCTGCTGTTGGAGTTTGGTGCAGGATTTTTCATTGTATTATCTAGGTGTTTTAATAACACTATATAAATATAATTTTTTTTTAATATAACTGCTATCGCCAATACTGGTATATTGCGACACCTCTAGCACCAACACCAGTATGATACCAATAGAAAATGCTGGAAATCAGAGTCTTATAATGAGTATTAAAGTTTAGTGATCAATTTGATTTTAGTTGGTAAAACAATAATAAAAAAAACATATGAAGAGAAATAATTATTTATATAATCATTTAATAGATTTAGAAGCTTATTTTATTCAGCGATACATTTAAGCTCTTTGGTTAAAGTCTTTGTGAACCAGAAATCCTTACATTGGTCTTTCGTGATATATCCTGATGTATGTGAAACGCAGGGTCACGGTACTAGTTTTCTGTTTATGGGTGGTGACAGGAAAGCATGATTTAATTGGTTAATATTATTTTTCCCTTCCTGCTGCTGCATAGTGTCAAAATCAAACACTGATTTAGGTTTGATTACAGGAAAACAAGACATTTGTCTTTTAGGTTCAGTTTAAATTGTGTTTATTTTAGTTATTTACAGTTTAAATTGTGTTTATTTTACTTTTATCATGCACTTTCTTTATTTTTATGCTAATTTCTTTTTTATTTGTTCTTATATTTTACTTTTATCATGCACTTTATTGCTTAACTTTATTGTTTTAGATTTTTTTACTTTCATAATGTACTTTTCATGTTTATTTGCCTTTAAAAGACTTTAATTTTAATGCTGATCACTGTAAAGCACATTGAATGAGCTCTGTGTATGATAATGTGCTATATAAATAAACTTGCCTTGCCTCAGCGCTGTCAGAATAAACCTTTAATATTCCAAAAGTCATTATTTTATTGAAGGAAAGATACTTCTTAACTATAAATGTCACGATTTGTCACGATGGAGATGGTGAAGGAAGTAAGCGAGCGAGAGTAGCTTTTAAGGGTCTTTATTATAAATAAACAAACAAACACTGTATATATAAAGACAAAAAACACCGGGAGAGACATACAAAGACCAGCAAACACAAGACCAAAAACCAGAGACTAAATAGAAGGGACAAATTAGGAACACCTGACAAGGGACGTGATGGCAGGAATGAGAACCAGGTGAGAGGCGGGGTTAGGGCGTGGCTAGGAGAACACGAGGAAAGGAAAGCATAGCTACCAAAACAAAACACAGACAGGACACGTGGAGCGTGACAATAAATGTTTAGATTTTAACCTGAAGGTTTTCTAAGTCTCTGGGGCATTTCAGCTGCTCTGATCATCATGAATGTGATGTTTGGTGGTTGGAAGCAAGTGCAGAGGTTTGCAGTTTGAAACACAACCATTAAACAAAGACTAACATGAAGCACTAACAGAACCACGAAGCGTAACAGCAGTAACAACAGAGAGTAACAACAGAAATCAGACACCAGACTACTAAGCACAAGGGCTATTAAAGGAAGACAAGACAAGAAACACCTGGGCAAGGAGGATCCAAGAGACAAGGGCCAGGTGAACAGGGAGGAGCTAAGGCGGGACTAAGGCAGGGCTAAGACAAAAACACCAAACAGGAGCACATGGCACGAGGGACCGTGACAATGAACTTTTAACAGGGTGTAAACGGTAAAACACATTTTAAAACTGTGTAAAAAATGTATTTGGTTTTGTTCCAAGAGTGAAAATATGAAATAATTTGTAAATAAGTAACGTCAGGTTCAGTATAATAGATCATATCTCAGAAGTTAATGGTGCAGCCAGAAAAACGTTCACATTAAACTTCAAATTGGTCTTTTTTACTGTAATATTCTGACTTCTGTAAAAAATTATATTTTTTGTAAAACCCCCCCCCACCCAAAAATGCAACTGATATCAGAAGAATAACATCATGCTACGAAACTATGGACTAAACATCCATCCATCCATTTTCCAACCACTTATTCCGTTTCCGGGTCACAGGGAAGCTGGAGCCAATCCCAACTGACTGCGGGCCTAAGGCGGGGTACACCCAGGACAGGAGGCCAACCCATCACAGGGCAACACACACAAAGACAGACAACCATTCATACACACATTCACACCTATGGGCAATTTTTCCAATCCAATTAACCTACTGCAGCCTATTGGACTGTGGGAGGAAACCGGAGCACCCAGAGGAAACCCAAACTCCACACAGAAAGGCATCTGTGGCCAACCCAGGGATCGAACCCAGGACCTTCTCACTGTGAGGCCACAGTGCTAACCACTGCACCACCGTGCCACCCGGACTAAACAGTACATTTTAATTACATGATTTAAATAATATTTATTGATGCTCAAGAACCTAAACGGAGATCCCTGCATTTAATCTAACTGGCAACAAGTAAGTAAATGGACCCTCTACAGTCTACGGTCGAACACATTAACATACTGGGAACATATTCTCCAGAACAACTGTCCTTCTCTCAACTGCGGCACTGTCCTCTCGTCTTCCGCTGCAGCTGCTCCCAGAAGAATGAAGTATTTATACGGTTTATCTGAAGCACATACTGTTCCACACACTGCAGTAGGAAAATGAAACACACACACATATACATATAGGTGAAATGAGTTTGGGGAGAAAAATCTCTTCATGTTGGGTGAAAGAGTAACATCCAGAGAGTCAGGAGACGAGAAACGACAGGGGAACAAATCAAATAAGATCTCACGATAATTCAATAATGTATAACCGCAGGGACACGGACCTGAACCTCTCTGACTTTTTTCGCAATGTTGTTATCAAGGGATCTCACAAAATCCTTGAGCCAGCTTCGCAACTATTGCAGGATGGCGTCTCTGCCCAGTCAATGAATTATTGAATTGCAAGAGACAGTGCGCGCACTGCAGAAAAATCTGTCATCGCTTAAGTCGTCATCGCCCAACAGTTTTGTTCAAATAAAGAGGCGGAGGAAACAGCTGTCAACCACTGCACGGAAACACGAGTCCATTACTCACAACTCAGTTTCCCAGAGCAAATGTTTTCATTTGTGCGATATCAACATAGTACATGGTGGAAGTTATACACTGTGGTAAATGGAAGTGGAAGAGCTTCGAACTGCTGGAAATGTCCAAACTGCTGGAAATTGGCAGATGGTGATGTGAGGTTAGTAGATAAAACAATACAGGAGCATCTAAAATTAATGTGGTAAAGGTTAATGACCATTTATGACCATCTGGTGGGCAGTGGAAGCCTAGTGGTGAAGGTTGCAGGTTCAAGTCCCGGCGCGAACACTACTGAGGTACCCATGAGCAAGGTATTGTACCACTACACTGCTCCACGTCTTGGAAGTCGCTTTGGATAAAAGCATCAGCCAAATGAATAAATGTATCTTTTAGTTAATTTGTGCCAAAATACATTTCAAGTAGCTGTCAGAGCTGCATGCTGGTATGTTGCTGTAGCACATAGTATTTAATGCAAATTTGTACAAATTAGTGTAGTTTGTTAATATTTTATGTATCTACCAAACTCATATTAAGATTAACACATAGTTTATATCTTATATACTATATATTATAGAATTAGTGCATAGTGTGTAATTGGGACGCATCCATCGTCATTCAATACTATGCCCCAAGGCCTTTACCCTTCAGGTAGTGGAGATATTCAGGATTTGTCTCTCACTTCTGCCCCTAGTGGCCAGATGCAGAAGTAACGCCAGTCTCTTTATCAGTGATGGCTGACAGTGGCTGTCAGAAAGCAGGGCTATGTGTCTCTGTGGGATAGTATCAGTGAAGCTGGATCTCCTGCGCTAGGAGAACAGGGCCAGAAGTGTCTGCTTCTTTGTTCAGACAGAAATCAGACATGTGCCCCCACATTTATTTTCACCTAAGGGACCCTGCTCCACTACAGCCAGCTCTATTTGTTCTGAAGGCAGCACAATATAGAGAAACCAGAACTATTTGTGTCCACTGTGAGGGAATCAATGACATCATACTTTTTTTTCATCTTCCCTCTCTGTCTTCCCTCTGTATTTGTCCCAGTTTGCCTTTTCTTTGATCTACTCTGGTGACCTTCAGAGGAAAAGCAATCGCATATGACATAAAGGCCTAGTCCACACAGACATTCAAATCTTATAAAAAATAAATGTACTTGGAGCTCCTCTGCGCTTTGTAGCGGCGCTTAATTGACTTTAGTAAGACATAACATTCACATTTGTTTGCCTCTCTTCAACTGCCCAGACTGTAAATCTGTGTGTTTACCCGTGGGGGCAGTAATCAGACAGTCCAGACTGTAATTCTGTGTGTTTACCTGTGGGGGGCAGTAATCAGAGACAGTCCAGTCTGTAATTCTGTATGTTTACCTGTGGGGGGCAGTAATCAGACAGTCCAGACTGTAATTCTGTGTGTTTAACCTGTAGGCTTTGAGCTTCATCCTTCACTGTAGTAGTGAAATATGGATATGTGTCTTTATTAGACCTGAATCTTGATCCTCCTTGTGTTAAAAATTCTCCTGATATGTGACGTAGGCAGAGAAACTGCCCTTACCGGGTTCACTCTCTGACATACAATCATGGGATATATCTGGCCCTCTAGAATGTTAAACTAACCACATGTAAACACAATGAGGATGTTTTCTTTGAGCTTATGGCACTATCTACATGTCTGAAATGAATGCTGCTTATCAGGATTGCGACAGAAAGTAAGGTAATGCTCTGCAAAAATGCTAATGGACTGTTTATTCTAATTCAGGTGTTTTTTCAATGCTTTCTGTGTGAATTGGTAGCTTTACATATTATGTTCTTGACCGTCTGAGAGTTTTTTGCAGTGTCAGTGCTGTGTTTGCACGTCAAGACTGATTACTCACTTTGTACAGAACATTATTTACATTGTACATAAACCTGTTGCATATTTCTACACCTACTGTACATGTGTACAACCACCTGTATGTTCGTCTATAGTGCACATATAATCGTCTTCAGCTCCGCCCACTTTTCTCATATTTATAACATACTTAATACACTGTAAATATCTTACAATCTGTATATACTGCTCTCTGTACTTACTGTAACATATAGCATCACTTATACTGCACTTATACTAATCTCTGCACTACTGGTTGAGCTGCTAACTGCATTTTATTGGCTTTGACAATAAAGTTAAATCTAATCGACCGATTGTATACAGGTGGAAATGCACACACGTGAATCGAGGTCTGCTGACAGTCCGTTCCGCTTGGGTCTGACGTCGAAAGGTTAAGGCAGGACTTCACAACCGTGTAGATTTACAGCAAACCTGGCGTATAATATTTTCTGGTGAAATATCTTGCGCTGTGGAAGACCGTGCTGAGGCAGATTAGTTTAAAGTACATTCCCGAGCGCCGGGGGAGGCAGTCAGCAACAAAATGACAGATGAAATGTCAGGTGGGAGAAAATGAAAAAAATAACAGCAACAACAAACCCCTCTGCTGTGAATTACCGTAAGAACAGCGTCTCATCCGCACCCGACAGGAAGCGTTACCTTCATTTTCCAAGGACCTTTGTACACAAATGGCACTGATCTCGGCACAGGCGGGATTTAATCACGGAGGAAGGCTGCACTTCTGCATTCCTCACAGCATGCTTAACAAACTCATGAGCTTACACTCGCACCGTTTTCCCCAGAGTGCTGGGAACATGCGGAGTCCTACCTATCATTATTCAACCGTATGGAAACAGCATTTTTAATCATATGAAACCAATTTGTGTGAAGATAAATATAGAAAATGTATGTGTGTGCGGTGGTGGCCTAGTGGTTTTGATCAGAAGGTTGTAGGTTCAAGTCCCGACCAGGGTACTACTGAGGTAGGCTTGAGCAAGGTACCAGCTCACTACTCCTCTCCCTGGGCACTTCACATAGCTGCCTGCGGTCCCAAGTGTGCACGTGTGATGGGTTAAAAGCAGAATTTGCCCTTTGTGTGATGGGGTGTGTTCACGATGACTAAAAAGTCACTTTCAGGATGTAGGAAAAAAATTAGACACGTGTTCCTTTAAGGACAGTGTCCATATGCAGGTTAAGTGTTGGGTTTTGCTTTGTTATTGTGAACACACTCAAGCACCACAATGAAATGTGACCTCTGCATTTAACCCATTACACGTGCAGCAGTGGGCAGCTACCAACAGCGCCCGGGGAGCGGTGTAGCGGGACGGCACCTTACTCAAGGGAACCTCAATGGTGCCCGGGCCGGGACTCGAACCTGCGACCTTGAGGTCCCAAAGGCAGCGTCCTAACCACTAGGCCTCCACTGCCCACTTGTGACCACTTGTTCAGCTATGAAGGTTGTTTTTGTGTCTCATGCTTTTCCAAGGGCCAGGATTCCAGAAGTGATTTCCCGCGAGTGGGACTCGTTCCTTTTCCTCAGAACTAGGACAATCCTTTTCCTCGGACTTACGCTGTGCAGCTCTCTTCCACCTTCCATCTATGTTTCATCTTTAAGACACCGATCACGGCCAATTTCATGTTACTTTCATTAATAAGAAATTATGTTCCCGATTCATTTGATTTGCATGTCATTTGCATTAGAATATAATAGTTCTGGGGGTTTGGAAAGGGAGTCGCGAGAGGGGCCCACAGCTGTTATTGGATTTTGTGGTCTGCTCCACTCCTGGTGGAATGAATTCGCTTCCTTTTGGCCTTTTTCCTCTTTTAAATCCGTTCTCTTTGATTCAAGATTCAAGAGGTTTATTTGTCACATACATAGTTATACAAGTACAACATGTGGTGAAATGTGCCCATGTGACCACGTGATGTGGCCATGTGATGCTGAAATCAACCTGTCACTCACTTTTCCTTTACACTGTTTAGTTTGTGCTTTTGCGATTTATCACATTTAATGAGCAGCTGTTAACATGAAAACTGAGGAGGAAAACAGACGTTGTTATTGTATCCAGGAAGATGAATGTAGACGCACGTGATGGCTGAGGAAGCTGCATTCCATCACATAATATTGTGTATTTATAATCCTAATTATATCCAGAATTTTTTAAAAGTGGTGAAGAAAAACATGATACAACAAGAAATGATCACCTTTTATATTTATGTAAATAAATAATTCATGTTGTTGTGTTCGGCCTGAATTCAGACATCCAGGCCCAAGGTCGCTTAAAACTTTAAAAGTCATCGTGACCGATTAAAAACTGAGATGATTTCAGATTACACGTCTTTTCTGCACTTAATCATCAATCAAGGCCAGACTATTCGACGCCAATGGCTTTCGGACGCACAAAGCTGGCAGTAATAGTTTACACACACACATAGTGATTCTCCACATGCACGTACCGCATTAGCTCAAGTTTGCTTTATTTCTACGATTAATCTCTTATCAAGGACACTTCCGTCTGAATCCAGACTTTCGGCTACTGAGGTCACACCTGGTTGAAACTGGTTCCACTGAATTCTGCTATAAAATATACTGATTTTGGTCAGAGGGTCAGAGGTTCAGAGAGAATTGCTCTTTGAATCTCTCTCTCTCTCTGTCTGTGTCTGTGGGACGTCCTAAATCTTTTTGAGGGACTCTAGATGAGACATCTCTCTCTCTCTCTCTCTCTCTCTCTCCCTCTCTCGCTCTCTCTCTCTCTCTGTCTGTGGGACATCCTAAATCTTTTTGAGGGACTCTAGATGAGACATCTCTCTCTCTCTCTCTCTCTCTCTCTCTCTCCCTCTCTCTCTCTCTCTCTCTCTCTCTCTGTTAAATAAAACTTTTAAAAATACTTTACGGTGTAATTCAGACCTCTCCTTGAAGACACGTTGACACTCGCCAACATCAATGTGAAACTGACTGTTTGTCATTGTGAACACACCCCATCACCAAACAAATGTGACCCCTGCATTTAAGCCTCCACACCTGCAGCAGTGGGCAGCTGTCAAGCAGTGCACCCGGGGAGCAGTGTAGCCGGACAATGCCTTGCTCCAGGGAACCTCAGTGGTACCTGGGCTGGGACTTGAACCCGTGACCCTCTGATCACATGGGGAAGTCCCTTATCACTAGGCCGCCACATTTAATACATACTGTGTTGCTATAATATTCCAATCTACACTACAGGGTAATATATCTGGCGCAATATATCTTTTGGGCAGTGGTGGCCTAGTGGTTAGTCCCACCCCAGACACCACTAAGGTATCCTTGAGCAAGGTACCGTCCCGCTTCACTGCTCCACGTGTGCACGTGTGATGGGCTAAATGCAGAGGTCACGTTTCGTTGTGGTGCTTGAGCGTGTTCACAATAACAAACAGCCACAGATCACATCTGAAGGTCTTGTACATTTCCATCTCTACCTTCATTTCCCGTTATGAATATTTCACACCTCCCCATTTTCTGATCAGTCCAGAAATGGTCCAGACCCTGTTTGCCTGTCTGCAATGATCAAACCATGGGTCACAGCTCGACCTCTTAGAGCATCCCCCTCAGCCCGACTGGACCCCAACAACTTTTCAAAAACCGAAGGCGGACATCAAGGCTCTTCTCAGTTTTGGCTCCTAAGTGGTGGAACAAACTTCCCCTGACCAGTAGAGCTGCAGAGAACCTCACTGTCCTCAAACGGTGACTGAACACCTACCTTTTTACAGAGCACTTAGGACAAGAACAAAACTATCAAACTTACTTCTAACTAACAGGTTTTCTCTGTAGACAACAAAGCACAACATCACTCTGGGTAAATGCTGTAAATGTGAATGTAAATGTAAATTAGGGTTTTGCCTTTGTGTCTAGAGCAGAAACCACCCAGTTCTGCAGGGTCTAAACGTGGAAAAAATCAATGTAAAATATAATTGTAAAAGGTTTGTTATATACAACACAACATAAAACACGTCACACTGACGTGTCAAGTTTTCAGGTGTCAATACTAGGTCAGTAGATCAGACTGCGTAAGGTTCCAATCAAAGCAGCATGTGACTTAAAAGGATTGGAGACATAAGCTCTTGGCAGATACCCAGGTTGTCTGGCCCCAGTGTGGGGCCGTTTTGTAAATGAGATCATAACCATAGGAACAGACTTGTTTCTTCTCTGCCAAAGAGACAGCGAAGAACGCGGAGATGAGCAATGCCGAGACAACCGACACTTAACACTAGAACTGCCAGGAAAATCACACTATCCCAACAAGAAGGGCCCCCAATACCCAGAAGCCCGCCCACTTCTTCTGCACCATTAACACTTTTGTTTTGCAAATTATTAAAGATAACATAAATAATATTTGTAAAATAAACAGTAAAATAACACATTTATATTGCATATATATCATTCTTACAGTGAACTTAATGGTAAATTTAGGGTAAAATTAAATAATATATTAACACGGATATTGTTACGGACACAGAGCAAATGCCTATAATCATTATAACAAATATTTTCAAATAAAACCTTTATATAGTATATATAGTGCTTATGCCATGTCAGGCTAACGCACACAAAAAATAATACAAATAATAAATAAGAGTAGTAACAAAAACAACAATTGAAAAAATAATAACAAAATGATAAATAATAAAACAAATAAATGAAAAATAAACACTACATATAATGCAAATAATGTATTTTATAATGTAAATATTTTTATAATGTTTATACAAAAATAATTAAATAATTAAAATAATTAAAAATACTAAAATTATTAAAAAATAATAGATTGTCACAGAGCAAATGGATATTTGTACTACATCAAACATTTTTGGGAAAAAAGTGAAACTGTAATATTTCCACTCTATTTCAAAACACCCTATGTCAGTGTGTGTCTAAAAGATCGTACAACACACTCCAGCCCTTCAGCACTTCAGGAGCTGAGAGATTTGCATAACAAAAAATGTTAATGGTGCAGGAGAAGGGGGTGGGCTTGTGGGCGGCCAATAAGGGGGGGATTCCTTATGAGAATTTCCTTAGGCTTGGGTGGTTATAGTGTTGATGCACTTCCTGGAGGATGGCACATGCATATGCAATATGAATACACATGTTTGTACAAACGTAAAGTACCTGAGGAATAGCATGACCAATGCTGAGGCTAAAAAACCACTAACTTGCATGATAATTATTGGTGCAATGCTTATTGGTGTCTGTGCAGGTTCCTTCACTATTAGCTCTTCCTGGAGAAATGGAGAAGCGAGTGATTTAGAATTATCACTGACATGGACGCTGTATTGTTTTTTCTACAGCACTCTTAACCTGAAAGAGCCGTTGATAAACCAAATAACTGAAACAAAAAATGCTCAAATCAATCATTCTTGTCTTTTTTGCACGGATGCTTTATCCAGTGCGTTATCGCTCATGTCTAATTTTATGAGAGCTGGTGAGATAAATAGGCTCCAGGCTATAGGATACGATCAGTAAATGATTCTGTGAGGCACGTTTACCCTGATAGACATCTGAGAGGCTCTTATTACATACAGATTTACAATTATTACATGTCGCGTGTGGTGCCTGAGAGGCTGTATTGATTTCAGGCGTACTGCAGACCATCAATCCTGCAGAGCTACTCTGTGGCCCCGCTGATTTATGCTTCAATTACCCGCACGCATGCATGTTATCGGTAGGTGGTAGATTAATGTGAGAATGGAAACACTTCAGCAAATTGATTTGGGAGCCCACGGAGAGGATGGAAGATAAAAGACAATGCAAAGCTGTGATGGAGAAATATGAGGGGCGAGTATGTTCGGACACAGGTCATTGCGGCGTCTCTCATTCTCTCACTTAACAAATGGATGGAAGTGAGAGAAAGTGAGTCAGTATTGGTGTTTCAGTTCATCACATTTGTTTGGGGTGGCGCAAAGGTTAGGGTGTTGCCCTTGTGACCTGAAGGTCGCTGGTTCAAATCCCAGACTGGTACAAGCACCACTGGGGTACCTGTGAGTAAGGTACTGTCCCACTGCTCCTACGTGGATGGGTTAAATGCAGAGGCCACATTTCTTTGTGGTGTGGTGTGTTCACAAAGGCAAGTTTATTTATATAGCACATTATCATACACAACGGTCATTCAATGTGCTTTACAGAGATGGAGATTAAAATAAAAGGCAAGAAAAGCATGAAAAGTACAAGATGAAAGTAAAAATTTAAAGCAATAAAATTAAACAATAAAGTGCATGATAAAAGTTAAATGTAAGAACAAAAAAAATATTAAATGAAAATAAAAATAAAGAAATTTATGAAAAAAATTAAATTAAAATTGTTTTAAATGTAAAAAAAATATGAAAGTAAGATATAAAAGGAATAAAAAGATAAATAGATAAAACAGAATTATAATTAAAGGATTTGGCAAATAAGGTGGTGTTTGGCACGAGTTTGTTCATTGCAACCTTACTGAGAAAACTCTCCTCACACTTTCCCAACTGGTGCCTGGCAGTGGTTCTCCAGCCAATACAGCTGCTTGATCATGGACCACCGTGTCGGGGTTGGTAAGTTGGATAATCCTTCAAAAGAAAAGCGGAATTTCTCACGTCTGTTCTAAGACCTGCATTGTCAGAGAGTGAAGCTGTACTATGAAATTTGCATTTTATTCACATATTTTAAACCATTATTCATGCAATTCAGCACATTTACTCATTTGGCTGACGCTTTTATCCAAAGCGACGTGGAGCAGTGTAGTGGGACGGTACCTTGCTCAAGGGTACCTCAGTAGTGCCCAGGCTGGGACTTGAACCTGCGACCTACCGGTCCCAAGGGCAATGTCCTAACCACTAGGCCGCCACTGACATAGCAACCACCTACTGAGAGATTTCACCATGTGTTTATAGTCTATTTCTCATATAACCCTGCGTTTCTGCTCACTGTCACATTTTCCCCCATAAGTCTCCTCACATACGGGGGCGGTATGCTACCAGACATTAAGGGAATACACAAACAGGCTGAACGGATCTGATCTCAACACCTCTAAACCTGTCTTAATCAACTTTAAAGGACACTAAACTAACTGCCTCATCATTTGAAGTGAAAGTGACTATTTGTCACTGTGAACACACTCAAGCACCACAACGAAATGTGACCTTTGCTTTAACCCATCACACGTGGAGCAGTGGGCAGCGACCACTGTGTGTAGCGGGACAGTACCTTGCTCAAGGGAACCTCAGTGGTGCCCAGGGACTTGAACCTGCAACCTTCAGTTCACAAGGGCAGCATCCTAACCACTAGGCCTCCACTGCCCGTGACTTGGGATTTGACGGAACAAATCCATCAACTGGCATCACGAACAGGACGTTTTCGATGCCCGATTAGAAAGAATCATTTGATGTAGAAAAGTAATCTGAGAATTCTCTGTTTTATGACTTGTGAGCTCAAAAGAAGACTAGTCTGGGGAAAATTGCGCATGCGCATGTCTACCATTTCTAAAACATGGTTTTCTGCTCATGATCCTAAATATCTGAACTCTGTGAGAGCTTCACTGCATGTAACCAGTCAAGGCAGATCTGACTGGGAAGCGAGATGGAGCGTGAAGAGACGTGTCAGAGGCGGATGTCTGTGGCCGACCTGCAGAGCAAGGGATGGGTGCGGAAACCGTCATGTTGAAGGTGTCCAGACACATTTATCAGCATGAGATAGGGTCTCACGGTCCCGCCCATCCATTCCCGCCTGTCCTCCTCATAACTCACAGCCACACTGAAGCGTGGCCATGGACAGATACATAAAAACAAATTGGGAGATGTAGAAAAAGCATTAGGGGGACACTGTAGCATTTTTCAACCTAATCTCTGTCTGTCACATCTGTGTAGTGTTATTGATCACCAGAAACAATCAATTCCATGAACGTCCCTGCACTGGACGAGAAAACGCAACCTAATAACTTTTAAAAAATTACCTAGAATAGAAACCCCATGGAAGCTGCTGAATTCCTTGACTATACACTAGTCAGCCATAACATTAAGACCACCTACCTAATACTGAGTGTGTCCCTCCTGCTGCTGAAACAGCTCTGACTGTGGTGCACTGTGTGTTCTGACCCCTTTCTATCAGAGTCAGCATCACTTTTTACACCACAGTAGCTCTTCTGTGGGATCAGTGAGCCTCGGGTGCCCGTGACCCTGTTGCTGATTCACCAGTTGTCCTTTCTTGGATCACTTTTGGCGGGTACTCACTACTGCACACCTGGAAAACTCCACAAGACCTGCTGTTCTAGAGACGCTCTGACTCAGCCATCTAGAACATCACAATAAGGCCCTTGTCAAAGTATCTCAGGTCATTACGCTCTTGCTTCCAGCACATCGACTTCAAGAACTGACTGTTCACTTGCTGCCTAATTTACCACCCCCCTGACAGGTGCCATTCGAATGAGACATAGTAGAAGGTCTTAGAAAAGGCTTTTGAACACTTGAACAGTGGCTGCATTTTCTGTGCACAATCAGGGGAGAGGCTGTGAAAAAATTTGGACTGGGACCAGTTATTGGTTCAGGGGCAGTGGTGGCCTAGTGGTTAGGAGCTTGCCCTTATGGACAGAAGGTTGCAGGTTCAAGTCCAGAGGTACCACTGAGGTTCCCTTGAGCCGTCCCGCTACACTGCGCTTCGGGTGCTGTTGCTAGCTGCCTGCTGGTGCATATGTGATGGGTTAAATGTGGGCAGTGGTGGCCTAGTGGTTAGGACATTGCGCTGGGCACTTGAAGGTTGCAGGTTCAATACCCGGCTCAGGCACTACTGAGGTACCCTTGAGCAACGTACCGTCCCAATACTCTGCTCCACGTCTTGGAAGTCGCTTTGGATAAAAGCATCAGCCAAATATGTAAATGCATTTCAATGTGGTGCTTGAGTGTGTTCACCTGACACACTTTCCCACACAGCCATGCTGAATGTGACCACAAGCACCAACTGGAAACACATTAGCACGTACACGTAAGCCCTGATGCACTGCCGTATTAATGGCGCCATCATCATGTTCTATAACTGAACACATTATGTAGTGGTGGGTTCAAGTACAGGACGAAGTCTCAACCACGGACCAAGGGCAGGTGGTTTTGGGCTGTCCCAGAGGAAAGATGACCAACATGGAAGAAATGTGGCAGTATCATTGGCTGTGGCTCCAAAACGGTGGTCCTATGCTGCATTGAGAGAGGTTTAAAGATGGCTGTTGGGGGGAAAACCTCGGACAGTGTCAGAAATTTAGGATGAACATCTCACAGTGTGACTGCTGCTACAACCTACACCTACTCGTGTAGGTGCTAATGTGTTTCCAGTTGGTGCTTGTGGTCACGTGGGGATGTAGCTCAGTGGTAGAGCGCATGCTTCGCATGTATGAGGTCCCGGGTTCAATCCCCGGCATCTCC
>JBBPDA010000025.1:7759915-7773566 GCA_037974385.1 Arnoldichthys spilopterus | reverse complement strand
CTGCCCGCTGCTCCACGTGTGCACGTGTGATGGGTTAAATGCAGAGGTCACATTTCGTTGTGGTGCTTGAGTGTGTTGTCACAATGACAAATAGTCACCTTCACTTCATCACACGTGGAGTAGCAGGTAGGTGTCCCTGTTTTGGCCCTGAATCAGTTTCTAACACAATACATAGTTAGAGACACACTGACCAATCCCACACGACATTCATTTTTGATCAGTATTTATTGAATAAATTCACTGTGGCTTTGACAAATTTTCCCTTTTTGAACATACAAATTTCTGGTGACAGAAAGGACGGATGGATACTGTGGGAGTGTGTGTGAGTACGTGTGAGTGTAATAATGACTTGAGATTGGTATACGTCCTACATTCAGGACAAAATCTGATATCGTCCTCAGTCTCAGCCTGAAGTCTTAGAAATTACCTGAAAACTGTGTGTGTCTGAACAAAGAAAAGGGTGAAACTCACTGACCATGAAGTGACACTGCACTAGCGACGGTGAGCGTGAACACAAACCACAGAATACAGCAGCCATTTTGCTTCACTGACGTGTGCACAACAACGCCCTGATTTCCTGATTTACTTTTCCGAGTAAAGGGAGGACTTCTGGGTAAGAGCGGGTTGGTGAGTAAGTGTAGGCTGAAGAAACAAACCACACTTCTCTAAACATAAAAATCCTTCACTTTTATACGAAAAAGCTTTGGAGGAATGTGGGCTTTCAATGTTAAATATGGAACACAAAAAACCTCTTACAGCCGCTTAGGCCTCAACAGGCTACAGAACGGCAGACAGTTTCAGGCTTAAAACAGCCTGGTTTAACCACAAGCTTATACCACTTAAACATAATTTACAGCATGTCCTCAGGCTGCTGGGCAAGTTATGTTACAATAATAATAATAATATAAAAAAATAAAAAATAATTAACAACAACAATTATTATTATTATTTATTTTTATTATTGTTGTTGTTGTTACTATTATATAATCATCACCACCATCATAATAATTATTTATAATAATACAAATAATTTTATTTAAATAGCACTTATGTTATATGTGACTGCAGCTCAAAGTGTTTTATAGGAAGATAATTAAATAAAAGTCATGCAAAAAAATAAAATAACTAATAAAAAATTTACATGCATGTGCACAATGCAATGCACATTCTAGCTTCCTTATGTTCCCGTGCCTGAAATGGAAAGCAGTGACACACATAGACACATCACGGCCCCGAATCCAGATCTTTATCATCACCTGGAAATAACAGCACACCTGTTAGAGCACACGGCTTCTCTGTAGTAGCCTCCGCAGGTGGAGCCTTCAAACGCATTTCCTTCAGTCTTATTTTATGCCTCACTGGAGAAAATGAATGAAAGAATAGGGTGTGTTTGTGTGTGTGTGTGTGTGTGTGTGTGTGTGGGGGGGGTGTTGGATTATTCATTTATGCCATTATTTATGCCATTTATGCCATTATTATTCATTCATCCATCCATCCATCCATCCATTCATCCATCCATCCATCCATCAATTAATTAATTCATTCATCCATTCGCTCAGTCATTCGTTTGTTTATTTGCCTGTCTATTCTCCCACCCATTTATTTATTTACTTGTTTACTTTTCTGTCCATCCATTTTTATGTATGTATCCATTCATTCGTTCATTCATTCATTCATTCGCTCATTCATTTGTTTATTTGTCTATCCATCCATTTATTTCTTTATTTGTTTGTTTGATTAATTATTTGTCTGCCCATCCATCCATCCATCCATCCATCCATCAGTCCATTCATTCATTCGTTTGTTTGTCTGTCTATCCACCCATCTGTTTGTTTATTTATTTATTTACTTACTTACTTACACAGAACTCCTGTATCCTAGCCAAAGTCAAACCTGAGCCCTCAGTGGTGCTGAAAGCCAGATTAAGATGATGCACTGTGCATCAAGAAGACAACTGCTATCACATTTCAGTGCTGGAGCGCCGACCTCTGGCCTTTGGCTGCAATGTTTCCCTGCCTGTGAGAACAACACGTCTGTGGCAGTGGAAAACCGGTCCTTTACCCTGATCCAGAGCGATCACACTTTGCCCTACACTGTCACCTTTAGGGCTTTTGGCCAACCCCACCCCACCCCCCACATACACACTGAGGTGTTTGTCTTAGTGTACTTCCTAGTTCCGTGTACATACCTGTTAGCATGGCTACACGCTGCACCGGACAGTATCGAGAGTGTGGAAGGTGTGCGCATGCGCAGGGGTTACACAGAGCGCTACCAACAGTCCAAACAGAAACTCGTCTGGCAGCTTCTTAAGCCCTGAGTGACGGAACAGAAACTGGACAGACACGAGAGGGAAGTGAGCTATCAGATCTGATGTCATTAGACAACGCCTAGCCTGTTATCACCTGTGCGTGGTGGTAAACAAGAGCACTGAAACGTTGAAAGGTCGACAGTCTTGGTTATCTTCTCCATCTTAATCTCCTGTATCGGAAATGTGTGTTTTCCTTATGGTTTATGGTTTATGATTTACACAGAATAAATATGAATTAACCCTTTAATGTCCACACCAAGAAAGAAAGAAATGAATAGAATAGAAAGGTACTTTATTGATCCACTATTGGGGATAGTTACTTGCTACAGCAGCTGAGAAAGATACAGATATATAAAACATTATATAATCTCATAATCATGGGACAAAAACAATATATATATTTTTAAAAACCTTTCTTCAAGTTTTTTAAAATATAGGCCTCAATCAAACAGTCAAGATTTCTGTTTGTCCTAAATACATGCACAAATGAATTAAAATCAAATAAAATTCTTGGGTTCTCTTAAAACTTCTCCATAAATCCATAAAACTCTCAAATGTGTGTTAGTGTGACGGAAACACCCGCAACTAGCAGCCTTTGTCTAACTTCTGGTGAGGAAACTCACCTGATTACAGACATAGTAAAACCAAGTGGATTTTTTTCACCATAACTGACCTTTGAGACCTGAAGGTCGCAGGTTCGAGTCCCAACCCGGGCACTACTGAGGTACCCTTGAGCAAGGTACTGTCCCACTACACTGCTCCCCGGGCGCTGCTGGTAGCTGCCCGCTGCTCCACGTGTGCACGTGTGATGGGTTAAATGCAGATGTCACATTTCGTTGTGGTGCTTGAGTGTGTTCACAATGACAAACAGTCACTTTCTCTTTCTCTAAACCAAATGGTAGCGGTGGAACCGTCAGGTTAAGTTCAGTGCATGTGTTAATAAGATATTGGGACTCGACCAATAATTGACCCGAACACTAAGGTTAATGTTACTGTTGAACAGTATTATCGTAATGTAAGTTTGCGCTAATGTGCAAATTTCTCCCAAAACAGTGGAACACAGTAACTACACTTACTAAAGCTTTCCACCCATTGTTGTTCTGGACCCGCTGTAAAGCTCGTTGAGCTCTGTATAATCTGTATTTACATTGTTACCTTGACATGCACTCAATGAACAATGCAAACAAACGATTTGATTACAGTTACAGTTGTATCAGTCTGCAGGCAATTCAAACTGACTTGTAACACAGAGAGCTTGAATGTTATCAGATTGTGTGTGTTTAATTGTGTGGTGTGTAGTGATTAACAGCATCACAGATAACAGAATAAAGAGGGAGAATATTTAATTTTTTTTATTTTTTATATTTTCTTTGTTTTTGTAAGATATACATTTAACATACATACAAGAACAAAGAAAGCTTTTGCATTTTATATTAGTGTCAAAACCTTTATGTTAAAATTCTGCAGAACTGATTATGTTGTTTGTAAAGAAAAAGTTTTAGATTCACCTGTTCTTCACCACAGACTTTCTTCAGAATGAACATGTTCACCTGTACATCAGGCTGCACTACTGCTACATTGGCTTGTACCTTGGTTAGGGTGTGTATCCTATTAAATGAACGAGTGACCATAATCTCAATAATTTCAATGTTTTATGGAGGAAGTAATATTCTGACTCTGTTTTTTTTCTTAGTGTATTCTTAGAACTTCTGAGTGAGTTCAATTCAATTTCGATCCATCCATCCATTTGGATCCATCCCAGGACAGGAGGCTCAACCCATAGCAGGGCAACACATAGACAGACAACCATTCACACATATGTGGGCAGTTTAAACTATCCTGTCAATCTGAACTGCAAGCCTTTGTTGGGAGAAACCCACGCGAACATGGGGAGAGCTTGCAAACTCCGCACAGAAAGGCACCTCTGGCCGACCCGGAGATCGAACCTTCTCACTTTGAGGTGACAGCGTTAACCACTGCACCACAGTTTTATTCGTATAGCTCCTTTTACAACTGATCTTGTCACAAGGCCACTTTACAAAGTCTGGGTCCGAGCCTCTAATGAGCGAGCCAAAGGCGGCGAAGGCGAAGAAAATCTCCCTAAGCTGGAGGAAGAAACTTTGGGAGGAACCAAGACTCAGAACCCATCCTCCTCTGGTTGACAGCAGACAGCAATAATGTAAAGAACAAAGAAAAAATGAAAAACAGTCTCAGTTTATGAAGGTGCCATTTGTTTAGGTCAACAAGGAGTGAACAGCAGATGATTGTGTGGTGGTTAAACTATTCTAAAGCTGGATGAGCAGGAATGAAGCCCCACGGATCGGATGCTGTCTGAGTTTTTAGCTAATCATAATTAACATTTTATGCGGAATGTGTATTAAGTTTAAGTTTTGAACAAAGAAATCCGCACAATTTTGTCTCTATGATGTTAATTATGATTAGTTACTGATAACACTATGTTTTCAAAATTCAAACAATAAACACCTTGAGTTTTATATTAGGTTGAAGTTCAAAGTGGGCAGTGGTGGCTTAGCGGTTAGGACCTTGCCCTTGTCAACGGAAGGTAGCAGGTTCAAGTCCTGATCCGGGTACCACTGAGGTATCCCTGAGGGCGGTACCATCCTGCTACACTGCTCCCTGGGTGCTGTTGATAGCTGCTGCATGTGTGATGGGTTAAATGCAGAGGTCACATTTTGTTGTGGTGCACTTTGTATGTGATTGAATGTGTTCACAATGACAAATAAGTCACTTTAGATAGATGGATAGATACTTTATTGATCCAGAGGGAAATGTTTTGTACCAGTAGCCACAATATAGATAAAAATGTAAACAATGTAACAATGTAAACTCACATAATACAAAACAATACAAATAACTGTAATATACAGAATATAGAAAAACTATATAATTATAAGCTAAAAAACTTTAATAATTAAATTATATAAATATTCCTAAAGGTGCAGTTTGTGCATAAGCATATGTACAGATTCTCAGTGTTAATAGTAGTAGTGCAGGTAATAATAGCAATAGTAAAGTGACTTGTGGTGCGTAAGATAAGATGACCTGAGAAGATAAACATAAAATTATGGTATATGTCATTAAATGAGTTGACTGGCGGATGCCTAATGACCAGGGACGGTCAGTGTTTATCCACTGTCAGAGCTGCTGTTGGTAATTTCCCTTAAATAAGTCTTGCTTCGCAAATACTACCACCACTCCTTTCTACTGGCTAACCATTAACATCAAGTAACAAGCCCTGCCTCGGCCGTTCATTATCCTTCAGTAGGTTTCAATAAACAAGACATGTTGAAACTGTAGTATGAGAGACCAGCTCTGTATTTATGAGGACGTTGCAGCCAATGCTGGGATGGCACCTTATCATCTGATGTCAGCTCGTAGGTAGGTCAACCTTCGTTTCTCTAAATATTATAAAGATTAGAGAGGGCAGTTCCCCTGAGCCAGAACATACCGCCTTGTTCTGAACCTGAGAAGACATCGAAAGTACTTCAGCAGACACCAGCACTTCACTTAAGACGTCAAGGTTGCTCCTCTGGAGGCAAGTGAGTGTTTCCTGGCTTTCTTTCTACAAAAGAGCGACCGGTGCTGAAACTACAGTCGAGAAACAGGAAAACCATGTCTGCACTAGGTCTTGAGATTCTTGGAATAACGCTCTCCGTTCTCGGATGGATTCTCACCATTGTATGCTGCGCTCTTCCCATGTGGAGGGTCACCGCGTTCATTGGAACCAACATCATCACAGCTCAGGTGTACTGGGAGGGCATCTGGATGAGCTGTGTGGTGCAGAGCACTGGACAGATGCAGTGTAAGTTCTACGATTCCCTGCTGGCTCTTCCTCAGGACCTTCAGGCCGCTCGGGCTTTGACTGTAGTGGCTATTGTCCTGGCTCTCCTTGCACTTCTGATCTCTGTGGTGGGGGCCAAGTGCACCAACTGCATCGAGGACGAGGGGACGAAAGCCCGCGTGATGATTGCTTCTGGTGTCACCTTCATAATTGCATCCGTCACACAACTCATCCCCGTCTCCTGGTCGGCCAATACTATAATTGTGGAATTCTACAGTCCAGTCGTGCCTGAATCCCAGAAGATGGAAATCGGAGCCTCACTGTATCTGGGTTGGGCTGCTGCGGCCATGCTGCTGGTTGGAGGCTCCATTTTGTGCTGCAGCTGTCCACCAAGAGAGAGCGAAATAAAGTACAACCCACCAACTCGTATGGCTTATTCAACCAACCGTTCAATGGCTCCAAGCTCTTACAATAAGAGAGACTATGTTTGAAGACGTCACAACCACAATATACCATCATTCAAGTTACTTTTTGGCTCCTGCCTCGGGGCGAAGGAAAATGTTCCATGTGAGCTCAGGTGACCTGAGTTGGGAATGTTTTACCTGGAGTGGGGCTTTTACATGTGCTCATTCAGACCACATGGCCCAATGAACAGACCTTCTGAAGGACACTCTAAAGTGAATATTTATTCCCATTCCTTAGAGTTTTGTTTTTCGTATATTGATCTGATCAGTAACTGTAAACACTCTGGCACTAGTGCAATATTTCATGCAACAATGTTAATTCTGCTTACAACCCAATTAATGCCTGTGTATAAATTTGCAGAATGTAGGTCAGTCGTATTAAAATTTAGACCTTTATGAATGTGTTAACTCTTACGTGTGGTGTAGGAGAACAAAGGAGAATAACAAAAGACATTTTTAGTTATTAGTTTATCTTGTTTGATCTCGCACTTGCATCGTTGTAACTGTTATCCAGTGTCTTCATTCAGTGTTTATGTTCTTTTGAATATATTAGTTATTAAAGTTTAAAAAGATGCCAGCATATTTAAGTCATCCAACCATATTTGCCCCAAAATTTTGCAGTGCATTCAACCATGACCAATACCATAATTAATGCATTTGTTTTATTTGAGCATAAATGGTCAAGGAAATGTTTCAAAATGTTTTAAGGTTTAAATTTATTTTAAAAATGATAAAATGTCATTTGTTTTAATTATTTGTTTATTCTTCAGCTAACTAATAGCCTAGCTGCAGACTAATGATCTTACTACAATCTAATAACATTGCATAACAGAGTTCTATTTTATTTTTAAAATAGAATTTTCTAGCACTTTCTGGAATCTTTTTAAAACTTTCTGGGACTGTCCAGAAAAGATAAAAATTGGCCTGTATTGCTAAGATAAATATGAAACTTTTGTGGGCTGTGGTCATAAAATCAAAGTATGTGATGAATAGAGCTGTTTCTACATAGGATTTAGATATTAGCAGTTGAAATATAACACTTAGAAGCCAAAATCAACAAATTGTGTAACATTGGGTAACCTGACTACAGACCATTGCAGAGTTAAAAAAAATTTGATCAAAAATTACTCCTGTTTACTTAAATATAAGTCTCATTAAATAAGTCAAAACCTTTCTGAATATTCCTGAGCTTAAATACACTGTATCAAAAGGTCTGAGCTGCATTTTTGAACTATTGATACAAATGTGCTTCATAATCACCAATTAAGCTAATTCACATTTCTTACGAGTAGTAGCTTAAAGGCAGGGCTGCTGCTGGCATTAGGGTTCCCTAAGCAATTTTTATGTTGACCAAAGGGAGGGATTTTTGTTGTCTGGAGTAAAATGATCTTTTGGCTGTTTCTGATTGTTTGGTGCCCTCTCTGTCACTTAGTGTCCTACACAGTGCATGGCCTCATGTACCTAGCCCTGCACCATCGATTTGTCAACATTTCTGCACAATGTAATACTTACTAATTGAACTGTGTGGCAGTGAGAGAGAGCAGAGTCCCCGTCACATGACCCACAATTACGTGCAGGCCTCCTCCCTTAAGCACAGGCAACGGAAGGCCATCAAGGGAGGAGCCAGGACACTTTATGGGCTCTGTCTCTCCACCCAGAAGAACAGAGACTCAGAGGAGAACTCTTAAGAGAGCAGTTGGAAAACGTGTCTCGAGTGCAAAAATGATTCCGCTCGTAGAGTGGAGGCTTTGTTCGTGTGATTGTGGGACACTTTTATGTTTGGGATGTACAAATAAAGCTCTGTACACTTGTGTTGGTTTCTGAGTGTGTGTGTTTTGGTTTCCCCAGGCTGATGTTCTTCATGGTGTTTTAATGTGTAATTATTGATTGTAGAGAACATTTCTAAATCAGCTGTATTTCCCTTTTCAAAATGACCAGCAAACCTACAAGTGTCGTCTGAGTGTTGACATGTAATGTTCATAACTGTATAGTGGCGGTAAACCTGAGACGTAAAATTGGGCGCTGTTTTGCCTTTAAACACTCTGCATAAACAACACTGTCTAGAATGTCTTTTAATACATGTTTTGGGTTAAAGTTTTATCTCAGAACTGTTTCAAAGTATTATCAGGTGTCAGTGCATTCATAACCATTTCATGCTTTAGCTTTCAGTGAGGGCGCTTTTAGAAGCAATAAACCATTCAGACGTCTGGTTCCCATCACTACCATTATGAACAATTCTGACTGTACGTTTCTCTGTAACAGTGCATTACACACCAGTCCTTTCTAAATGACTTGGTCTACATCTAAACTGTTTAATTTTTTATTTTCAAATTATACATTGTGAACAATAGGTTGATTGGAAACTATAAATTGCCTGTAGGTGTGTGTGTGTGTGTGTGTGTGTGTGTGTGAATAGTTATCTGTCTATGTGTGATGGGTTGAGCCTCCTGTCCTGGGTGAACCCCGCCCTGGGCCTGTAGTCAGCTGAGATTGGCTCCAGCTTCTCCGTGACCTGAAATGAAAGCAGTTTACAAGATGAATGGATGGGTTATAAAAAATAAGAATTTTGTAACTGTTCTGTTACAAACTCAGGACTTATAATATAAATTCCTCTTCTGTTTACAAGCTACTTGCCATGCATTTATTTCAGATGTGTGCAAATGAGCAAATGAAGTATTACAAACACAGAAATCATATTTTGACATTTAAGTGCTGAATAATATATGGAATTATAAAAATATTTGTGTAAGTATAATTGATAATATAGGTATTACATTGTAATATTACAAGTTGTATATTAAATTAAAATAATAATAATAATAATAATAATAATAATAAATGAATAGTAATATTTTTGGCAAAAGAAGCATACTGAAGTACACACCATTTGTGTATGTGTGTATTGGTGGTGGTGGGTAATTTAAAGTTATTCCAACTTTCCATTTTGGAATAAAAAACAAAAATTACAACAGCAACAATGTCAGGCAGTGGAGGCCTAGTGGTTAGGATGTTGCCCTTTGAACTTGAACGTTACAGGTCCCGGCTTGTGTGTGTTCACAATGACAAATAGTCACTTTCACTTCAAATGGATGCAGTTACATTTTGTTTACTGAGATTCATAGTGGAAGAAGATGCAAAAAACAATAAATCCACAAGACAATATTTCTGCTCAAGACGTTAGTGTCCAATTCAGTCAGAGTTTTAAACAGAATCCCAAGCACTTTATATTTTTACAATTATTGTTCTGGTCAATTATTTGCTCCAGCACATTTTGAGTCCTCATACCTCATTGAAACATTTACTGAGCTTAACTCAACCTGATTGTTCTATCACAGCCACTTACTTTAGATCCATCCATCCATCCATCCATCCATCCATTTTTTAAACCCGCTTCTTCAGTTTCCCACGCAATCATGTATTTAGAGTTTTACATGTTTGATAAAGGCCTATATTTAAGAACTATGAGGTTGTCCGAAACACTGTTATTGCCCGAAATTAATATGACATGCAATGAAAATGATTTCTTTTTTCTTGGTGTTGCCATTCAAGGGTTAATATTTCCACCATGATTCCACACTAATATGTGGGTACAGCTTTATTTGGTTTTAAACCTACTAGTCCCTGGAATGTGCCTTTCCTTCCCAACCCAGTGTGTTTTATCTTAATCCACAGAGTGAGTTAGTTTGAGTAAGTTTGTCTTAATCCAGGATCAGTGGTACTGGTTTGAGTGACCAAAATGTCCTCATTGTGGTTCTCACCAGAGGGTAGGCAGGTGTTGCTTTGTGTAGGCAGCCTGCAGCCCTTCTGCTTCATGATGTCATCACGTCTCCACCTCCCTCACCTGCCACGTTGGGAATATAAAGAGAGCTTGTTTCCACAACACCATCGCCACATCATAGCTACACCAGGAGCAGAGACAAAAAGCAAGAAGACCTCTGGTAAAACAAAAGGAAGCGTTTTTTTCTCCGCAAACTTTTGAAGGCACCTTCAGCTGTTCTCCTCTGAACAAGTTTTCCAACCCCTTTGCCTTTGCATTTTCAGGGCCAGAGTAACTGGGAGAAGAAAACGCCATGTCAATGGGAATGGAGATTGGGGGCCTTGCCCTGGGTGTGTTAGGATGGATCATTGCTATTGTCACCTGCATTCTGCCAATGTGGAAGGTCTCAGCCTTTGTTGGAGCTAACATTGTCACAGCCCAGATCTTCTGGGAGGGCATCTGGATGACCTGTGTGATGCAGAGCACTGGACAGATGCAGTGCAAGATCTACGACTCCGTGCTGGCACTTCCCCAGGACCTGCAGGCGGCCCGAGCTATGACAGTCATCTCCATCATCCTGGGCTTTTTGGGTGTGGTGATTTCCATCATGGGCGCAAAGTGCACCAACTGCATCGAAGATGAAGGCTCGAAGGCCAAAGTCATGATCGTCTCGGGGATCATTTTCATCATCGGTGGCATCTTGCTGCTCATCCCTGTGTCCTGGACAAGCAACACCGTCATCCAGGACTTCTATAACCCCACGCTGTCCGCGTCCCAGCGCAGAGAGATCGGAGCATCGCTCTACATCGGCTTTGCGGGGGCTGCCCTGCTTATTATTGGAGGAGCTTTGCTGTGCTGCACTTGCCCCCCACGGGAGAAGAAGTACAAGCCCGCAAAAATGGGCTACTCTGCCCCACGCTCCACCAGCGGCTACGACAGGAAAGATTATGTCTGAAAACGCTTGAAAAGAAGAACGGTCGTATGAATTCGTAGGTCAAAATGTGTGTGTGGGTTTCATGATTTCAAAGAACATGAACAAGCTTCTGAGAAGACTCCGAGATGAAGAGCCATGTTATGCTGTCAATATTTGCTTTGCGCTCTGTTTGCTGAGTGTGTGTGTGTGTGTGTGTGTGTATGTTTGTGGTGTGTTTTCAGTTCTTTTTGTGGTTGGACCTGTTGATGGAATTGCAATATGTAACACAGAAATATGTTAATCCTTCAAAAAAACAAAACTGCTTTAAATCATTACTCTCCAAAAATGTTGCTTTGACTGAACTAAGAGTTCTAGTTCATTTTGCACATTTTTGTGTGTTGTCTGCATTTTACACATGTGTATACAAGCTTCTTTGTCTGGGATGTTAAAGCAAAGAATTTGACGTATGGACAAACTTTGTGTGCTGAACAATATTTAATCATTAGAAATTATTATTAGTAATAACAAGTCTTAAAAGACAGTTCAAAATGTTACTACTGTGGATCTAGAGCTTGTTTCACTCTCATTTCCTTTACAACTTTTGGTTTATCAAGCCTTGACTCATGGCTCATGCAAAGAGCTAAAAGGATGAGCTTCCTTTTAACATGTATTTGCTTATGAAAATATGAGCAGGGAGAGAAACGGAAGGTGGGTCTACAACCGAGCTCTACTTTACTTTCGTTCTTCTGTGTCTTCAGATAAAAGTTGTGTTTTTTTTTTTTCTATATGTGTGTGTGCTCATTGTGTAAAAATTCTACAAGTGTATGTGTTAACACTGTAAAACCATTCTACCCCTTCTAAAAGTACATGGGCCAGGCTGTGCAGTGAACCTTTAGGTTAAAGAGAAGCAGTGGAGTTTTGAGTTAAGCAGCCCATCGCAGTAGGTTTCAGAAAGTTGAAAGGATGTGAATGCTGTAACTGCTGACTTTTATTGACTTTGTCGTTTTTTCCAACAATAACTAAGTGCTCAGTGACATACTGAATACATACAGGTCTGTTTAGCACACAAAGCTTCAAAAAGTAGAGCTGTTTGCTATAGGAGGTGGCGGACAAATTAGAGCAGAGCTGAGAGAGAGAGAGAGAGAGAGAGAGAGAGAGAGACGTATCAGCCAAAGCAAACGTTTCCACATGTACATACCATATACTGTTGTAAATCTATATTTTACATATAATATAGCCTTTAAATTCTTCGTCTCATATTAAAAATATGCTGTTTTCATTCATCTGACATACACACCAATATCTTTGTAATTTAAAACAAACATATGAATAAAAACTAATAAAATCTGCATGACTACTGTTTGCTGTACTGAACGATGAAGAATTAAGTTGGAACTGTGGCCTTTTGACATATTAATTTTGGTGCTAGAAAATACGCAAGATGTCACTGACGGTTTTTGTTTGGTTGTGAGTTCTTGAAAGCTTGGATCCTGTTGCTCATAGGAACAGATGAACACACCTGTCTTAAGCAGAGTTACCACAGGGATAATACGCTTGGGGCTGACGCACCTGCTTTCCACTTCTTAAAGGTGGTGGAACCAATTTAAGAGGTAGGTGAGTGCCAGAGGGCTTTGTGGGTAATGGGTAATTTACCTCAGTTTTAGCCATACTGCTCACAGAAATCGTTTACTATAACCACCCTATCAACAGACATTTTCCACCTAAACAAAATAAAGACTTCACATTTTACACCTGATAGCTAGTACCAGAATTTGTATTTTAGCATTGCTTAAGATTAGCCAGTCTAGTTTCTGAGATTAGCAGGTTACAAAGGTCATTCGGGTGTAGCGAACGACTTCAGGGGCAGTGGAGAGCATTTCAGAGGAAGGTCAGCATGAGAAGAACATGAATGAAACAAAAACGTCA
Organism: Arnoldichthys spilopterus; assembly: GCA_037974385.1. NCBI lineage: Eukaryota > Metazoa > Chordata > Actinopteri > Characiformes > Lepidarchidae > Arnoldichthys > Arnoldichthys spilopterus. The sequence continues at coordinate 7,760,396 of JBBPDA010000025.1, read as the reverse complement.
ACCTTCAGCCCTGCTTTGGGTATAAAGTGCTATTCTACATTCATACATTATCATTAGACCAAAGCCATTCATGAGCATTTTGGTTACCCTCACATTTAAACCTTTAGTGATCTGGTCAATTATTTGGTCAAGCGAATTTTGCACTGAACTTAACATGATTGTTTCATCTCTACAACTTGGTTTAGGTCAGTTATGGCCAAACAGTCCACTGGATTTCATTGTGTCTTTAACCAGTAGACTCCTCAGCAGACGTTAAGACCAAAGCATCCTAGTCGCAGGTGCCTCTGTTGCACTAACACACATTTGAGGACATTTTATGGATTTCTCAGAGAAGTTATGGCAGTAGTTTAGGATCTTGGTGTGTTTATTTATGGCAGTAGTTGCTCTCTGTGGTTGTATAAGCTCTTGGCAAATTACGCCTGTTATTTATCCTACAACCACCAGCAATGTGTCGGTCTCCGTGTAGCTCCACTCTCAGTGT
>JBBPDA010000025.1:7745362-7759815 GCA_037974385.1 Arnoldichthys spilopterus | reverse complement strand
GTTGATAGCTGCCCGCTGCTCCACGTGTGCACGTGTGATGGGTTAAATGCAGAGGTCACATTTCGTTGTGGTGCTTATCACAATGACAAATAGTCACTTTCACTTCACTTTAAAGCAGCTTTACAGAAACCGGGTCCGAGCCCCCAATGAGCCTAAGGTGACAGAGGCAGGAAAAACTCCCTAAGCTGTAGGAAGAAACCTCGGGAGGAACCATGGCTCAGAAGGGGGAACCCATCCTCCTCTGGTCGACACCAGAGAACAGTAACACACAAGAGAAAAGAAAAGGAGAAAAGAAAAAAAAAAAAAAAATATATATATATTAATTCTCAGTGTAAATGTGCAACAGCAGCTCCTCGTGTACAGGAGCTGTGAGACTTTAGATCAGATCTGGGGTGGACAGGGCTGTTCATATGGGCTCCTCAGCAGGAGCGAGCGGGTTAAAAGCCGCAAAAACACTAACGCTTTTCGGCATAGACTAATATTATCTATGGACGTTATATTTGCTTTTATTTTTCTTCTTTTGATTATTTTAACTGCTGTTATTTTCAGGAAGTCCATTACATCCTGAATATGAGAGTAAACTTGGAGCAGCATGACTGTAGAGTTCTTTAGTTTACTGTGGTCTTCAGGCCTGCACACGTTCACAAACCGCTGTGTCCGTTTAGTCCTCGCATCTTTATTCACTTTAATGGTTGTGTATGTTCTCTTCCAGCCCTGTAAACCTGACATACGATGTGTTCGATGGAAAAGGGGACAGCACTCCTCTGGTCTTTCTGCACGGTTTATTTGGAAGCAAGTCCAACTTCCACTCTATAGCCAAGTCTCTGGTACAAAGGACCGGTCGGAAGGTATGGGAGATTTGTCTGCTTTATTTAACATATTTAATGCTCCAATAATGCGTATTTAACTCCAACGAACATGTAAAGATGAAAGATGTTGTAAAACAAGTCGTTTTCAGTTTAATTATGCTGTACGGTTTAAATTCTGTATTTTCAGTGCAAAGCAGAGCTCAGTCTGTATCTGTGCTAGTGTCCTAACTGTACTTTGTCTAGTCAGGTGCTGACAGTAGATGCTCGTAACCATGGAAAGAGCACGCACAGTCCGGTTTTGACGTATGAAGCAATGACCGATGACCTAAAGCATCTGCTTAGCCAGCTGCACATCGGAAAGTGTATCCTAATTGGGCACAGCATGGGCGGAAAGGTCGCTATGGCTACAGCTTTGTCAAAGGTATTGCATGAATGTCAAAGTGTAGTAGTTCAGTTCATCCTTTTAGGCTTCAGTGTTACTCTTTGTACTTAAAGTCCTCTGTTAACGGCAGCCCAGTATGGTAGAGCGTCTCATTGTGGTGGACATCAGCCCTTCTCCGACGTCAGTCCGCACCAACTTCCGTTCCTATATTGAGGCTATGAAGGAGGTCAAAATAGCCACTGACATCCCACGCTCAACAGCGCGCAGACTGGCTGAAGACCAGCTCCGGAAGCATGTCAAAGTAAGCATGCTGTCATTTTTTATTTCTTTCTTTTTACATACAATGCTTTACTCAACTTACGTCTACAAAATGTACAAAATTTGAATTTCTGCATTCCAGTTTAATTCTAGTTCCCCTTTTCTAAATGTGAGTGTGAATTTATGGATGACATTTGTCCTCCTTTTTCCATTTCGTGCCTGTTAGGTCATATTTAGTTCATATTTATATGTTTGGCCTAAGCTTAAGTTATTTTTATGTGTATTTTTATCTATAACCTATATTTATTTGACAGAATAAACGTGTGCGTGGGTTATTTTCTCAGGAAGATGTGTAACTTCATAATTACATAATGATGTAAATTCATAAACACATAATTTCATGTGGCTTCCACGCAGGAGCATTCAGTTCGGCAGTTCCTCCTCACTAATCTGGAGGAGCAGAATGGGCATTATGCCTGGAGGGTGAACTTAGAAGCCATATCGAACCACCTTGAAGACCTGATGGGGTTCCCTGAGTTTAACACAACCTATGAAGGTCCCACCCTTTTCCTGGGCGGTAGTAGCTCTGCTTACATCAGGTAACTATAGCGGAACTGACGCCTGGAGTATCGGATTGGCACATTATCCAGTTATCCACATTATCATATTCCTTAATATAAAAACAATGCGTTTATAACTGAGTGAGTACAAAAAATGTTCACAACCAGTTGCGCTTTACCTATTTCATAGCACAGATCTCCTGTAAAATGTAATACCCTGATGTTTATTCACATTTACCCCCTTTTAATAAAACTAAATAATTTATTTCTACTCATTTTTTAGTTCTGTGATGCTTCCTCCACACCTGTGCATATGAGAGTAAAATTCTGTGACGTTTCCCCCCTACTCCCTCTCTTTCTCGCGCTCTCATTTCCTTCCTGTTTCTTCTCAGCTCGGAGGATTACCCTGAAATTCAGCGACTCTTTCCGAGTGCAGATATCCAGTACATCCCAGATGCCAGTCACTGGATCCACGCTGACAAGCCGCTGGACTTCATCAGCTCTGTTATCACTTTTCTGCAGTCCTAGTCCACTGAGCAAACACAGGTGGGCTCAGCCGTGTACGGACAGTGGGGCGTCTCAAGGCCGTGGACCAAACTAACCTTTTTATATATACGTAATTAGGCACTGGCCTTGTCCTTGACCTTCTAATGCACAACGTATAACATGCACAATGTTATAATTTGCTAATTCCTGTTTAGATCTTCGCTCTCGGCAGCCATTAACACTGAATAGCAAACGGTTAAGTAACAGAAGACCGTAGCGATACTCTGGTACTCTGCGCGTCTCTAGGTTCTGCTTCGCCCCTTAGTAATGTTTATGTTTGAAAGTGGTTCAGTGGATCAGGATCGTTTGATCGTTTTTGACCGGATGCCCCTGTTTTTTTGAGGGGGTGGGGTTTATAGTGGTATGCACACTTGCCTGTCATCCTTTCTCGTTTCCAGCAGACATTCTCACAAAGTCCAAAGATGCCTATGCAATATGGGCCTTTACTTTTTTGGCACTAATCGTAAGCTTAAATGTACGTGACGCTGTCCTGCACAAGATCATTTTCACTACGTTAATAAGACCACACCATTTTTAACAGCTTGGTTCGCCTGAGTGGACATCTTCCGTTTGCTGTTTTAAATTCAGCCCCACAAGGGACCGTGAGTTTCTTTCCCCATTTTTTTTTATTTTAGATAGTATTTATTCATATTTATTCACATTTTAAATGAAACGAATATAGATGTATGCAGAATATATCCCTCATTGTTGTCAGTAGGGTTTTGAAATAATTTAATAAGAGTTATTGGAGATGTCAGTTGTGCGTTTTCCTGTTTATTTGTATATTCATGTGAACGGCATGTAGTTGTGTTGTGGTGCGTGTTTAACCAAAACTGACATGTATAACTAAAATACCTTATATGCTAAGAACTATGCTGCCAGGCATTAAACTCTGAAAACGTCTCTACATCAGGTTCAATAGCCCTGTCTTCTGTGTGGCCACCTTTGTTCACAGTGAAAGTGTCTGTATTTTGTGACTGACTGGTATTTTATATTACTGTATTGAACATATTCATAAATTATTACTATTGGATAATAATCAGAAGATATTTATATTTTATGACTGGTGTCATAATGACGAATCTACTGTTCTATATGTATATGATATAGGACTATGAAATATGCTGCAGAATTTAACTCTAATGCAAGTGTTTAACCAATTACAAAGCTGTGCACTTGCAGAATAACTGTACATGTTAGAGTAGCCTGTAGTAGATGTACTGCTATATTAAGTGGCCCTTGATGTGTTTGTGAGGATGGACTACATTGCAAGAGTGTCTGTGTGTGTAAATGCACATGTGAATATGTATTTTTCCAACTAAAGTAAAAACTAAAGTTTACTTTTAAAACGATGCGAACGCGTTGTGGGTTGCCAGGTATGTTTATGAGAGGGATGATATGACTTTTACCTGGTCTGAACAATCTTCTCGGTGTCTTAGAGGATGGTTTAGAAAGTCTGCGGGCTGTTTCTCGAAGCAGCTCTAAAGGAATGTATCTGTACGACTGTTACAGTCACGTTTCCCATTGTATGTTTTCATTTTCAAATCTATTGCAGAAGATACAGGATAACGATCCTAGACAGATAATTCGTGAAATTGTGAAAAATGCCTTTTTTTTGCCTAGAATGTCAAGGAATCGGAACTCATTTGATTTGATTGTACGTACATGCGAAATCATGTGTTAGGCACTTCCTAGAATGACGTCCCAGTGTCGCTGCTTTTAATTTTAGGTAATAGCTTTGTTATTAGGTTAATCTAGTTGGCCAATTTTTTTTGTTGCTTTTTTGCAGTGTCAATGAATGAATAGCTGAACTCAGTATTTGGTAAACAGTACTTCCAGTACTTTATATCTGCTAAAATAAAAAAAGACAATTACAACTGCACAGAATCTTAGTGAACTTTCTTTTGTTGGTGACTGTGTAGCAGAAGTAGAATGTGAACTGATGTGGGATCCGTTTGTCTGATTCTGAGGACCTTAGACTTTAAACAACACCTGGTCTCAATGGCTTTCTGGTGTTAGTACTTGTGTATGGAGTCAAACCAGTGTTGCCATTAGATGGGACGTTGATTGCACAGAAAATACTGTTGTTTGCGAACAGCAATACTTGGGGCCAAGCTCTGACCACGCACCAGTGCTCCTCTCAGTGACTGAAGTGTATGTTATGGTTACGTGTTTCAAGTGTTCTCATATCGCATGCCAGACGGTTCCAGTGTACAATGTCCAACTAAATAAATGTCCATGTTTTCAGATCACACACGCCTCACTTCATTTATACTTCATTTATACTTCATATGAGGATTGTTGTTTGTATTTACACATCATTAAGTATCGTTGTGTGTTTTTTTTATATTTGCACGCACACAAAAATTTGTCCTGATCCAAAAGACAAAGTGTAGTTTTTGCAAGAGGAGAATTTTGCGTCATTTCTTTACAAAATGTGCAAGAAAGACGGGAGGATAGTCTAGATCGTGGATCATTTGTGCCCTCAAATAAAAAAAAAACTCAACTCTTAGACTCAGTCCAGTGAGATGACCTGAAAACTCTCCTCCCTGCTGCTGCCTGGAGACTGAGGCTCAAAGGAGCCGTTGGTGGCCACCTCCTCAGTGGAACGGGGAGGTTGCTGATTGCTGCGTCCTCGTCGCAGCCGCTCCTTCCACCGCTGCGCTACGGGCGTGTTGGGGGCCTGGGAGATGGAAGTGGATGCTGGGCTGGGGGCTGGAGGCTGAGCTGGACTGGCCGGTTTAGAGCGCCGCAGTGCCCCGAACCCTTTGGGCTTCTTCTGGGCCTGTTCTGCCTGCTGCTGACACTGGAGCTGGTGTTGAAGGATGACCTGCACGTCATCCTGTCAAAAACATGTGGAAGGTACAGCATCAGTTAGGTTGACCTATAGTTTGACCTGTTCAGAAAATCTATGAACTGACCATATTCATCAAGGGACTGAAGGAAGAAAGGAAGATTTGTTTTCCCAGTCCCAATTAGCAGAAGAAGGCAGAAGAAAATAATTGGAACACAATCCAGATGGCCGATCTGGCTCCAGGTTTGGAAGTCCTGTAGCGATATAGCTAGTGCTACCAGCTGTTCTGTACCCTTCAGTTAAGACCTTACGTTATTCATCATTGTTTGTAACCTTGCAACAAAAAATAGGTCTAGAGAGCATTTAACAGGATTGGGCTTCAAGTGTGGAAGTGGTTTGTCACAATTTCAGGAACTTAAGAAACCGGTTCTGACTTTAAAAGTATTTTTATATATGTGCAAAAGTCTTTGTCCCCTAATAAAATGCTGATTAAAAGCTGTTTCTCTGGGCAGTGAGTATTTCGGTTTTCTCAAAAAACACATATTAGAATAAACACTAATAACAGTAGAACAGTGATGTGTGTATCAGTGAGTCTCTCCTGTGCCCAGTTTTACTGTAGTTCCCATCAAATCACTCGTTTGAGCTCAATCACTTCTTCATTAGATGAAACCAGGTGCTGATGGAGCTTCACACACATCCATGCAGTGACTGGAGACATGGAGGGGAAATCTGAAGTCTTCTAACAGTTCACACACCATCAACTACTATTTACATGTATTTACCCACTAGTTCTATTATGTCTGCAAACAGACACCCACACTGGCTGGCGTCACACTGAGGAGGGCCATCCTACCCACCCAGAAGGAGAGCGAGACCAGTTGTACTCTCTTGGACTTCCAGCTACAGATGGCTCTGTACCACCAGCGATGAACTCACAATGTCCCGAGGAAAGAGCCAATGCATAGACAGTTGTACCACTAGGGAGCCCAACAGATTTAGGCCAGAGTTTAAGATCTGGTCGCATGTAAAGAATGCCACAGTTGTTACCGGCTTCGATTGCTAGAGGTAAAGAAGTTCAAGCCCACCTTCCAAGCCTCCAGCTCGATGGCCATCTCCAGCCGCCGCTGCACTGCCTCGAGCAGCTGATTGTTCAGTGTCATCAGTTCGGTCTTGCTTTTCAGGAGCTCTGACTCCATCGCTTTTTTCCTATCACGAACATGCCGTAAAAAGAAATTCAGGATTTCAGGAAATTTAATATATAAGAAATGGTTTCCTGGTGTTTTCGGCAAAGACGAACCATACGCATTACATTTACTGATCACAAAAAACATGCACTCACTTTGCAAGGGCCTCGTCTCTGTCCCGCAGGGCCTGTTGTAGTATAGTGCCATCACTGTCAGAATTTTTGTCCTTTTTCTGTGAATGAAAGTGAGTTTAATAAACATTGCTACAGGAATCTCTTAGACCAAGGTTTCCTAACCCTGGATTTTCCGTCCTCTAATCACACCTCAACCAATGCATAATTCATTAACTACATTGCTGAGCAGAAGTGGGCCTGTTAAAGCAAAAGAAGCACTCAGATATTGCAGGGTTGGGGGCCTCAGGACCAGGGTAGAGAAACACTGATTTAGGCTGGACAGATCCCAGTTTACCTCCAATGGACATGTTTAACCAAAAGCAGTACAGACATTGTGGTCATGGTAAAGACTCACATGAGTCGTGTGATTGAGAGCGAGTGTGCGGGCCACGTTCTGCAGCTGTAGCAACGCAGTGTCCAGCGGTGTGGCTTGAGGAACAGTGTCAGCATTTTGCTCCAGACCAGTCAGAGGCAGCAGCAGCTTCACAATGGACTGAATATCGTCTGTCACCTATATATTAATGATGATAATAATTGCAGGTGTGAAAAAACACATTTTAAAGATTTTGAAATGTTAGAATAAGTATTTCAATAATATATTGTTTAAAAGTAATATTTTAATATATTTAAAAATAATATATTTCATATTATAAAAATATTTAATAATATAAAATGTAATACTATATATAAGACTAATAATTTTTATAATTAATAATAATTATGGGTGTAACAATACACAAGCACAAGAATATTCGGAATATCAGGCCTCCGGAATAAACAGATTTGATGCATTATAACTTGTGACAAGAACAAAAATCACCCAGCACTCGTGCTATTCCAAGTTTTTTTTAGAGACAAATAAAAATAGTAGCACTGTATAAGAAAACATAGCCTCAAATCCTGTACTTTTGTAGCGTAATACTGTTGCTGAGACCATTAGTGGCAAGTCAAGCCTGAGATGAGGAAGAGTCAAGATCTAAGACAGTATAGTAGCTTAGTCTGAACAAAGTAATAATAATAAAATAATTTAAACCACTTTATGTGCTCAGATCAACACTATAACTTTTACATTTAAAAAGTAGTAAAATGTCTTAACCTTGACATCAGGCTGTTCAAAATAAGACATGTCGAATGATTGAACACTGACTGTGGAAAACGATGACCTGTTTTTTTCCCCTTAAGCCAATAAGTGTATGCATTACTTTATTATTATTGATATTAGAGCTGCTGCTGTGGCAAACCCATAATACAGTAATGTTTTATTTTGACCATTATTTGGGAACTAACCACTTATCATTCATACTGGGAAATTCGGTGCAATTGTTTTTCACTGTTTATCCCAAGAAGATTAATTACAAGCACCAATAAAGGAACATAATTACCCCTCCCCCCCCAACACCAACCCCCCCTATAATGAAATGTATGTCCAAAATGCAAATCCAATATTTTTAGTGTATTGCTTTTTATTGTATGGGAGTCCTCACCCGTTCTCTGTGCTGACTCCAGGCCAGTCCATCCTGACTCTGCTCCTGCAGTTTATCCACCTGGGCCTTCAGCCTCAGACTCCTGCGCCGGGACAGTTCCACCTCCCTACGTACCTGCTTCAGCTGCAGCCACACAGAGAGACTGGTGACATATGTGTATATATAAACAAAACTCTTAGAAACCATAAATCTATACATATATACGTGATTAGCTTAGCGATCCACTTTGTGAGAAGAATGTTTAGAACAAGAAAGCACATTTGTACAAATTGCCTGGCTGGCTACCACTGCTGTTCTCTACACAGCGGACTGGGTGTGATTACTATCACTAGGTTGTGGTAAGGACATTGCCCTTGTAATCTGAAGGTCGCAGGTTCAAGTCCCTGTCCGGGCTAACCATTGAACAAGGTACCGTCTCGCTACACTGCTCCCCGGGCGCGGTTGGTTGCATCTTGCTGCTCCACGTGTGCACGTGTGATGGGTTAAATGCAGAGGTCACATTTCGTGGTGATGCTTGAGTGTGTTCACAGTGACAAAGAGTCACGTTCACTGGTACATTTGCTTACATCTCCCTACAATCATGATGCACAGTCAGTGATTGTCATTGTGAACACACCACAACGAAATGTGGTCTCTGCATTTAACCCATCCGTGTAGGAGCAGTGGGCAGCTGACGTAGGCAGCACCCAGGGAACAGTGCCTGGGCACAGTACCTTGCTCACTGGTACCTCAGTGGTTCTTGTACAGGTCTGGGATTGAACCAGCGACCTTCAGGTCACAGGGGCAACTCCATAACTGTTACACCACCACCAAATGTGTTATAATGCAGATTCTACTGTTGTAATCTTACTTTCACTGTAGTCTTTCTGATTTGCTGCTCGTCGGAGAACGATTGTGGGAGTATAGAACTTCTTTATCTTCTTTATATATATCATTTGAATCTTTGAGAAAAATGAATCTTTTAGATTTTTTACAATTTTTAGAAGGTCACATGGTTCAGGACTAGGCTTAATCTGTGTCAACCCAGAGAGTGCGCTGTCGTGTCCTGTGTGTCACCCGATACCTTGTATTTCTAGATTCCTTAAGTGGAATCTTGTTATTCCAGCTGAACTAAGCATATAAACTAAGCTTCACACCTGCTGAACTGCACGGGTTTACATACCCAGGCCCAGCCCACATGACCCTTATTGAGGTTGAGACCGAGGCCGAAACCAGTATGCTGTATATGTGGCAGCATGAGGTTTTAGTGATAATGACGTCGTGCTTTATTTAACCTTATTTAACCAGGGAACGTAATGTAAGTCCAGAGTAAAACAACCCTTTAGGAACCCAGTACAAAGATTATAACTGTGTCCAGTTTAGAGATCAGGCCTATGACAAACCCAGCTTGCAGTGCTGCAACATCACATTATAATGACTGTGTTATATCTCACACTTTCAGGGGAATTCTACTAGTTTTTCAAAAAAATTCATAATTCAGTGGTCAGGATCTAAATAAAGGCATTCAGAGTGGCCTCATGTGAGATGGTTTACTGTAGAAGGACTTACCAAACTCTTTGCAATGGTGGTAATAGCAACAGGGGTCCTGATGTGTACAAGGCCATTTGTTTAAAATTATATGTGAAGTTAATGATGGCAACATTCTTTGGACACTATTTTGCCTATGTATCTCTTTACCATTCGTGATTTAAAAATGTTTAAGGCTAAAAAAACCTCTCAACTAAGTCTTGGACAACAGTGTATTTCAAATAATAACTTTCTTTAATGGAGCTTATACTTGAGACGTCTGGTTACTCTCACCACTGCACCACAGTTGACAATTCTGACTCTATAGAATGACGTGTTTGACATTCCACCACACCACTCTGAATGACTTTGTTTACATCCTGATTATTTAATTATGCATAAAATGGTGGAATTATCCTTTAAAAGAATGTAAGCTTAAATTATTTCAGCACGATTACAGGTAAATATTTTTTTTATGTGATTTCCATACACATTATCATGAACAAAGCCTTAGAAGAAAGAAACGCCTTGTCCTTACTGTTGAACAAATTAGTTCATAAATTACTGAACCTTTAACATGTGTTGAAACCTTCACTCACTGTGTTGGACACAGGGCTGGACATTCGTCTACGAAGCGGGCTTCCACTCCTGAGCAGGTCCGGCAAAGTTTCATCAAGGTATGTCGGAACGGGTTTATTCAAAGATGGATCTGAACCGGAGTCCAGGGTCAACTGCTCTATCCCATCAGTTTGATCCATCACACTAGAACAGTCAATGTCCTTGACCACTTCAAACTGCTCCTGCTCCTCATCTAGAGTGGCCAGTTCTGGACTTTCCCGGTCATTGTCCAGATAGTCGTCATCTTCTTCCACAAGAGACATTTGGCATGAATCTGGACAGTCCTTACTGGTTAACCGCTGGTGTATCTGCTCCATGGGCAGAGGTGCTTGCAGAAGGTCTCTGAAAATAGCCAGAGTGTCCGTTCTGCTTCTGGAATCAGGACCCTGCATAGAAACCACAGAAGTGAAATACTCCAGACCAAGTAAGCGCGACTTGACGAGATGGAGGAAGTACTGAATTAAATGCCGCCGGACTAGTTTTTCCAGCCCTCTGATGGTCAGAGATAGCATGTGAGTTGTCAAAGGGTGTGACATCAGCAAAGGACGTCACCCGTTCCTCCAGGCTGAAACCTTTCTTACCTCACGTGTTGTCCCTGACATTTTGTCAGCTGTAGCTAGGAAACAGACACCTTTATGAGAGAGGGGCAGGCACAACATGATAAAATCGCAATAAATCAACACTACCAGACATAACCTTCATCCATGAGTGTAGTGTATTATATATTACACTGTAAATACGCCATTGGATTGTTTGCTATTAGAGAGACCTGCATTCATTGATTTATCAGCACTATAGGATGCAATGTGAGCTTCCAGAAAAACATTGTTCTCAACAATTTTGCATTATGCAATATGTTCTCCATTCATTTTCTCTCAGTCATCTCTGCCCAGTACTGAATGTAAAACCTGTCTGTGCCCCCTGAGGCTGCCCTTACTCAAATAACTTTGTTAGTTTATTTATAGCCAATACTGCCCGACGTCAGTTGTGCAATCACACAACATTGAAAGCTGTGTGAAGAAACAAGTGAGAGAGGTTTATACTCACTGTCTTTTATGTTATTCTGGGCAGAATTTTAGATACCAGGCAACAGAGAAGGGGACAGCATCGAACGCCTCAGAAAGGATGAGCTTTTGGCCCAGCATACGTCAAAAGTAGCTACCCATCATCGCGCAGGAATTACACGGGGCTCAGACGAACCGCAAGACACACAGAGCAACCAGTACATGTAGGTAAATAATCTGTATGTTAAGGTAATGTAGGAGTTTGGTTTATGCATGTGGAAACCTGTTGGTTAAAGGATAATTTCCCCATTTTTTCAGAATTTCTGCATAATTCAGTTGTTAAAATGTAAACAGTGTCATTCAGAATCTTTGACATATGACATTGTAAAGGTCTAATGGTGGTGAACTAGACATCTGAAGTGTTTAAAGTGAAATGCATTACCTGATGCATGCGATTATAGTAATTTTAGAATAAGATTGTGGCCTAAACTGAATTTTTAAAAATCCATTCGTGATGGAAAGGTTCATGCAGGGTGTAACAGGGCTAAAACAGTACCCAAAGAGAACCGTTTTGATTTACTACTGATTGCTAAGATTAGCAAATGGGACGTCTACATTTGCATGTAAAGCAAGTCTGATTTCCTCTGCACTGCACCATTTCACACTAAACCACTCTGAATGCCTTTACATCGCAGTGATTTTTATTGCTTAAATTCTCTCTAAAGGGAGCTACATTATCTTTATTTTTCATGTGTGATTTATTGCTAATTGATGTCTTAGAATTGCTCATGGGTCAGTTGTCTACTGGTCTGTTGACTATTACACACCATTACGCACTTTGATGTGATGACAACAGCCCACAAAAGCTGTATATTTATAGTGTCAAAACAGGCAATTTTTTTATCTTTTCTGGACAGTCCCAGAAAGTGGTAGAAAGTTCTAAAAGATTCTAGAATGTTCTAGAAAATTCTGGACAATTCTAGAAAATTCTGGACAGTTCTCACAGTTCCAGAACATTCTGGAAGTTTGCTTAGCATTTAAAGTGAATGGAGAATGTTCTTAAAAACAGATACATTTCAAAATGTCATTGTCCTGAGCGCAGAAGCAACATTTTTGTGGAACATCAGCCACTTTCTATCGGTTTTAGGCAGAAGGGAAAACACACTTTGTACCCAGAAACAATATATATATATATATCCTATTATATTATCCTAAGCATACAAACACACTCTAAAAGCATGTGATGTGTTTATGATTTCAGAACTTCAGCCCAGCATCTCCAGAATGACTAAAGAGGAGGAGACCACAGACTGCGTGGGTGGCCAAGAGTTTTATGACAAATATGAACCCAAAGAGATCCTTGGAAGGTAAATGTTCATGTCACAGGAAAGAACAGAGGTATACGTTTGTCAGCCATCTGTAGGGTATGGGAACATAATGCGCCTTCTAACTGGCCTACTGTTTGTCTTTGGTCTCAGAGGGGTGAGCAGTGTTGTCCGCCGCTGTGTAGACAAGCGAACCAGCCAGGAGTACGCAGTAAAGATCATAGACATCACGCCATCTGACAAGATGACCACTCAGGAGATAGAGGAGATTCGAGAGGCCACAGTAAAGGAGATCGACATTCTCCGAAAAGTCTCCGGACAAAAGAACATAAGTCTGTATCAAGCGCTATGACAGTCTGACAGTGCTTCACCTTTTTTTGTAACTTGATATTTCAGTCCCAAAACGCATGCAACAAAAAACATCACTGTATATTCAACATCAGGGGAACAGTTTGGGGCAGTGGTGGTGTAATTGTTAGGGAGTTGCCCTGGTGCCCTGAAGGTCGCTGGTTCAATTTCCACAACCATACAAGTACCACTGAGGTTCCTGTGTGCATGGTACAGTCCACAAGCACTGCTCCCCAAGCGATGCCCACATCAGCTGCACACTGCTCCTACACGGGTGGGTTAAATGCAGTGGTCCCAGTTTGCTGTGGTGCACTGTGCACTGTGTGTTGTGCTGTGGTGTGTTCACAATGACAAATCTAACTGTTAAAAATATATGACCAAATGTTTGTACTGAGGCTTTTCTCTATTTGCTTCCTCATAGTACAACTGAAAGACTGCTTTGAGTCAAAGGCCTTCTTCTTTTTAGTTTTTGACCTGTAAGTATCAATCTTCTCTCCATTTACATGCTCCTAGAACCCTGCACACACTGCCCCGGTGTCCGCACACCTACCATCAACAAACCCAAACACTGACTCGGTGCACCTTATACATATACATGCAGTTCTTATTCTAGAACAGTGTAAAGTTTAAGAATAAAATGAAATTAAATGTTGGTGTTGTTTGTGTAAAGTTGTTGCATTGGGCCCTTCAGTCTCACAGTCTCTGCAGGGTTCTGGATTTGGCTTTTAAAAAGTTTTGGCACCCCGTGTATTGTGTTCGTGCATGCCCTTGAGAATACAAATAAGAGCTCAGCTATTCATACTGCCTGAAAACAAGTCAGATGCCAACAAGACCACTGAGGAACACTGGAGAGCTGGCGTAACCTTCTTTCCCAAACAAGTGCTCATACAAAATCTCACCCTTCCCTCCTCCTGTCTCACGCCCACATGGGGAGAGTATCCATGACAATCACTTGTCCTTAGCCACAAATAGCACATATCTTGTTACAGGTTCTTAGAAAATGTCCTCCTTGGGTTCTCCCCTCAAGCGTGGGAATCCTTGTACACTTCCCCCATATGTTCCCCACACTAAGTGCACACATGCAGTAGGTGTCACCAGCACTGTGTATTCATTCTATACACAGCTTTTTCCCTCCCATTTATGGTCTGTTGTCTACTTCTTTTTTTTGACAGGATGAAGAAAGGAGAACTGTTTGATTACCTCACAGAGAAAGTGACGTTGAGTGAGAAAGAGACACGGTCAGATATCTTCATGAGTCATTCACCGCTTTGGTCAATGATTCCAGTCTTTTGCCACTTGCAACACAGCAAATTCTAAGCACATGACAAGCTTATTCAACAATTGACAGGTTGAAGAAAGGAGAACTGTTTGATTACCTCACAGACAAAGTGACGTTGAGTGAGAAAGAGACACGGTCAGATATCTTCATGAGTCATTCACCGCTTTGGTCAATGATTCCAGT
>JBBPDA010000025.1:7719894-7734478 GCA_037974385.1 Arnoldichthys spilopterus | reverse complement strand
CTACACCACAGTAGCTCTTCTGTGGGATCAGACCAGACTGGCTAGCCTTCACTCCCCACACGCAGCAGTGAGCCTCGGGTGCCCCGTGACCCTGTGGCCGATTCACCGGTCGTCCTTCCTTGGTACTAACTACTGCACACTCCCCAAGGCCTGCAGCTCTGACTCTACAACATCACAATATGGCCCTTGTCGAAAGTGGCTCCCTCCTGTTTCCAGCGCATCGACTTCGAGAACTGACTGTTCACTTGCTGCCTGATATATCCCACCCCACCGACAGGTGCCATTGTAAAGTCACTGGCGCTAATGGCCGGCTGATTGGATTGGGTGTATTAGGCAGCACGTGAACAGTCAGTTCTTGAAGTCGATGTGCTGGAAGTCAGGAAAACGGGCAGGCGTAACTTCGACAAGGGGCCTCGTTGTGAATGGATGTCAGGTGTTGCTGATACCGTGACTCCAGCTGGTTCCGGTCCCCGCTTCCCATCAGACCAATCTCGCCGGGAATTTCGGGGAGAACTTTGGGAGGAAGCGCTGTGCGCGCCGCGCGCGTACCTCTGGGGTAGTCGACCTCAAAGTCCCCGGAGAGATCCTCCTCGTCGACGCCGCCGCCGCTGTAGTCGTCCTCGCCCTCGTGGTGCCCCGCGCCGGGGCTGCGGGTGCGCGCGCGGAGGACTCTCGCCACCGTGGGACCGGTGTGCGCGCGCTCCGCCGCGGACGCGCCGAGCGCCGCCCGGAACAGGACTGAAAGAGAGCGCGCGGGGGGGGAAACACAGGTGAGCGTGAGAACGAACGGCAGCGCGCGCAGCTGTTAAAGAAAAAAAAACCGGACACAACCTCGCGAGCACCCACCGAGAGCATGGAGCAACAGGAGCCCGAGGATAGACGCGTTCATATTCCAGGTTCCTCTGCGGAGGGAGGTGGAGGAGGAGGGGAGTATCCAGTCCGCGCGTCTGCTGCGAGAGTGAGCTCCGGGGAAGCGCGCGCGCGACACTGAGCGGTCCCGCGCGCACCGCCTCTGCTGTTATATGGGGCGCAGTGTAAACTTCCTCGGTGAATCATGGCCACACCTAATCGCTCGTCGGGGGCGCGCACACAAAACAAGCGAACACGCGCGTTTGTTAGAGAAGGCGGCGGCCCCTCGATATCGCACGATTAAAAAAATAAAATAAAAAAAAATGCCACGCGAAAAATCACCCCCCCCCTCCCCAGCACCCAGTCAGCTGAGGTTACTGCTTCTCCTTGTCCATCACACCGCCATTGCACTGTTGACCCAACGTTAACACGCGTAGGATCAGGGAAACTGAGCTTGTACGCCCCCTTGCAGGTAAACACGCGCACTGCGCCTCAATTCAAAAACGCCAAACCTGTTTATCCCCCAAAATATCGCACATCAGCTTCAAGTGTGGTGGCACATCTCAGGCCGTTTAGAGCCAAATACATCTTAAGCACTGCTACAGGGTGACTGATCACACACACACACCCCCCCACCGGAAATCAGGGCCTCTTTCACACATACCCCCCCCCCCCCAACAAATCAACAGCATAGTACAATCACGTGGTTTTGTGAAGTGAACCTGATGTTCTCTAATGTAAACTATAATGTATGCAATGTTCAATAAAAACTTTGATCTGAAATAATTGAGTTTTATTGACACTGCACTTTTTTTCCCCTACAGCTGACGTCACAACACAGCTTAACAACGTCCAGGTCCGAGCCCCTAACGAGGAGGCCAGGGCAGCGGAGGTGACACCCAAAACTGGAGGAAGAAACCTCAGGAGGAACCAAGACTCAGAAGGGGAACCCACCCTCCTCCGGCCGACGATAGAGACAAAACAAAGACAAAAAAACAGTCAGAGTTTATAAATGGGCAGTGGAGGCCTAGGACGATGCCTGAGACCTGAAGGTCGCTGGTTCGAGTCCCTGGGCACCACTGAGGTTCCCTTGAGTAAGGTACCATCCCGCTACACTGCTCCCCGGGCGCTGTTGGTAGCTGCCCACTGCTCCACGTGTGTGATGGGTTAAATGCAGAGGTCACATGTCTGTGGCTGGGGGGTGGGCAGTATATGAAGCATGCGGAGGTGGTCCGTCGTAGTTGGTAGTTATAAGTGTCTGAATACGAATGAGCAGGAGTTCCCACTGACGGATGATCTGGTTGAAAGCACAAGCCGACTGGAAGTCCAGTGATCGTAGGAGCAGTTCCTAGTGCCCTAGTGTAGGGGACAGTGTAGTCAGCTGACCCAGTAGGTAGAGCAGGATGCTCCTAAGGGTCGTAGGCTTGACCTCCACACTGGGTGCTGTATTGATGTGATTTAGGGAAGTTGCCACATAACGGACGTGGAGTTCTGCATGTTTAAAGTGAGAAGTGACTGTCATTGTGAACACACTCAAGCACCACAACGAAATGTGACCTCTGCATTTAACCCATCACACGTGCACACATGGAGCAGCGGGCAGCCACCAACGGAGCAGTGCAGTGGGACGGTACCTTGCTCAAGGGAACCTCAGTGGTGACCGGGCTGGGACACGAACCTGCAACCTTCAGGTCCCAAAGGCAGTGTCCTAACCACTAGGCCACCACTTCCCATGTCAAGTGGTGTCTAAATGGGAAGTGGAACACTTGGATTTTGGGTAATAAGATGAGAGATTTCAGACAGTAGGGAGCATAGAGAGAATGTAAGCCGGGCTGATCAGGGGGAAGGGTAACTGTAGGGTCCCTGTACTGGGGCGTTGTTCATTTTTGCATTTAAGATCCATACAATTGTGCAGTGTAGCACATGTGAAGTCCAAGGATATCAGGTGTCTACAGAGCCTTGGAAACCGTAGAACGCTCTAGAATTGCCTTCACCTAGGCCACTCGGCATCAGTAGGTGAATTTGGCCGAGGAGAGGACATGACGCCCAGCGCTGAAATCATTTTTCTTTAATTCCTCACCGATCGGTCGATCTCGGTTCAAGACAAAAAAAATCACAACATACCCACAAATAAGTTTATTTACCATGTGTTAGAGAACTCACGGATAAATCATGTGACAGGACGACAGGCCTTTTACAATTCAAAGATTAAAATCTCAACATTTTGTATCAAATTTGACTTTTTTTTTTTTCTTTCCCCCAGTACAATTAAAAAAAAAACAAATTCAAAACCTCCTACACATTGTAAAAAATTCAAAATCTAAGCGAGCGTTGAGCGTATTCTACAGTCCCAGTACTGGACATTCAGGATATTTACAAGCATAATTGATCATGAGGCAAGAGGACAGTGGACAGTCAATAAGGCAGGAACTTTTCCCACATACACGGAGGAAACCCTACTGTGTCCTGATGTTTTGAGTGGATTCGACACGAATACAAAAAAAAAAAAAAAAAAAAACAACAAAAAAGACAGACTGCAGTGTGAACACTTAACAGAGGGATGGGGAAAGGTCTGGAGTCCTTTCCTCACATGAAACAAACTCCGTGGCCCTCGTGGCATTCCACACACTTCAGCCTAAGCAGGGTGGGGTGGGGTGGGGATGGGGGGGTGGGGTGGCTGCCTTCACATGCCCCACCCGCCTCCCATGTTCATGCTGCCGTTCATGCCCATGGAGCCACGACTTCCACCGTAGTAGCTGCTGTTCTGATTACCTGATAGGAGAGAAGAGAGACATGTTGGGGCTGGAGTGGAACAGCAACAGCAGCACTTCAACTGTCTGGCAGAAACACACGCGATGCATTTACTACTTACTCGGTTACAAAAACGCACAAACTAAATCATTTAGGAAAAGTGGGCAAAAATCAATGCAGTCTAAACAGCTTCTGACGCATTTTTACACACCCAACGCTCAAAGGCGCCATCGCCCAGACCATCGAAACATACGCTCTTCATAGAAAGTGACTCCCACAGAGATTGTGCTTACTGTAATCATTGTATCCCCCCATGTTGGACTGGTTATTATAGCCCCCAGTGTAGCCACCTCCCATCTGCTGACCACCATGCCCATAGGAGGACTGATTACCTGCAAAGAATGGAGAACAAGGATTAATGGGAGCCAAAGTGTCAGTGTCTCATAGCTATTGTAGACTATTCTATCTGTTGGATTTAAAAAATAAATAAATAAAAAAAATCACACTCAGTCTATGGGTGGCAATATGGGAAAAATCCATTACAATTTAATTTTAATTTACAGTTTTTAACACAAGTCGCAATTTAGGTTTTTTGGATGTGCGAGGACCTCGTTTTCCTGATTTACTGGATTATTTGCATCACACACACACAAAACAGTAATCGGGCAATGGTAGCATAACGGTTATGAAGATGCCCCTGTGATCAGAATGCCATCAGTTTAAATCCCAGACCAGTAAAGCTACCACTGAGCTACCCATGAACAAGCACTGCTCGCTGAGTGCTGCTCACTGCTCCTACACGAATGGGTCAAATGCAGAGGTTGTTGTGCTGTGATCACTAAGACAATCTTTCACTTTAATGAATTGTAGTGAAAACGATTTGTGCTCAAGTCAAACCCTGTGAAACTAAACGATGTCCAGTTGCCCCACGCCAGAAACTTACCCATTCCACCAACCATGTGGCCCCCATAGCCTCCGTTACTGCCCCCTGCTGTTGAATTCAGGAACAGCTCCACATAACGATGCTCTGAAAACAGGAAGGACAAACACTAAGCCACGACGAAAATAGTAAGAAAACCCTGAAAAACGCTTAATTCCGCAGCACTTACGCATATTGGCCTTGTCCTTAGACATGGCAGCCACCGCGTCCTCGTGCGTAGCAAACTCCACGTCAGCCTCTCCGGTCACCCGTCCATCCGGACCCACCTCAATGTGCACACGCACCGGGTTGAGAGGGGAGAAGAACTGCACGAGGCAAGACCAACATTTCCTGGCTTAGAGCATTTTAATGGGATGATAACGGGAAACCGAGGCCAGGATCAGCAGTGTATGTGCATTTACACATGTGACAAAGAGATGCTTACACTGTAGATGTCATTCTCCGTGGCGCGGTAGGGAAGCCCTCTCATGTGCACACAGTGGCCGGTTGTGCTCTGGAAATTGGAACCACCATCGCGATAGGGTCCATCAGACATTCCTGGATTTAGGGAGGAAAGCACAAATAAATAAACAAACAAACAAATAAACTGTATGGTCAAGACTTGCTGAATGACATTCATCAAATCACATTCATCATTCAAAATATAGTGAGAACTACAATATGTATAAGTTATCTATATGAACAATGCACAGCTATTGTTATATTATTTGATGGTATAGCACTGAGCAGAGCTGCCTTCCAAGCGGTTGACCCAGGTTAGATTCCCGGCCAACGCATTCTCTTTGTGCGCAGTGGTGGCCTAGTGGTTAGGATGCTGCATTTGGGACCTGAAGGTTGCAGGTTCGAGTCCCTGGGCACCACTGAATTTCCCTTGAGTAAGGTACTGTCCCGCTACACTGCTCCCCGGGCGCTGTTGGTAGCTGCCCTCTGCTCCACGTGTGCATGTGTGATGGGTTAAACGCAGAGGCTTTCTTCTTTTTTAAAGAATTATTTACTATATACATTGTTATACCTTTAATATCAATTTTTTCCCAAAAAAAATATTTTTATTTACTACCTACATTATATACGTATGTCCTAACGATCGGGGCACATTTCACTACCAACGTTCAGCGATGCACAATGATATCGGTCTCCATATGGTCAGAAAACCTCTTATGAGTACGTTTAGATTTGACAGATATTCTAAATTGAATTTAATTGCCGTTACTGTGCTCTGGACATAAATTCCCCCATTTATGACCATGTACAACTCTACAATCTGTTTAAATGCACACGGATTATCTCGGTCCCCAGGTCCTCACCTCCCCCATAGCCTCCACGCCGCGACCTTTCAAAGGATCCGCCGCGGCTCATGCTGTTATAGCCGCGGCCGCCTCCGCCGGGCCTGTCGTATGGGCCGGGTCTCTGCATGCCCATGCCTTTGCGCGCAGGCTCGTAGTGTGTCCGCACTTCAGCGCGGCTGCTCTTGAAGATCTCAATGTACCTACAGACACATGGACGGGTGTTAGAGAAGAGCTGGAATTTCTCATGCACTGGCTCAGCAGAAACTGAACATTTCTTTACAGCTAAACAATTCTAAAAAACCTGTTATGTATAACATATCTGTTTCCGTGTTGCTTGGTGATTCCAGCAATGGACAGTTAACTCTCTGAATACCACCTTTTGCATCGCCAGTTTGAAGGGAAAGATAACTAATGGCACAAACTGCACCAAAACCTATCCTGGGATTTGTTTTTTGTTTTTTTTTAAGAGTCTTATGTTCAGTTTGTGTCCAGAGAATTCAGTATGTTTGAAGAACTTGAGCACAGAAAAACAAAATCTTAGTTACCTGTGCAGCACCTTGGCAATGCATTACTGCACTGACAGTGTGCACTGAAAAACTCTTAAAATCCTCACTTTTATAAGCAGGTGGCATCAATCATTTTAGGCTAAAAAAGTAACCAAGCAGGTCATGCATTTTTAAATGAATACAAATACGTGTTTCCTGCAAGCGCAGAAGTACTCGGTGATTATTACAGCTTACATACAGTCTTTAAATAAATATTGACCAATTTCTCATAATTTCTGAATAATTAAATGGTTAAAATGCGCATAAAACCATTTGATAAGGTTTGATATGAAATGGTCAGTTGTAGAGAAACTGAGCTGTTCATAGAGGTGAGAAAAGGAACCAGATGTACAGAGTTTAATGCCTTTACGACGTACCACACAAACTATACAACATTTTATATTTTAAAGATTATATATAATATATATTATATATATTTATAAATACTGCTTATCTGTACCAAAAAGATATAAAAATTGTCCATTTTACACCTAAAATAAAATGGCTATATTTACATTGCTGACACTGTGACCCTGGTTCCCATAGCAACTGTAAAGTAAACGGAGTCTAATTTTCTCTGCAATGCACCATTTGACATCAAAACCCCCTGAATGACTGCACATATAAACCATTTAATTATGTGGTGTTTTTCTGTACAATCAGTGGAATTCCCCTTAAACTGACCACTGAACAGTAACTCCTAGTGCTTAAAAAAATGTGAAAAAATGATCAAACAACCCATGAATGCTGAGAGTCCTTCGTAGGAGGACTGTGCAGATTAATTAGGAGTAGCGCTACAACATTACAGGCCTGTTTCCCAGGCACAAATTAAGTCAAGACTTGAACGAAACGAGGGGGGGATCCTCCACAAAAGGCACGTCAGTCTTGGTATAGGCTTAATCTGTGTCTAGCAAACAGGGTCCGTGAGTTTAAAGAAGGTGAATTCCACAAGAAATGCAGCTGAACCCGCCAACCATCCCCACCTGTGCCCTATTCTTTCCTTGTGTTTCTTTAGAGCCTTTTCAGCTATATCCTGTGAAGCAAACTGCACGAAGGCCTCCCCCGTACTCCTCCACATGTAGTCCACCGGCAATGTTATCCCATTTGGCACGATTTCCAACCCTTCAACCCAAGGACAGATAACCCCAGCAGGGGACATATTAAATCACAAGCCCAGTCAATCTTTTCACTTTTTTTTTTCTTTTCTTTCAAAATTAAAAACAACACACACACACACACATCACACACATTGGATCAGTGATAGAAGAACAGCCCAACAGTTGCCGTCTGGAACACTGTCAACATAACTCAGAGCAGAAAGTCACGTTTTTAAAAAAATAAAGAAATAAATAAAACAATTATGGCCCAATATGGACTTTCTTCCACAGTAATTAAAATATAAGCATCACTATCAGCACCTTTAAAGAATCTGCTGGTGCAAAAGGGGGAGGAACACTGCTTAGCCATACCTGAAAAGAACTGCACTATTTCCTCCTTGCTGCACCCAAAGGGAAGGCCTCGCAGGCGCACCAGTCCGTCTCCTTCTGTCTCTGGGCAGTTCGGTCCAGTGTGCTTAAGAACCCAATCCATCTCCACGTTGTTGGATTTAAACACTTGGGAGAAAAAAAAAAAAAAAAAAAAAATTACAAACATGTTCATAGTAGACAGCAGGCAACACGGTCACAACACCGATCCACTCCCTACCTTCCACATATCTGTGGCCCATGGTTTCTCGGTCCTTTTTGAGTGCGATCTTCAAATCGTCCTCGGATTCGAATTCCACAAAGGCCTCCCCGCTTGGTCTGCCTTCCCGGGTGTAGGTGAAGTGAATGTTCGTGCCATTGTTGGCAATTTTGCAGTCTGAAAGCAGAGGCGGATGTGGTGAGTCTACGTCGAACCTGATGCGACGTGCAGATGTAAACACGCAAACAAAACAGCCTTACCCGAGAAGAACCTGCTCACTTCGTCCACGGAGCACGACCACGGCAGTCCCCGCACCCTCGCCACAAATCCCTCCTCTTCGGCCATGGCTCAACCAAAAAAAAACTGTTCAGAATAAAACACGTGAGCATCCACTTTCCCGACATCAGATTCTGTGAGCAATGGTGGTGCAAGAACATGTAGCTTCGATCACAGACATCCTTCAAGTGAAAGGATTAGTAATGCAATGTTAAAATATTATTTATTAATTATTAAAACATGGTAAAATACTACATTTGCAGGAAATCAGGACTAGTACACAGAATAAACTTAAAAGTGCATTATTAATACTTATGCGTCCATGCGAGTGGACCAAGTAGCATTTTATTGTTGCAGCTCCCTAGTGGTGAGGACTTTGCCCTTGTGAACTGAAGGCCGCAGGATCGAGTCCCTGGGCAAAACGGAGTTTCCCTTGAGCAAGGTACCGTCCCGCTACACTGCTCCCCGGGCGCTGTTGGTAGCTGCCCACTGCTCCACGAGTGATGGGTTAAATGCACACTTCGTTACATTTCGTTTTGGTGCTTGAATGTGTTCACAAACAGTTGCTTTCACTTACCTGATGTCAATTCTGTTATTGTGTGTGTACACGCAATAATTGGAATTCCTTTTTTATTTCTTAAAGGTATTTTTTTACCAATTTAACAATAAATGACTCCGTTAATCGGTTTATAGGCATTTGTTACATAATGAAACTAGAAGAGCGATGCAAAAAGCGCTCAGTATCGCCCCACAACTAAACCCCAGATCACTCATGTCCAACGTTTAACAGCCGGACACAAGCATTTTCCTATTTTACTAAAGACAATTGCCCTGTAGGTCAGGATCCGAGGGGTCACCGGACGCGGTGCGACACCGGTTCAAGGAAATTACACCCAACTGTTAGCTAACTATGCTAATGCTAAAGCTAATGCTAGCAGACTGTAGACATCGAACGCCGTATTAACACACGGAGAAAGCGGTTTTCGCAGCCAGTGCGGTCTAAAACGACGTCGCGCTATGCTAGGGAAGAGGTTTGATCATAAAATTTGTGAAAACGCTGCGCACACCGAAGGGAATCGGGTTTATCAGCCGAGGCTCCAACATGAGCCGTGAGAGGAACAAAGACAAATGGCGCTAGCCGACAACACACAGGCCTACAACACCGACACCTCTTCAGATATCCCCCCCTAAACTGAAAAAAAAACTCTGGCAGAACAAACTCGTTCTCTCTCAGTTTGCGAACTCGTATAGTAGTTGTATAAGTAAAATATACAAATATAAAGGCGATAAAAGCGTACCGTTCCGGTGGGAGAAGTGTTTCGGCGTGCTCAACCTCCTCTCGACGCGCCGCTCTGCTTCTGCTTCTTCTTCTTCTTCTCCTCCTTCTTCCGTTCCTTCCCTCGGAGCGCAGTAGGTTGAGTGACTGTACCGCCACCTAGTGTAGGCCATGCGCACATGCACCATTTGCAGCATCTGGAAGACGCTGTATAACGGCGCTTTTTAGTCTACAGAGAAAACATGATGATGATCAGCCTCACACAAAAAAGACAGTTATCATATATATATATTGTTACTTTAACTACCTAACTTTAACTTTGTAAAAAGTATTTATTATAATACCAAAAAAAAAACAATTTGACCATTGACACCAAATTCATATTTCGACATTAATCTAAAAAAATATATATAAAAAAAGATTAAACTACATATTTTGGATAAGTGGTTTCCAAAAAGGACATTTTTACTAATAAGAAACCATTAAGATTAAGAAAGCATTAGATTTTTAAAATTGTATTCAATGTGTTGAAAAAAAGATAATAATAAATAATTCATGCCTGAGGTGGGAAAATGTGATTTTTGGAGGATTGACATATTTTTCATGTTGAGGATTAAGGAAGTTTGCTTTTAATAAATATTTTGAAAATCGCAACGTGGAATGGGCACCTGTTTCGTAGAATGACCCATATATACATACATACATGCAAGTGAACAGTCAGTTCTTGAAGTCGAAAGTGCTGGAAGGATCAAAGGGCCTTATTGTGATGTTCTAGAGTCAGAGCATCTCCAGAACGGCAGGTCCTGTGGAGTGTTCCAAGTGTGCAGTTGTTAATACCAACCAAAAGTGACCCAAGTAAGGATGACTGGTAAATCGGCCACAGGGCCATGGGCACCTGATGCATGTGGGGAGTGAAGGTTCCCCCGTCTGGTCTAATCCCACAGAAGAGCTACTGTGGTGTAGAAACTGATGCTGACTCTGATAGAAAGGGGTCAGAACACACAGTGCAGCACAGTCAGAGCTGCTCCAGCAGCAGGAGGGACACACTCAGCATTAGGCAGGTGGTCTTAATGTTATGGCTGATTGTATATATACTGACTGTAGTTTTTCAGCGCTTGGAGAATGAGACACTGACCAACTTACACATCATTTTGCGTGTGTGTGATTTGCCTTTATTCTCTCTGTCTAGACACTAGTCTGAATCACAGGAGGGGGACATGTCTCCAGCTGGTGGTGGCACAGATTAAGTTGGAGGATGTTCCTTGAAAAGATTCAATGTCATAGATTTCCATCACTTTTCAGCTATTTGTCACTCAGTTTAGCTTCAGCTGGTACAAACCTAAACTCATAGACTCACCAGTCATGCCTTGACTATATGGGCGGTGGGGGCCTAGTGATTAGGGACTTGCCTTTGCGATCACAGGGTCACAAGGTCGAGTCCTGGCCTACTGAGGGGCCCTTGAGCAAGGTACCGTCCTGCTCCCTGGGTGCTGTTGATACCTGCTTGTTGCTCCTCGAGTGATGGGTTCAAAGCAGAGGTCACATTTTGTTGTGGTGCACTGTGTGCCAAAGGGGTGTGTTCACAATGACAGCCGCTTTCGTAATAAGGAAACTGTGTAAATTATAAAGCCTTCAGGGAACGATTGCTCTGTAGCCTTGGAGCGTGCGTGAGGGGGGCACGTGTATCACATCCCAGACCCTTGCCCTTATCTGTAGGGTGGCCACACTCAAGAAAACTGCCCTTCAGACAAAGCAGCAGAGTTTTCCCGAGTGAGAGGTGCACAGTGGTGTTTGTCACCCGTTTAAATGGGGCGAGATTACTCTCCACAGACAGGACTTTTGTTTTTTCGCCGCATTCTTCTGCTAATGGCCTCGCCGCTGCATTTCCCCAACCGCACAGCCCTTGTGAAAAGCAACATTGTTGCCGGGACAGGGCTGGGGTTAGGGGCTGTGCTGTGACAGTCACCGCGTGGCCGCCTTCCTCCCGGAACGTGTGCCTTTCCCCCCTGCGCTCGCTCTGGCTCACCTCACTGAGAGCATGGTCGTGATGGGGCTGCCGTGGCTGCTGAGCCTGGAACTCGTCCTGCACGCCGGCTGCTTCATCTGCGGCATCATCGCTGCCGCCTCGCTCACCTTCACGCAGGTAGGAGAACCGTTCCTCCCAAGCCTCCCTGCTTGAGCGGCGAAGTCTTAGTGTTAATACTCTGCAGTTGTACAAAAAAAAAAAGCTCAGAGGACTGGAATCGCATTCAAACTGGCCTTTTTATATGAAGAATATTAGGAAATCAGGTTTGATTTTAAATCATTATTCTTTTAAAGTAGGAAGGACACAATTTCCAGTTACTACTCTCCAATTTCTCCTGCAGTACAAGGCCTCTAAAATAATGTGTGTAGAACTAATCTGTGATACTCGTGTTGTACTCTATAGTAAGCTATGGCCGGTGCCTAAACCTAGTGTAAAACTCTTCAAGGAATCCTGTAATTTCTGTAGCGTCTCCGTATCTTTTTGTTAAGAGGTTTTTAAAGTCCAGCTCTGAATAAACCCGTGGCATCACTGTGTCCTCGAAATGTCACACGAACAATCCGTTTTGAGAGGCCGGCTGATGGTCTTTGTCTTATTGATTTTTATATTTGTTAACAGCATAAAAAAGGCTGAATTTTGTCACTGGTTTCAGTTCGAATGGAGCATTATTTGTGTAAGTCAAGCCAAAACTTCCTAATGGGTTGATCATGTGACGAGCATACAGCTCCACATTATTCTTTATTGGAGTCAGATGCAGGAAAAGTTCCCACCCTCTTACATAGCAACAGCACATTGTCAAGGACGTGTGTGTGTGTGTGTGCGAACATTTTTTTTTCTTCAGCTTCCCTCCCTCCTTTAGCTTCCCTCCTATGGTAAAATCTGTAGACATGAGCACATGTTGCTGGTCCTCACGTGAAATCGTGCTGTTTTCTCCAAATATTCAACGTTTTTAGGATAAACTAAAGTTTTACTGAAATACGGTGCAACAGAAGTCAATGGAATGTACTCACAAAGATAGCAATACCAACCCATGTGTGTGTGTAAGGTGGTGGTGGTGGGGGGTGTTATAATTTATTTGTAGGCATAGATGGAGTTTGCTCTAGGGAAGTTTTATGAAAATCTTATGTAAATGTGCTTTCTTGCAGGGCCACTTCGCAGGACAGTGCATCCTGTATGGAAGTGTCCACTACAACACATCTGGCCAATCCCTGATAATGGAAAGCTATAGTTCTCCCTCCCTCTGCTACTTTGTCTCAGCCATCTCAGTGTGTATGGCTATTTACTGCATCTCCATCATTCTCTACTGGATCTATGCAAGCTGTGTGGAGGAAGAAGTGAAAAGGTGATTGTTAAAGATGAGAACAAGATCAGCGCAAGAAGGACAATAAGAATGAATTACAAATGATTTAGTATGGATTAGGAATGATTAAGTATGGATTAGGAATGATTTAGTATGGATTAGAATTGATTTAGTATGGATTAGGAATGATTAAGTATAGATTAGGAATGATTTAGTATGGATTTAGAATGATTTAGTATGGATTAGGAATAATTTAGTATGGATTAGGAATGATTTAGTATGGATTAGAATTGATTTAGTATACAATTGGAATTATTTAGTATGGATTAAGATTGATTTAGTATGGATTAGAAATGATTTAGTATGGATTAGAATTGATTTAGTATACAATTGGAATTATTTAGTATGGATTAGAAATGATTTAGTATGGATTAGGAATGATTAAGTATAGATTAGGAATGATTTAGTATGAATTAAGAATGATTTAGTATGGATTACGAATGATTTAGTATGGATTAGGAATGATTTAGTATAGATTAAGAATGATTTAGTATGGATTATGAATGATGTTGTATGGATTAGGAATTATTAAATATGGATTAGGAATGATTTAGTATGGATTAGGAATGATTTAGTATGGATTAGAATTGATTTAGTATACAATTGGAATTATTTAGTATAGATTAAGAATGATTTAGTATGGATTAAGAATGATTTAGTATGGATTAGGAATGATTAAGTATAGATTAGGAATGATTTAGTATGGATTAAGAATGATTTAGTACGGATTAAGAATGATTTAGTATGGATTAGGAATGATTAAGTATAGATTAGGAATGATTTAGTATGGATTAAGAATGCTTTAGCATAGATTAGGAATGATTTTGTATGGATTAAGAATGATTTAGTATGGATTAGGAATGATTTAGTATAGATTAAGAATGATTTAGTATGGATTATGAATGATGTTGTATGGATTAGGAATTATTAAATATGGATTAGGAATGATTTAGTATGGATTAAGAATGATTTAGTATGGATTAAGAATGATTTAGTATAGATTAGGAATGATTAAGTATGGATTAGGAATGATTTAGTATGGATTAGGAATGATTAAGTATGGATTAGGAATGATTTAGTATGGA
The DNA here is from genome assembly GCA_037974385.1 of Arnoldichthys spilopterus. Lineage (NCBI taxonomy): Eukaryota > Metazoa > Chordata > Actinopteri > Characiformes > Lepidarchidae > Arnoldichthys > Arnoldichthys spilopterus. The sequence continues at coordinate 7,720,404 of JBBPDA010000025.1, read as the reverse complement.
TTAGGGATGATTTAGTATGGATTAGGAATGATTAAGTATGGATTAGGAATGATTTAGTATGGATTAAGAATGATTTAGTATAGATTAGGAATGATTCAGTATGGATTAGGAATGATTAAGTATGGATTGGGAATGATTAAGTATGGATTAGGAATGATTTAGTATGGATTGGGAATGATTAAGTATGGATTAGGAATGATTTAGTATGGATTAGGAATGATTAAGTATGGATTAGGAATGGTTAAGTATGGATTAGGGATGATTTAGTATAGATTAGGAATGATTAAGTATGGATTAGGAATGATTAAGTATGGATTAGGAATGATTTAGTATGGATTAGGGATGATTTAGTATGGATTAGGGATGATTTAGTATGGATTAGGAATGATTAAGTATGGATTAGGAATGATTAAGTATGGATTAGGGATGATTTAGTATGGATTAGGAATGATTAAGTATGGATTAGGGATGATTTAGTATGGATTAGGAATGATTAAGTATGGATTAGGG
>JBBPDA010000025.1:7709462-7719794 GCA_037974385.1 Arnoldichthys spilopterus | reverse complement strand
ATGATTTAGTATGGATTGAATGCTAGATTCAAACCTGCAATGTTCATTATATCACATTTGTTCAATGGCTCATTATATTCCGTAGAAAAACAGATTTTTGTTGTTTGTATGTTTTAGGGGAAAAGTGTTGCTGAACACGTTTCTAGGGGTGTGTGGCCTCCTCCTGTTTTTCCTCTTGGTGTCAGGGTGTGTTCTCAGAATTGGTAGGGACAGTCTGTGTCTCTCTGTCCTCCACAATGTTCCATCCATCAGCAAGTGAGTAGACCAACAAAATACCTACGAGTTTTTTTCTCCTCTGCCAACTGCCAAATGGAAAAAGTGACAATGGTTTTTACATAACCATTCATTCCTGAACACGAACATTTAGAAATGTGATTAACCTTAAGTTAAATGTTGAAGAAATCTAATCACATAAACCTGTGAAAATTCAAATAACTGATGTGAATATGTTGCTTTCAGTTGTGAGGAGGCAGAGAACAGAACGTGGGCCACTCCCTACACAGGGAACCAGTTTTACACAGGACTGTACAGCGCTGAGGTATCACTCCATGCCATACACACCAACAAAACGTCATGAACCTCATGTCTGATATCTGTCCAAATCTTTGTCAGTCATGAATGACAGTGAAGATACTTTCTTTTTGGAAGTTAAAATGACTGTATTTGTCACAGTGGCATGACTGTTGATTAGGCTGCAGCGTCCGAGAGCTTGAAGATCATGTGGCATTGAGCAGTGGTTTCCGACCTTGCTCTTCACGTCTCTGAATTCGTTGAATCTTTTCACAATATTATGTACTGTAGAGGTTGAAAGACCTAAACTCACTGCATTCTTGATTGCAATGAGCCTTTGACAGATGCTGCTTTTATGCCCAACCATGATCCCTCACTTGGTACCAATCAACTGCTCAATGTGAAGTCTTCCAGTGTAACTCGAAAATTCTGAAAAACGTAGTTTTAACCCTGTCCCAACATTTTTTGAGTGTGTTGTAGCATCAAATTCTAAATTTGACACCTTTGTTGAATAAATGAATGAAAAGGCTGCTTTTCCTTGTGGTTCTCCTCAAGCATTTCACCTTTATCTGTAGACACACACTGTGGGCAGTGGTGGCCTAGTGGTTAGGGCACTGCCTTTGAGACCTGAAGGTCTCAGGTTCGAGTCCCGGCCTGGGCACTACTGTAAGGTACCGTCCTGCTACACTGCTCCCCGGGCGCTGTTGATAGTTGCCTGCTGCTCCACGTGTGCACGTGTGATGGGTTAAATGCAGCAGTTGCATTTCGTTGTGGTGCTGGAGTGTGTTCACAATGACAAACTTTCACTTTTCACAACACTAAAGAGGGAGAAATGTGTTCTTGCTCAAATACGTTAGAGAGTGTCAACCGTTTCCATGGGACGCACCTATTTGTCATGACCGTATGCACCAAAAGTATATGAAATATGAATCCTTGTTGTGTATGTGCCTACATGTGAGCAGTTTTGGGTTAAGGGGTCATATTTCATCATGTTCCATCCTGAAGAGCTGTTATCTGACACCAGAGCTGACCGTTGCGTTTCTGTGTCCACAGAGGTCTGTGTGGGTGAGCTTCTTCTTCTGGGTGCTGATCACAGCAGTCGTCGTGGTGCAAAGACGGCAGGCCGCAGGCGAGGACGCTGAATGGAGTCGCGCAGAGACGGAACCCTTCTTCAGCCGCCCGTCCCGCACCCTCCGATAACCGCACACAGCTACATAATCTGCCACACATCACAGACCGTGAGGTGGCAGTTTCCAGCACTGGGTGAGGATTTTATGGGAAAACACTGAATTTCACAAGCAGGAAAGTTGTGTCCCGCATTAGAAGGTCTCTCAGTAAATGTGGATGTGGGGAATGTAATTACAGTATCACAGTAAATGTAGAAATACAGACCTTCACATTGCTACACCCTCAAACCAGCACTTCTAGACAAGTCTAATCTATTTTCTTTCCCATGTTAAGAGTAAATAAAAGGTGACATCAGCTTCTTTTGCATCTCTTGAAACCGCGTGAAATCAGAGAGCACGCATATACAATAAGACAAAAGATTACTGACCTTTTTAATCAGAAAACGATATTAAAAATACCTCCAAATCTGAATCGACCATTTTCTGTTAGGGCACTAATTAAGAACAGCTGTGATTAGGCTGTGATGACCCAAAAATGTATCCAAGCACTACTGCGGTCATCAAACCACAAGCTCATCTTCATTTTTCAGCATGAATGGACTTTTCCGACAAAAGAAAACAGGTTTGTGGTAACAGGCAAGCGAAGAGGGTTCGTGTAAAAAGACTCGTTCACTCCTACTGCATAGAGCTGAATCTGTGAGGCCGTTGTATTTCCGAATGTCCTGTGAATTTTGTTAGGATACATGGCATCATGACATGCCAGGTGATTTCACACCAAATCTTGAATGACTCTGCCTAAGGATTGGGCTGTGGCTGGGGGAAAAGACACCAGATGCCTTCAAAACCTTACAAAACCGCTGAACTGGCCACAAAATCAAGCCTTCAGTGGCCACCGCAGTCGGCTGTTCAAGGGGAAACCAATATAATTAAAGTTACTTGAAAATCGCGATAAAATGTTTCTTTATAACTTGTTTTATGTTTTTATCTTTTTCGCTCGGGGGCAAATGATAAAGACTGTTAATTTTATTCCAGAGGATTTTTCTTGAAGTTTAAGCCACACAATTTACCAACTATGATGTAAAAAGCCTATGACTGGATGTAGTGTTGCCTATGGAATAACTGGTTGTTACCTCGCAGGTAACTCGTTCGTTTTTTAAGCATATAGCCATAATAATCTATTTGCTGTGTACTGATGTTATTTATTTGACTCTAATCTCTTCAGAATGTCTGTATTCTGGTGCTTTGCCAAGGATGGCTTGGAGTTTTAACCCAAAATAATAAAAAAAAAGCTGCATTTAGCTTGACTTTATTGGATTTTTTTTGGAAAATGATTACAGGTCAGTCTTTGTCTACTGCGTAAACATTGGCTATAAAAACTAATAAGCGTTTCATCAACCAGTCGTGATGACGCAATACAAATATGCATTAATATTCCATATACAAACAGCTTTCCGATGAATTTCCAATAGAGGACTGAGATTTCTTCCCCACTGAGCTCTTTTAAACACTGATCTATTGCAATAGGGTCTAATTACTGTCCTGGAGATCGGACATCCAGCGCAGTTTGGTGGTTTTCCTGCTTAAACACACCAAAAAAACAGGTGTGACAGGTCAGGGAAACAACCCAACCGTGCTGGACACCCCTACCGCGTGCCCGTTCTCATTTCAGCCATTGCCCTCTTCTGAAAAGAAGCTGCCCTCCCTTCTACCCGTGACCCAGATCACAGCTGCCTGCTGAGCTTGCGGGCCTGCCTCTCCTTGGCCTCAAAGGCCACCTTAGTGTCCATCAGCTCTTCCAGGGTTTTATGTATGTCGGCCATGTCCTGCTCAGCCAGGCAGCTTTGCTGGCGGAGGTTCCGGGCCTCCTCCTTCAGCTGGGCGGTCAGAGCAGCCAGCTGCACGCTCTGCTCCCGACACTGCGCGTGCAGCTGCACAGCCACCAACAGCAGACTCTCCATATGGCTCGCCACCGAATCCAGCTGGTCCCTGGACATCCTCACTGCGTCACTGCCGAGATCTGCGAGGACAGCACGAACAGGTATGGAGTGAGGAGCTATATGGGCTGTGTTCCAGGCCAGGTGTCTCATTAACAACCCTCAAAGGGGCAAACTACAAGAACAACATGTTCACTCAGGGAACCGTATTGCTCATATCTGACATAAAGGCGTCTGAAGCTCAATGTTACATCAACACAGCACAGGTATGGGGTCATACATGCCGTACAGTCATGCAGTCAGCCAGTCATTGTAACGGCTGTTACTAGGTAAACAAGCTCGGTGCTCCCATAGACGATGTGACCCAATTCCCTGATGGCAACACTAACCTGAATTACGGGAGCAAGCAGCTTAGCGCAGAGCTTATCACGTCTTCACACTAATGAACGCCCCACACATTCATTTAGCCTTAGAGAACCTGGGAGACACCGTCCCTCTATGCAAAACTCTAATTAGAGTCCACATTATCTACTGCTCAGACCTTAAAAATGACAATTTCGTATTTAAAATGTCTTGTTATAGTACTGAACATGACATGACTGGCATGAATATTATAATTTAGCACAATTAATGATGAAATGCATTCCTTTTGCCACACAAAACGACTACACATGGTACATATATTACACTTATAATCATAAAATGGCTTGTTACACCACCAAAAATGACATTTTTATGGCTCTTGTCATGCTGAATGTATGCATATTTATAAGAATTCATTACTGTCGACCGTGTCCTTGTACATGACTGAAGTGTCACTTACCAGGGAAGCGGACTCCGCGTTATTGCCACGGCCTCCTGCCCTTGTCCGTCCTCCACGCGTCCACTAATAGTTTCCGATGCAACCGAGCTATGTCTCCCACGTGTGCGAGCGCTCTCCCGCCGTCTCTCTTCGCCTCTGTCTGTCCCTCGATCTCATTTGTCGCTAGGGCAGTGACTCCGGCAGCACTGCCCTCCCTGTGCAGATTAGGAACCGAGGGAGGGAGGGACAGTACAGTACAGTAGGGTCATCCTAATTACCTTAGTACCTAATTACCTGTTCAAACAAAAGACTTCACACATTTTAAGAGCTGGGTTGTAAAGTAGGGACATTGGGAATGGTCTCATTTTGGCCGCAATCCATTACTTCTGTTCATTCCCAAAAATAAATAAATAAATAAATAAATCCTTACAGTCCAGCTACTGGGCTTATTCAGCAAGGACATTTTATGCTGAAGTGATCCCGGTAAACAGACATAAGGAATATGAGAGAGAAAATAACCCTTTAATTTAATTTTTACATTTTTTTGGTAGATTTTATATTGTGCAGCACGTTGATTGAGGCTTTTTTTCTTATATGATGGGTGATATTAATAAATATGACGACTAGATGTAAAAAAAAGTAGGCCTAGTATTTAATTAGCCATTCGGTATTTCCGTGCTACGCACCGATGCCTTCATGGTCGCTCACGGCCTTCAGACGAACTCTGAGCGTACTTTATGTGACCAAAAGAGGGTCCAAGAACTCATACTTACCTGGCAGGGGTGATACCAGTGGGCAGTGATTCCCACGCTGCATTTGGGACGCAGGTTCGATTCCCTGGGCACCACTGAGGTTCCTTTGAGTAAGGTACCGTCCCGCTACACTGCTCCCCAAGCGCTGCTGATAGCTGCCCACTGCTCCACGTGTGCACGTGTGAGTTATGGGTTAAATGCAGAGGTCACATTTCGTTGTGATGCTTGAGCGTGTTCACAATGACAAACGGTCACTTTCACTTCTGACAACACAAGCCATATAACGCTGCTGTGGTTAAGAGAAGAAAGGCTCGTTAAACACACTGATAATGGTTTGACTTTATTTATATGACCTCCATGACGACCATTACCACCATCACCATCACCACCACCATCACAGAAAAATCAGTGTTCAGTGCCAGTTGAAGTAGTAGCAATAACCAGGGTCAGTAGCAGTCCTGCTGACACAATAGGGATGCATTTGGTATGTGCTTTGAGGTTTTCGTTTGCGGTCCCAGATTTGGCTGTAGAGTAGGTTCTTCTTGAATATGCACGACTCCACTGGTACATTCAATCGCTCTGTGATTCTCAGCAGTAAGCGTTTGTCACACCGTTCCCTGCACTGTTTGTTGATGAGCCTACGTTGGGTGCGCATGCTGATATATGCAAGTAAGCGTCGAATAGGGATTCGTGAGCTGGCGTGTGTCTGTGTGGCGATGTTTAACTTTGGACAGTGTGATTCTGGCTCATGGCTCATGTTTCATGTGCTTTTCCTAGCGCGTCACTAAACGCTGCAGTGTTCTGTGTTAGCGAAATCACCCATATTCACGAAATGACAGTGCTAAATGGGGTAAAAGCTGCAAATGTTGAAGCAGTACACAGCGTAGGCAAAAAAGACACGTGAGAATGTTTCTGTGCCGCTTCTGTGAGACCCACAAAAGCGGCACAGACATTAGATTATGGTTAGCATGGGGCTAAGCTAGCTTTCCACTGTAATTTCTTTTCCTTTGAGCCTATCGGTTTCTTCCTGAGACCACGTTATCCATGCTTGTTGTGAGGAAAAAATGTGAATCCTCTGGTATTATCTGAGTTTCTGCATGAACGATGCTATATTAGCATACGGTCTTGCTAAACCCTTTGGTATCAGAGTAGATTTACTCAACAAATGGTTCAAACCATGTGTCACTGATGGGAAAACCTTGTTGGATCTTTAGGATAATGACTTCTTCCAAAGAAAACCATTGGAGTCAGGTGTTTCAGTTGATTTAGTGGGCAGTGGCCTAGCGGTTAGGTCAGATTCCTGGCCTCTACTACCGAGGTTCCTTTGAGCAAAGTACCGTCCTGCTACACTGCTCCCGGGGCGCTGTTGATAGCTGCGTGTGTGATGGGTTAAGTGAGAAATACACATGTCTTTGCACTTTGTATATGACTGAGTGTGTTCACAATGACAGTCACTTTCAGTTTAGGTGTTCATGTGACGTGCCCTGTGAATCAGGTCATCAGACAGACATCTGTTCAACTATAGTCTGTACAAAAAACTGCGAAGTGAAGGTGACTATTTGTCATTGTGAACACACTCGAGCACCACAATGAAATGTGACCTCTGCATTTAACCCATCACACGTGCACCAGTGGGCAGCTACCAACAGCACCCGGGGAGCAGTGTAGCAGGATGGTACTTTACTCAAGGGCACCTCAGTGGTGTCCAAGCCAGGGCTTGAACCTGCGACCTTCTGTTTATAAAGGCAATGTCCTCACCACTAGGCCTCCGCAGCCCGCTGTCCACACTAGGAGTGGTTTTCCCGAAAATCAATGCAAGGAATCTGTGAAAATAATCCAAATATGCTACAAAAGGACCAATCAAGGGCACTTTTCTGGAGGTAATAGCCCAAGATGTTCCACCGTTTGCTAAATATAAGGGTAAAACCATTTAACGAACTCAGATCAAACTTTAGCAGCTGTTCATGCAGAAACACGGATCATTCGGCAGGGCTCACAGACTCACTGTACGTGTGTATGTATAGGAGTTTGAGAATAACGCTGCGTTATAGCTATACGGGGGTGTGCTAGTGGTGCAAACACGGCGCTGAATAGAAACACCTTTAAGGCAATGAGCAGTGGAATCATGAGCACCAAGCGTCTACAAGGCAATTAAAAAGATGACACAATATGGCGGGATGAAGCACAGGTACAAACAGCAAGGGATTACGATTCATCAGCCCACGTCCTCTCCAAACAAACCTCTGACATTTTTCAGTCCTTATTAAAAAAAGAATAAGTCTCTTTTCCCCTGAGATCTCCTGGCTTCGATTCTGCCCGCTCTCACTTCATTAAAGAAATCGACGGAGGCCGTCTGCGCTACAGTATAACTACAGTTATACCTCTTTAAATAATGGCATTAGGCGTCTGATTTGAAATGTAGCGTAGACTACATCGTTATTTTTTTCTCTTTAAGTTGCTCGGCCTGGAATGTTTTCACTAAGTGATCGGGTACAGTGGTCCAGCTCTTCATGTAAACTACAATACTCCTAGAGTGACGGACGGATTACATGGACAGACTGAGTGCTTTTTTTTTCTTAATTTATGAAGATGTTCCAAGGCTTAGAATAATAGGATACTGATATCTTAGAATGATCTAAAGGCTCAGTCCATGTCAACTTCGGGCCAATGGCTGTGACATGGACTGACCCAGAGAGCACATTCTCCTCGAAACCCTACAATATTCTATACATTCACTCATAACGGAGTTGTTCTTCAGTGCGTTCTCGTCGTTTATAGGGTGACACACGTTTTACCTTTCAAAAGAACCGAATGTTCAGGTTTCACCTCACTTTCGTGTATCGTCCCTGGGTATGAACTTGAATTTTCTTCCGTAAGTGCCCAACAGTCCTCCGCCTCGCTCCCTACTCTTAATTCACTTACATGGCAAACATTCTAAACTACATTCCTCACAGCAGGCCCTGACGCTATCCTGTGTCGATGTCCTGCCCTCCGTGGCAGCTCTCCTCTCCGTGAATGATCAACACCGGAAAGTACAACGCATCCTGATAGGCCGGGGGCCTGTCTCTCTCTTCTCCCGCGACCTCTCCACTCTCCCCGTCGTCTCCTCGACTCTGCCCTCGCCCCTCGACCTCGCAGCCGTCTTCGTCCTCCCCCGTTAGCACACCCCTCCTCTCCTCGTCTGACCTGCGGAACCCCAGGCCCAGAAAGCCCCCGCCTCCCTCCTCCGCCCTGCACCCTAGTCCCCCTCCAAGGCTCCTCGAGTGAAACAGACAGGCGTGGCGGCTTCGGGCGGAGTGCAGGCGCCCCAGGGAGAGGCCACTGCGGCTCAGAACCAGCCTCCCTCCGGCCCTGACTGGGAATGGGGTCGGCCCCATCACCACGTTCCCTCTGGCCCAGGAGGGCAAGGAGGAGCTGCTTGTAGATCTCCGGCAACGAGGGCAACTCTGGAGGAAGTAGCTGGAGTTGCGTCTCATTCGGGCGGCGACTGCAACCGACAGCGGCGTGTTCGTGTTCATGTCCAGGTCCATGAGCAAGGCCTCAGAGTAGCTTGGCACGATCTGCTGGTTGCAACGAATGTGCCACTCCAGTTCGGTAATGTCCACTGTGTTCACCCGGGATATGACGCGCAAAGTGGGGCCTCCGGTGCCCTGCTCGAAGCCCGAGCGATAATTTTCATTGTTATCGTTGTCGCTGGCGTCCTCGTTCTCACCGAACAGCTTCTCGACGTGGTAGTGGACGTAGGCGGTGCGATATTCGGCCACCACCCGGAGCGGCCAGGACAGCAGCAGAGTAGAAGCCAACCAGTAGACCCAGCGGCGCGTGTACCAGGGGGGCCGCATGGGATCTGGGAATGCTAGCATGTGCTCTCGGAAGTCTACGTTCTTCAGGTGCATGCCCTCGCGCGCCTCCATGTAGTCGTCCAGTCCCTCGTTGTCTCCGAAGAAGCGCGCTCGCTGCGTAAGGTAAGCGGTCTCAGCGCGGGCGCTGGCAAAGCTGAAGCACTTGGTGAAGCGAAGCCGGGTGACGGGGTGGTCGAGCAAGCCCTGCAGCTCCTTAGACACGTCCTTGACTCCGTGTCGCGAGTAGTCGAACTCCGAGCTGGCCGTGTGCGTGTTGACTCGCTCGTGGTACACCTGCGTGGTGGTGTAGGCGTCGCCGTTGCGGTAGCGTGTCACCTGCCTGGTCCGCCGAACGTAGTGATAACTGATGGCCTTCCACCAGATGCAGGGCGTGGCCTGCTGTAGTCGTTGGATGCGATCATACACCTGACTGATCTCCACTTTGGCCAGGTTGGCGGTTTTGGAGTAGCAGTGCCAGCACTCCACCAGATAGACCACATAGAGCATGGCCAGGAAGGCCACAGGTATGTAGACATATCCATTGGAGCAGGGACTGTCATGGTAGAACTGGGCTCGGTCGCCATAGTTATAGGCAGGACCTTGGTCAGAGGCCATCACGGTGATGCGGTACAAGGAGCACCAGCCTAGCGTGCCAAAACAGCCGTACATGAGCAGGGTCAGGAGCAGGCACTTCCAATGGGACTCTCGGCACAGAGAGCCACTCAAGGACTGCTTGAGGGGACGCTGCTGCAGGTGGGAAAGGGGGGTGATTGGAGAGGTGAACAGTGTCAGGGTCAGGAGAGAAGGAATCGGAGATTGCCGTGCCCGTGCGCAGACGAATAGGACGTCGGGTGGAGGGTAGGCCACAGGCGTAGACGATGAGTTTGGCGGGTGTGGGAAAAAGGAGGGAGAGAAAGAAGGGAAGGTACATTAATATTGGTTTCGCAAGAAAAGGGCACAATGCACATATTGCTGACTAAAACGCATGCTTTGTTTTTTTGTTTTTTTGCAATAAAAATACCACAGCTGAGTGAAAAGCCTGTTCTGAAATTTCAGACACATGGCCTAGACAGTAGCTCGGTGAAATTTACTTTTCAATTCTGGAGTAATTGATTTTTCTTCTCCAGTCTCTTGAGGGCTGAATACATTTCCTGCCTGCTCGTAACCCAAGCCATGCCTTTTAACATGCTCTGCATCAGCAGAGAGAGGGAGAGAGAGAGACAGAGAGAGTGAGAATGAGAGAGAGAGCAAGAGAGAGAGAGAGAGAGAGAGCAAAAGAGAGAGAGGGAGAGAGAGAGAGAGCAAAAGAGAGAGAGAGAGAGAGAGAGAGAGAGAGAGAGAGAGAGAGAGAGAGAGAGAGAGAGA
>JBBPDA010000025.1:7689569-7707908 GCA_037974385.1 Arnoldichthys spilopterus | reverse complement strand
CTCTCTCTCTCTCTCTCTCTCTCTCTCTCTCTCTCTCTCTCTCTCTCTCTCTCTCCCTCGCTCTCTCTCTCTCTCTCAGGAGGAGGAATCGTTGGGCTGGGTGTGTTGTTCAGCCGTCGTTCTGTCAGTCGCATTATCCTGCATAAAGGAGGTGGGAAGGTGACCGTGTGTACCCAGTCACCCTTGGGGGCCAGCAAAGCATGGCACCTAACTGTGCCTTTGAATCGAGTGGCATGCCATGCACATAGGCAGGAATCGGCCTCCTTCATCCCTCTCAAAGTCAAAGACCACAAGTTCTACTTCCTTCTGGACAAGGAAGGGACACTGAACAATGCCAGACTTTTTGATGTCACAGTTGGGGCGTATAGACCACTATAAAGCCTGCAAGCAGACGACCTCCAAGAAACATGAACATTGTACTGAATTAAAAGAAAGGATGTGATTTTGGAATCTGGCCAAAAATGCTTCAGTGTCTGTATCTGTTTCTACAAACTGATGAGTAATAAAATGTTGAACACCAGTGATTTCACTCTTATTTTAAATTACTTAAAGTCTATGTTTGTCATTGTGAACACACTCAAGCACCACAATGAAATGTGACCTCTGCATTTAACCCATCACACGTGCACACGTGGAGCAGCAAGGAGCTACCAACAGCACCCAGGTAGCAGTGTAGTGGGACGTACCTTACTCAAGGGAACCTCAGTGGTGCCCAGGGACTCGAACTAGCGACCTTCAGGTCTCAAAGGCAGTGTCCTAACCACTAGGCCACCACTCTATTTATGCGCCTTGGTTCTTACTCACAAAGGTAATGTCATTATATTTGTTATGTTTGTATTATACAATATATACACCATAACGAAACGCAGCCTCTGCGTTTGACCCATCCACGTAAGAACAGTGAGCAACTGTCATGGACAGCACCAGGGGAGCGGTGCTTGGGGACAGTACCTTGTTTACAGGTGCCTCAGTGTTACTTGTACTGGTTCGAGATTTGAACCAGCGACCTTCAGCCACCACTGCTGGTTCTTGTGAATGGATGCGGAGGAATTTTTTATACCGTAATATATGTCATTGGTGGGCAGTTGTGGCCTAGTGGTTAGGACCTCACCCTTGTCAGGTCCTGCCCCAGGTACCACTAAGGAAGCAAGGTTCTGCTACACTGCTCCTCAGGTGCTGTTGATAGCTGCTCACTTCTCCACCTGTGGAATGCAGAGGTGCACTTTGTGTGATTGGGTGTGTTCACAATGACAAAGTAAGTCACATTTATTAAAAGTGTTCATTTGTGTGTGAACAGTAGCTGATGGTGTGTGAGCTGGTTAGAAGACACAGGTTCGGCTCCAGGTTTCTCCTCCATGGCTCCAGTCACTGCGTGAGAAGATCACAATGAGTCACAGCAGAGTGCCCAGCGTTACTGCTGCAGCTCTGGTACTTTCTGAATTATCGCATCCCACCCACGCAGTTTCCCACCCACATACTTTCTCCATGATATTTGTGAAAAGACAAATAAATTGGTTAAAAAACAAAAACAGCACGATTTGCCCTGCAGTAAACAGCCAGACGCCAACAATCCCCACAACTTTAAGGACGACCTGAATGACTAACAAGTTATTTTTAACACTTTTGTAGCACGTTGACCTGACACATGCATGACTAACGTGGCTCAGATATTTCAAACACCTTTTTAAAATGCAGTCCTCCATGGCCCGAAGCTGTAGGCCTTTTACTTTAAAATGTTGCCGGTGTTGAAATGCGAGTTACAAAGGATTAGAAGACAATAAAGCGAAGGCTTGGATGACACCTCGGAGGGTGTGGAGAATAAAACGAGAAGGTTATGTTTTAATATGTCACCTCGGGTTAGTGATATCAAGTACCTAATGTGAGAAAAGTCAAGGCCAAGGCCGGTTTAAATGTTTGGAGACGCGCGTACAGTACACCTCGGCGTTTAATTGTACACACACGCAGGTGATTGGAGAGTGTAAGGTAAAGAGATGTATATGTGATGTTGCCTACAGCCTGTGTAGCGCTGAAGTGAACTGATGTCATAGGAAGAACAAAACCAGTGCGACAGAGGCGGAGAGTGATATCTGCCTCGTTCAGGGCCTTTGGGAGTCACAGATCTGACATTGCAGATTTGAAGAGAGACCTCACTCGTACACAACGCTCAGCTCACATCAGCCCTGTCCTTCTCCGGATGCACCGCCTACCTGTTCGGCCTCACATCCGGTTTACACTGTTACTCCTCATCTTCAAAGCTCTTCACCCTCCCTCTCTGATCTCATGCCTTACTCCCCTGATCTCTCTCTCTCTCTCTCTCTCTCTGGGCTTCTATTAGTGATCTGCTGACTGTCTCTCTATGGGAGGCAGGTCCTTCAGTGCCATCACCTCTAGAAGTTCCTCAGTCTCCCTGCGACGGCTCTGTCTACCTTCAGATCTGAACTGAAGGCTGATCTTTACAATCATTTTACTTTTTATTCCTTTTAGTCATGACTTTTTTAATCTTTTCAATTATTACTTTTTTTGTTTAAAGAAGTTTTATTTGTGTTAATCAACCTTGACATTATTATTATTATTATTATTATTATTATTATTATTATTATTATTATCATCTTCATTATTATATCATCATCATCATCATCATCGTCATCTTCATTATATTATTAATATTATTATTATCATTATCATCTTCATTATTATCATTATCATCTTCATTATTATTATTATCATCATCATTATTATTATTATCGTCATCATCATTAATATTATCATTATTAATATTAATATGCCTTATGGTTTAAACGCTATAAGAAGAGCTTTTTGGGAGAACGACCCCTTCTGATCAGAGATCTGACTGGATGGGACAGAGTGTCACACGGCGCGAGGGGAGGGAGGGACTGGAGCAGGCTGGAGTAGTCTGAAAGCTATGCAGTCACGTGCTTCTGGTCGTAGCTCGCGGGAGCGCGCGTGCCGTTGGTGGCGTCTTCGCCTGAACTGTCCGCGGTTATTTCAAAACGCTAGGCTGTATTAGCCGGTAAGTGGGACTGGGATGGAGGTGTGCGAGTTCAGAGAGAGTGGCTATCCGGAGTCCTCCTAAGTTTTGCCGTGAAGCCCCCAATAAAACTTCTGAGGGAGCAGGATGGAGATGTGTCCGAGCAGAGCCGGTGCAGCGCTCGGTCACGGGCCCTACACCGAGATGACGGCGCGGCTGGACTGGAACGGCGCCGTCCACGTTCACAAGGTGCGTGTTTTCTCCATTTAAATGTGGTCAAGCGATTGAAGTTTCTTAGACTTGGGGAGGAGAAACGCTGGCCACGTCCAGGTAATATGTATGACCAGACAATAAAACGTTGCATGCAGGTAAAATGAGCGCAGGTTCACTGCCCAGCTGCTGTCACTGCTTTTGGATCAACCTGTGACTGATTAGCACTAGCATAGCATTGTCGGTGAGGCTTTTTGGGCTACATGCTCTCTTTCTTTTAATATCACCTATAAATTGTATCTCAGTTAAAAATATATATATATCCTTTCTTTGTTATCAGGCAGCGTTGGCCTAGTGGTTAGGTATATGCTCAGAAGGTTGCAGGTTCAAGTCCCCGCCCAGGCACCACCTAGACCAGAGGTTCTCAAATCTGGGCCTTAAGTCCAGATTCCGGTCCTGGATTTTGTCATCACCAGTAGATATGACTCTGGGTGTCCAATCAGTTGTATCAACAGTTCAGTAACTACTGGTGCTTACAAAATCCAGGAGTGGAATCTGGATTCAGGGTCCATATTTGAGAACCTCTGACCTAGAACAAGGTACTGTCCTGCTCCAGTGCTCCACATCTGGACGGGTTTAAATGCAGGGCTGACGTTTTAATTGTGTGACGGGGTGTGTTCACAATGACAAATGGTCTCTCTGACTCTTTCGCAGAAACTGGAAGCCAGCCCTAACCTCGACACGGTCACGTCCAGTCCGAGCCTGCAGTGGCTGCTGGAGTCGGCTGTAGTTTCGGAGGCAGAGGCCGCCTGGGAGACGTTAGCCTCGTTTTTGCCCTCCACGCTGCCAGACTGCCCCTGCGTGTCCCAGTGCCCTAGTCCAGACGTGCTCCATCCTGGGACGGGGCTGCATTCCGAGCACGTTGAACGAGGCCGCACCACTCAAGCTGTAATTTGCAATTTTAATATTTGTGTGTGTGTGTGTGTGTGTATATATATATATATATATATATTATGTGCATTTTAACAAACAAAAACAGTGAAAGTGAGGACGAGGCTTTTCATTTGACTCATCCAGTTATGGTAAAAGGGTGATATGATTCACACCTGAGTCACACCGGGGCCCGTGGGGTGAGTCATTATAGTAGCATTTGCGCGGGAGTCAGAACGTGCACAGCTCTGGGGGTGGACCAGCTTGTGAACAGGGCCGTTGGTGAGTAAGAGGAGTAGTATTTGGGGAAATCTGGCCGTGCAGCGTTGCTCTCAGTCCACAAGATGGCAGTGTCGGCATTTGGTCGTGCCAGCCGTCTAGGTTATGTAAATGGGGGAGAAGGTTTGTGAGAATGACGGGCTTATAATAAACTGGACTTTTGTCTCTTTTTCTTCGCGTAGAGTTCTCACTAGAGATTGGCTGTTGTTTTTCCCTCTGAATCACGTCTAGAAAGCCGTAGAGGAGTGTGAGAGGAGGCGAGCCCGCCGGGAAAGGAACAGAATCGCCGCGGCTAGATGTCGGGATCGTCGCCGCCTGCTCACGGACACGTTACAGAACGTGAGTCTCAAGCACTGAGGCCTGTTTTTCCCCAACTTTTAGCTGTGTGGTGGTGTTGTGCAGAGCTGTGCTCCCAATGCAAAAAGAGCATATGCATATATCTCCATTTTGGTCATGTTTTACATTTTTTTACATTTTTTTGCTGACATTTACATTGTGTGGACATTCCAACGTTATTTAACACTTAACTTTTAAAAAGTCCATCTTACATTAACCTCTATTACAAGCTTTGACTGCTTTGTGCTCGTCTCCTGACCGTTTTTGGAGATACAAGGTTTTTGTCCGACAGCAACGACGTGCCAAACTCTTGCGCTGTGCCCACAGGAGACGGAGCGTTTGGAGCATGTGAAATCCCAGCTGGAGGAAGAGATAGCTGGTCTTGAGAGGGAGCGAGAGAGGCTGGAGTTGGTCCTGGAGGCGCACAGGCCCGTCTGCAAGATGGACAGCACCATACCTGAATAATCCAGTGCAGGACTGCGTCTGCGGGTTCAGACCGGTCCTAATCCCCACTGTATAAGCTCGCGGGAGCTATAAAGGCATTACTTATGTTAACTGCATGTATTTTTTTAACTGAATAGTCCATACAAATACGTTTTGATTTGATCTTCTCTGGGAATCTCCGCCACTGTGCCACCAGTTCTCAGAGTTCAGCTCACCCAAATGCATGTCTTGCCCAGTGCTGGGGACCTGTTATGGACAGATGATTGCAGTGGGATCGCAAACAACATATCGTCGCTGTCCAAGAAGAAACGAGTATCTTCAAAATTGTAACTTTACAGGAGACACAGAAAACGTTCCTGACTTCTACTGCAGGTTAATGGGGGAACATCTTGGCACAGGTGACTTTGGAGCATTTCTATTGGTCTGTTCTTCATGAAAGTTCCACATGATGTCAAGGCCAGCTGCTGTGATGATGCAGAACAATAAAAATGGAAAAGAACAAAAGTGGAGATACGTGGTTTTCTCCTGTCCCGTCAGCAAAACCCAATAAAGACCAAAACCTTAATGACTCCTTAGTCTGGGACCAGATTATTTCTTGTAGTCATGTGTTTTAGGTCATTTTAATATGTTTAAATGCTTTGCTGATGATCCAAATCCTTGGTAAGAGAACTGTTGCATGTTTGGATGGCCGAGTGGACCACAGCAGTAGATGGCAGCAGTGTAGAGCTGTAAGATGCCGACCGTGCACTTCGCAAGCTACGCGAAAAGCGCCGCGCTGTAATCCGGCTCGTGTCTAATCCAGACAAGCTGCAGAGCAGCAGATGAAGGATCCTGAGTGATTTAGTTGTCTGTGTTTGCCTCGCAGCACAACCCTGCGTTCAATATCAGGCGTGTTCAGCGTCGACTAACGCAGGCGCACGTGCAAGGGGGCAGTTCCAAACTGCTCAGCGTCCACAGTGTGCAGGTGCCTCCTACGGACCACTACTGCCACATACACCTGCCACCGTGCTTTCCCTTCTTCAGCAGCCATCCACGGCCGTGAGCGCGCAGTGTGGCCAGGTGAGTTGGCCGTGGGGTGTAGGTGTTGGTTCAGCTCATCAGCTCTCAATGAGCTTCTTCTGGGTGGCTCCATCAGAGCAGATCCTCCTGGTTCAGGTTCACAGCTGTGTTCTTCCCTGGGCTCAGGCCTCATCATCGCCCATTTACTTAGTGATTTGCCATTTCTGGATCACACTCAAACATGTGATGTGCAGCTTATCTGTCTGTCTGTCTGTCTATCTATCTATCTATCTATCTACCTGTCTGTCTATCTATCTATCTATCTACCTGTCTGTCTATCTATCTGTCTGTCTGTCTGTCTGTCTATCTACCTGTCTGTCTGTCTATCTATCTACCTGTCTATCTATCTACCTGTCTGTCTATCTATCTATCTGTCTGTCTGTCTGTCTGTCTGTCTGTCTGTCTGTCTGTCTGTCTGTCTATCTGTCTGTCTGTCTGTCTATCTATCTATCTGTCTGTCTGTCTGTCTATCTATCTACCTGTCTGTCTATTTATCTATCTACCTGTCTGTCTATCTATCTACCTGTCTGTCTGTCTACCTGTCTGTCTATCTATCTATCTGTCTATCTATCTATCTATCTATCTATCTAGTGTAATTTGTTTAAATGTAATTGCAAATTTAAATTTTGTGGAATCTTGTGTTTAATTTTAATGTCATTTTTTAGTTTTGCTTATGTTGGTAGATTAGGCAGTGTTCGTCTAAATTACTAGTGGCAAAATGAACTTTTAAGGTGTTTAAGGTGTTCTTTGTGTTTCGAGAGGATGTCGATGGAACTGGACGTTTTCGTGGGGAACACCACCATCATTGATGAGGAGGCGTACCAGCTGTGGTTGGATGGACACTCAGGTGTGTTGTTTACCTGACGGGTGGGCGGATCGATACTGAAACACTAATACTGGGGGATACTGGAAGATACTGAGTGTTTTGTCTAAAGAGTAATCTGAACGTCCGTCTTTCTGTCAGGCTGCGAATTAAGAAATAACTTCGGAATAAATGTGGATCTGCTTTTCCTTCTGCCCTTTTCTGCTGCTTCAGCTGTACTTCAGCTTTGTACTGAAACCTGAAATGCATTTGCTGTCGTGAGGTGAGGAAAACACATTGAAACGATCTGTTGCACGTTAGAAAAAGTGGGAAGAAGAAGAAAAGTGTTTACGTGGAGAAGTAAGTCGTCGCGTTTGAGGAACATTGCTGAAATGGTTTATTACTGGTTCACGGCTGAAGCTCTGCAGCCGCACTGTGAGTCTGTGTTCAGGAGTTCGAGGCTTTTTAAAGCTCAAGAACAAACTACGAGCGATCAAATTCTGAGGGAATGATGGATTAGTGTTAATCTCTTAAAACTTGCATTGCATTGTAACTTCTTTTTGGTCTCCAGACCTGTTTGTCAGTTCCCCCTTCTGGTGCAAATGAAAACTGCACTAAGTAAAGCTGATGATCACTGGAAAATACCAGTGGCTTTCAATAACAGTGTTACATGGTTTTGCTTTCTGGCTTTTTAACTGCTTATGCCTGATACCTGTGTAAAAACAGTTCTAGAAAGTTCTAAGAGATTTCAGTTTCAGAATATTCTGGAAGTCTACTTAGCATTTTTAACCCTTTAATGGTCTGATCAGTAACTTTTGAGTCCCTATATCTTACTGAAACATACACTGAACACAGCTAAACCTGATTGTTCCATCTCTACCATTGGTGTAGCTCAGTTTTGGTAAAAACACCCCCCAAAAAACTTCATTTCACTGTGTTTTTAATTAGGGAGCTTCCTCACCAGACATGGGCCTGCTAGTTGCACTAACACACATTTGAAGACATTTTCTGGCTCTTTTACAGAGTTTTATGATAAAAATAAATCTTGACTGTTTGATAGAGGCCTATAATTAAAAAAAACGGATGATTGTTGAATAAGAATGAAACATTATTGCTCCAAATTAATATAAAAACGCAAATAGTTTTTTTAAAATCACTTTTTTCTTCGTCGTTAAAGGGTTAAAGTGAGTGGAGAATGTTCTTGAAAACAGACGTTTTTGTGGAACAACAGCCATTCTTCTTTAATTTTCTGCTTTCAGGCGAGAGGGATGGGGAGAAGACACTTAGTAACCAG
The DNA here is from genome assembly GCA_037974385.1 of Arnoldichthys spilopterus. Lineage (NCBI taxonomy): Eukaryota > Metazoa > Chordata > Actinopteri > Characiformes > Lepidarchidae > Arnoldichthys > Arnoldichthys spilopterus. The sequence goes on along the minus strand of JBBPDA010000025.1, from coordinate 7,699,565 downwards.
GAACAACTCTGTCACGTTGTGTTATTAAGATATTTATACTGACACGTTTGGTTTGACTGATCAGCTTTTCACTTTCGATAAGAAGGCACAGCCCCAAACGTCACAGCCCTCATCTTAGTCCCGCCTGTGTCCCACAGTGAGCGATGCCGTTAGGATGCGAATGGAGAGTGGAACTCTCAGCCAGTGTGATGTCAATGGAGAGGTGCTGCACAGTGACACCATGGACCAATATAGGACCTTCCAGATGTGTGAGCGGCTCCTTCACTGCCCAGCTAAGTTGGCCAATCAACTCCTCTTTCAGATCCCTGCCCACCGCCAGGCCATGCTCATTGAGAGGTATGGGTCATATGGACAGTACTCACCTGCTCCTGGCTTTGCATTCATTGTTACTAGGGCCACTTACTTTGTTGAAAATTAAACAGACTTCACTAGGTCTAGTTAAAGTTGTAGATAACAGTGCTACAGGAATCTGGTTTTTTTCCACTGTAAATTGACAAGATTTGATTGTTTATTTAATGGACATAAACAGCAAAAAACCCTTAAAAAAATAACAAATAAATAAATACATATTAAAATAATTACAATACAAATATATTCTGTATATTTTGTATAAAAACTGCACTGCCCACTGTACAGCTCACTGTATAGCCTATTGCTTATAATATAATGTACAATACACACTCTGTCTTATTTTTCTCTTTTTTTTGTTCCCATCACATAACTGTAATGATAATAATAAAAATAATAAGTCTGAACAATTGACAGTCTGCCTAGTTGTCTCTGGCAGACATATGAGCATTAAACCCACAAAAAAATGTCCCATAAAAAGCAGGATTACTATATTAGAAATATTTGTTAGTAGTTCTTTAACGAGACGTTAACTTTATTCCTAATTATAGGTATTATGAGTTTGATCATATATTTGCCAGAGAAGTTCTGGGAAAGAAACTCTCCAAAGGGACCAAGAAGGACTTGGATGACATCAGCTCCAAGACTGGTATTGCCCTGAAGAGCTGCCGTCGACAGGTGGGCTGGACAGTCCGATCACTCACTCCTCTGGGGCTGCTCACAAGATCTTCACCAGCTGGTGCTGTCGGCTCTTACACAATACGAACAAAGGACAGCCTGCAGCAGGACAATAACTCAGCAATTGAATGTGCATAAGCTGTGTTAAATATTATTCAGTATGTCTGCAGTGTTGCTCTTGCTTATAATCAGTGTAACTGTAAATTCTTAAAACTTTTACAGTCAGACAGTAAAGAGAATAATATTATAAGAATCTGTGGTAATAGTTAAAAAAAATGACATTTAAGCTAACATAAAGGAACCTTACCAGTAAAAATCAGGCCTCTTTTAGCAGTAATAAACTCCTTACTTGGCTTTGATTATATACCAAAAGCTTTTTAACTTGCGGTTGTTAAGCCACTAATCAAAAAACCAACTCTCTGTCCATTTGTGGTTGAATTTGTGAGCCAACAATCATGTTCATATCTGCATAAGTATTACATATATGTAAAATTTCAGTCTGGATTTTGGCCATATCACAGCACTGAAACAACCCAAGAAAATATAGCAACTGAGCTTTTTCTGTCCTCTGGCAGTTGACCCCACAGACGACATTATATTAGACAGACCAGGAAACCTGGCTGAGGTCACAGGAAAAGCTCTATCCTGGTTTAAATCCTACCTGACTTACTGCTGTCAGTATGTTCGCACAAACAGTCAAATGTCAGTACATACAAAAATAAAATATGGAGTCCCACAAGCTTCTGTTCTAGGACCCCTGTAATTCACGTTTTACATGCTGATACTGCGTATGATTATGCTCAAACATGGGAGAAGCTTCTGCTGCCACATAGACTACACAAAGGTAACTCGTGGCGTCCCACAGGGTTCTGTTCTAGGACCGCTATAGTTTACATTATACATGCTGATACTGGGTGTGGTCATCCGCAAACATGGGGCCAGCTTCTGTTGCTACGCAGCCAGTAAACAATTGCATTAATCAGCCATACCAGACCTACTTACATTAAATAAGATTGAGGATTGTGTAAAGGCTAGATGTCTCATATCTTTCTCCTGCTTAACTGTATAAATAAAAACAGCAGAGGTTTTGCTTTTAGGTCTAAATGCTGCCAGAAACTGATTATGGTCTAGATTATGCTAGTTTCTCAGTTGTTCCTGTGAAGATGGAGAAAAATCGTTGTCAATGTTCTGATCCAATACACATACAGTAATATTCTTCATCTTCAAAATATTGCTAATTCTCAGATCGGATTGCTGTAATGCCCTGCTGTTGGGATGTTCCAGTAAGGATCTAATCACACATCAGCTAGTCCAGAATGCAGCAGCAAAGCCCTCACTAGAACCAGGAAATCTGATCGGACAACATCAGTCCAGTACTATCAAATGTACACTGGCTTCCAGTCAAATTTTACATTGATTACAAAATTCTACTGCTGACATTCAAAGCCCTGAATGGTCTCACCACTCAGTACCTCCGTGAACTCCTCTAATGAGAACCACCTTGCTTACTTCGGTCTGTGATTTGACAATAAAAATGTGCATTGGTTTTAAATAACTGTCCTTTTCTTTCAGTTTGATAATTTTAAGCGAGTGTTCAAAGTGGTGGAGGAGCTGAAGGGCCCCCTAGTGGACAATGTGCAGCATAACTTCCTTCTGTCTGATTCTCTGGCCAAGTAAGAATGAAGATTGTGGAAAATGGTCCTAGAATGAAACATTGAAACATGCAAACAAGACCCCTTTATACTCTTGTCCCTTCACTGATTGCCGTCTCTCCCTGCAGGGACTATGCTGCGGTTGTATTTTTTGCAAACAGTCGCTTTGAGACCGGGAAGAGGAAGCTGCAGTATCTGTCTTTTCAGGACTTTGCCTTCTGCGCTGGCCAGCTAATCAGCTATTGGACTGTGGGGGCTGTTGGTAAGCAGAACTCACAATAGTGTCTATTAAAGAGCCTCTATAATAGAAAAGGCTCACTTTCCTCACTCCTAAAGTTTATGCACTATGTGAATTGTTCATTTTTCAAAACTCCCCAGTGTGTATAGTTCATGTAGTGATACTCACAAGCCTGTACTGCCCAACACTCTTTTGTCCTGCATGGTTGAGTCAGGTGAACTAAACTATAGCACAGTGGGGCCACATTCATTCACATATAATGACCCCACTCCCCTGCTTCTCTGCCTTAGGCGCGTCTGGTCTAAATTATGAAGGACGTGTGTTTCAATCCAGACTGGTTTGTGAACGAGAACCAATCATATAAGATGTCATTTACACACATCACACTTAAAAGCACCAAAAAGTACCAAACATTTAGACTTAAAAGCACCAATAATAATGTTCTAAGGGCTGAAGAGAGGTTGGAAGATATCACACCGCACACAACACTGATCTGACACAGGGGAAAGAGTAAGCGCACTCTTATGTGCATCACACTGTCAGGTCCAGTTAGTAAAATTAGACACAGGTGTGTCGAACCTGCTGCAGGTGTCGAATTTTAACCTGACATCTAGGTTTCGCTTTGCTATTGCAGTGTGTGGTGTCGTCATGCCGACAGATAAAGAAAACTCTAAGGCCTTTGGGGGAAAAAGGTTGTCGGTGCCTGTGAGCTTGGCAAGGGATAAAAAGATCTCGAAATGATCTAAAATAAATCATTCCAGTATGGGAAAAATCATCTACTCATCTCACTTTCAAACAGCCTGGTTTGACAAGGACCAGCAAATTTAACTCGAGCAGACAGTTTGTGAACAGTCTCTAAGAACTTCAGATTTTTTTTCATACGTCTATGTACATACGTCTACAGTCAGGAGGAGACTGGACAAATTTGACATGCGTGGGAGGAAAGCCTGGAAAAAGCCTGAACATTAGAGCAAGATTACAGTTCGACCAAGAGCATATAGGCAAAGACCATGAATTTTGGTACAACGGGCTCCGAACAGATTCACTAAACAGTGACAGGCTTTCAGGAGAAAAAAAACTGATTCAACTATAAATTCTACCTCATATCAAAGAGTGCTTGAAGATACTGAGAGGCTATCTGTAAAAAAACGTTAAACTAGAGGTGGTTCTTTCAATAGGTTAATGATCCTAAGCACACTAATAAATCCACCAAGAAATGACTCGGAAAGATGAAATAGTGGGTTTTGGAATGGCCTGGTTAAGGCCTGTCCAGAAGTTTCTGGCGCCAAGGGATATATTTACTTTTTCCACAGAACAATTTTACATCTATTGATATTTTTGTTAAGTAAATAATTTTAAAAAGCTATTTTATTCTTGCGTTCTTGATCCGGTATAGCACCTTTATCTGTTTCAGAGAGTTGGGATGTTTGTTTTTTGATATTTAATACATTTACAGGATTTACTTCATGTGGGAAATATGTCAAACATATGTGTGCGTCACTTACACATGGCTCACAAAACCACTGTATGAGAAAACAAGTCTGCCATAAGCATCAACGGTGCATAGGCCCCATCGTTTACATCACTCCTAAAAATAGCAGCCAATTCCAAAATCAGCCATGGCTGTCTGTGCCAGTGGAAAACCAAGCAATGCTTATCGCTAGGGCAATGCTTGGCTAGGCTCAGACTGGAAAATGGCAGTAATGACCAGCTGGGTGCCAAGCTGGAGCAAAATTATTGCACAAGCATTTCAATTGCCGTGGTTCTGTTTTTCCATTGCCCTTCTCTGTTCAACAGATAACATGATGGAAGACATGGATGTAGATCTGGAGAAGGAATTTCTGAATGATCTGAAATGCTTGAAGGTTCTAGTTCACGATAAGGACACGCTGGACCAGCATAAAAGGTAGACAAGTTGAGTGTAATAGACGTCCGGTTGGCTGAAGCTCTTGCCTGTGCTAATGTTTTTCCGTCTTGTGTCACAGCCTCGTGTGTTTCCAGCTGAAGGGAAGAATCAAAGTGTTCGGTGAGATGGAAGCTAATTTTAAGGTGCATCGCTGGCCAAAAACACAACATTAAAGGCCTAATACATCACAGGAGTGCTTATGTGATTGGCCAAACCAGACCATAACATTAGAATAAGAAAATATCGTGTGTGTCGGACCTAAAAAGGCTCTAAAAGGCAAAAATTTTTTCTCAACACTGTGCTTGGTGCTTTAATTTTTTAAACCAGGATGATCGTATAGTTTGGATCTTTTGCGTAAAATGATTAGTGTGTTCTGTCCCAACGCAAACCTGGGATGCATTTAGCCGATAGCTGCCAGTTTCTGAAGAATCATGACGAACGTGATGAAGATCGAAGTGTCTAATAATAAATCAAACTATAAAATTAACATTTTTAACACATTTTATTATTAAATTAATTTTTTTTATTATATTATATTATATATATATATTTTTAACATATTAAAAAAAGTTTTTTTTTTTTTTTACATATTACCAAAACCGCTCTGTAATATTTTCCACCAATGTTTATTGTGCATTTATGGCCTTAGTTTTGCTCATGTTTCATAATGAATCCTTCAGAACCTCTCCAGGGCCCTGATCAACATCGCCGCCAAACTCACAAATACCAAAGATGCGCGGGATCTGTTCATCGACCTCATGGAGAAGGTAACATTTCATATGTGGTGTTTTGAACATGTGGTTCCATTCAAATGACATGACACGACGGGAGTTTTTTGGCCTCAATTTAGGCACCTCAGCCAATTACATGCACTGTTAACGTTTTTACTACAAACAGCTTGTCTCCGCTGGGAGTAGACCGCACCGTCTGAAACACTCTGCCTTCTGCCCTCAGTTCATTGAACCGTGCCGATCTGATAAATGGACAGTTGGAGACCTCGCACTTTTCCTCACCCACTATACTAGCACTGCCCACACACTGGAGACATTCAGGTCAGTGTGTGCATGTGTTTCATCTAATGCTTCAGCACCCAGCTGCTAATATAAGTCTGTTATGAGCTATTTTTTGTTTTTTTTTAATCTTAGGAGTTGATAGTCGCACTTGTTGATGTGGTTTAGGGCACAGTATCACTTACTGTGAGCTTAGAAAACAAAGAAAACCTCACTGCTACAGGCCACACCAGGGCTGGTCTTCACAAAGCAAAATGCACAAATGCTCCGGCGTCTGAGACCGGTTGTGTAAACAGAGCCTGTTGTCTGAAGTGCTTAAGCTTTGTTTTTGTTTTATAGCTCACGGTAAGTCATTTAGTCTCCTAAACCACACATTATTGAGACTGTGCCACCTTGTAGAGCTGGAGGCACGTTGGGCGGATTGGGGGGGTCTATGGGTGAGATGAGATGAGATTTGTGTGACTTCAGCCTCAGCCCCAGTTGTAAACTAAAGAAGCTAAATCTGGGTTTTAAATTCGTCTTGGCTCATTGACTAAATAAGGAATAAGACGGTGTTGCCCCTTTTTTTGCCAAACTATTCCTTTAAACTTATACTGGTGTCTCCCTACAGGTATGAGAAAGATACATGGTACATTAAGATACATTAAAAGGGGAATAATCCTGAGAGTTAAAGTGCTCATTAGGCCAAAAAAAAAGCGTGAATCAGAATAAGAGATTTTATTGTCATTGTATCAGATACAAATACAGTGAAATATTGCTCGGTAGCTCTCAGACACCAGCAGCAAGAGGAAAATAGACTTAAAAATACAAAAATAAACATAAACAAAGTCTATCACGTAACATTCGTTCATGCACGAATGCATATTGTGTAACACATGAAACATATATAATGTAAAACACATATAATAAAGTTCTATATACATATAATAGTATATATTATGTAATCTAAATCTAAAATACAGTATACTGCAGTTTACAGTGTGGGGGGTGAAAGACATTCACAGTTTACCAGTTGTTTACAGATCGGACAGGATGTGTGATGGCAGAGTATGATTTATGAGTTATGATTTTAAAGGGCCCGTATTATAGAAAGCCCATATTTCCCTCACGTCTTTTAAAATAAGAAAGATTAAAAAAAATATGTAAACACTGTTAAACTTTCCCCCCGGTCCATATGCTTCATTAGTGAAAACGAAACTATCCTAAATCATTCATTTTGAATTAATGTATTTGTGATGTCACAAAAAAACATCGCATTTTCGTATACTTGCTTATTCAGTCAGTCAAGGGTGTTGCCCTCTTATTTCTTTAAACGTATACTTGTGTCTTCCTACAGGTACCAGGTGGTATGGGAAAGATACATGGGCGTCATTAAAAGCTGCATCTTGAAAATGTACCACGATTGAAACAGGGGGCGTGGCTGCATACGTGGATCACCTCAGCCCCGCTTTCTAGCTCTCTCTATACATGAACTATTGCGTTTGTCAACGTTCAGCAGTTTGTAATGTATATTAAATGAAATATATTCGATAATAACGACCAATCATTGTTTGCTACGACCCACTGTACGCTGCCGGGACAGATAAAACAGAGCACCTCTGTAAGAGCAGAGGAAGAACAGTGTTTTTCTCGCAGAGGAAAACAACAGTGGCCGTGTGTGAGAGTGTGTGAACATGTGCCTCAGGGGTGGTTCAGCAGCGGGGGGCTACAGTTGGCCCGACGGCTCCGGAGAAGACGGATGGGGGGGGTGCTGTTGGGAAACTTTTACTGCCTTGTAAAAGCCCCTGAACTGTGACAGCTGTCACCCCCACAACTGTCCCAAATGGCTCTGGAAAATTCCTCCAAATTTCAGCAGAAAACTTCTGCAACCTCTGTAGGAGGCCTTACGCTTCAAGCGCAGTGTGGCCGGCTTTTAAGACTGTCCGTTTCAAAATCCTCACTGCCTCAGCCTCCTACCTGTTGAGCTAATGGTGCTCAAGCCCTGGGCTAATGAAGAGCTATGACATGCTCCTGGCACTGGTGCCCTCCAGCAGCATGTATGGGAGGCTGTTCCTTGGGCTAAGCGTTCTCTCTAATTCGTGTCCACATTCCTCAAGCCCCCCCTCGCACACTGTAAATATCTGCAGCGGCAGATTTGAGGGAGCAGATACTAGACACTGGAGATACACCCTTAAAAAATAAAGCTGGCGATCGAGTGGCGCAGTAGAAGAAGAAAAAACTGTCCGTGAACGGCTCTTCGAGGAGTTTCGTCCTGGAACAGTGCTTCAAAGCACTGTGAAAGCGCTTCTGAAAGCCAGGTGCATTGTTTTTCTCGGGGGACTCGGGCCGGGGTGGGGCAACTGTACGTGTTGCTTGTGTTTCTTGCCGCATGAGAGATGAATTTGGAATTTGGGCCTGAGACCAGGAATTTGAATCCTAGGGGGTTAGAAAGAGAAAAGAGGAAGGAGGGAGGGAGAAGAGGGGGGTATGTGGGCTGTCTTAAGTTAATTCCATCACACACACACACACACACACACACACAGGCAATGCGGGCCCTATACCCCTCCCCTATACACTATAAACACACATTTACTGAAGCTCACTGTCTGTGGCAGGAAGGCTGAGAGGCAGAGAAAAGAGAGCCTGCATATCACGAGGACACATATGCACAAGCGTAGAGAAAAGAGCAGAAAGTCCAAACTGAGATTGTTATCTATGTAAGTGGAGGCGTTAGCCTGCCATACGGGAGCTGGAGCCACGCACACAGTGAGTAGCTGACTTGTTGCTTATTACTACCATTTGATTTGAACTCATCCTGCAAAACTGCACTGAGAACAGGTCTTGTTTTCTCGTTTTGCTTTGTTTTGCCAGGCTAAATTTACCCAAAATGCATCATTTAGTTATGAATCAGTGAACTGCTTCTTCTTAAGTGCTGTAAAAGATACGGTAACTGTGTAAAAAACTATGCAATTATCTGAAGGAGGACTTCAAGTGTGGGCAAACAGATCCTTAGTGTTTTAGGGGTTAACAGACGGCTGCCAAGCCTCAGAGTCCAAGCCTCAATTGTGCAGTGCAGGGAAATAAGTGAGACGCCAGCGTTTGCATCACTCATAGTGACAACAGCACTCAGCATTTCTGTGGCCCCCTCACTATCTACACTTATCTAGTACCTACTGTCCGGCAATCACCTAGACACTGTGTGACCTCGTCACTAGGTGATAGTGAAAATCAACCAAAAGATCAAGGAGACACTGTTGCAGCATATTGATTACTGCCAGAGCTTCCAGATTGTTCTCACAACTCGTGTCTTAAATTTCTAGTTTGACTGAAGTTGATGCAGATTGTTCTATTTACTGGCCTTGTATCTAAAAGGGTGTCCAGTCTTCTCCGCGAAGGGCCAGTGCCAGCATGGCTGCGGGGTTTCGTTCCAAATAAGCAGAAGCACACTTGATTAGTTGTCTGAAAGCTGAGAGCAACTAATCAAACGTGCAGAATCAAGGGCTTATCCTTGAATAGGATGAAAATCAGTAACCACACCAGCCCCTTGTGAATAAGACCCCCTGCCTTAGAGTCGGAGCAGACGTAGAGGCCACCGGAACAATCCTGAGAGTTAAAGTGCTCATTAGGCCAAAAAAAAGGATGAATCAGAATGAGATTTTATTGTCATTGTATCAGAATATTGTATCGAAATATTGCTTGGTAGCTCTCAGACACCAGCAGCGAGAAGAAAATAGACTTAAAAATACAAAAATAAACATAAAAAGTACAATATAATAAACAGTACGAGTAGTAATAGTATATATTATGTAATCTAAATCTAAAATACAGTATACTGCAGTTTACAGTGCGGGGGGTGAAAAACATTCACAGGTTACCATTTGTTTACAGATCGGACAGGATGTGTGATGGGAGAGTGTGATTTATGAGTTATGATTTTAAAGGGCCCGTATTATAGAAAGCCCATATTTTCCTCACTTCTTTTAAAATAAGAAAGATAAAAAAAATATGTAAACACTGTTAAACTTTTTCCCCGGTCCATATGTTTTATTTCATGGTGGGCAGTGGAGGCCTAGTGGTTAGGACACTGCCTTTGAGACCTGAAGGTTGAAGGTTCGAGTCCTGGCCCGGGCACTACTGAGGTTCCCTTGAGCAAGGTACCGTCCCACTACACTGCTCCCCGGGTGC
>JBBPDA010000025.1:7654553-7664738 GCA_037974385.1 Arnoldichthys spilopterus | reverse complement strand
CGTGCACACGTGGAGCAGCGGGCAGCTACCAACAGTGTAGTGGGACGGTACCTTGCTCAAGGGTACCTCAGTAGTGCCGGGACTCGAACCTGTGACCTTCAGGTCCCAAAGGCAGTGTCCTAACCACTAGGCCTCCAGTGGCCTGTGATTGATTTTTAAGAAACTGACTTGATGCTTCATAGATGAGGATTCACCAAGTTTTCACACTCCACACAGTAGCACAACACAGACCGTACACCAAGCTTTTGTTCATTTTTACATTCGAAAATAGCCAATTAATTATATTTTGTCCAAAATACTAAGCCTTTATTATTCATTGAATATTACGATAATTCCAAAATCAACGAACCAGCTATTCACTTTGTATCTAGATTCTCATCAACACTGCACGACACGGCGCATTTTTAAGGACTTTCAAACAACAGACAAGGAGCATAAAAAAGAGGAAGCTTCTATATTAAGGGCTTTATTTTTACTGATAATGTATGACCGTCTCAGGCATCCCATAGTTTCACCTGCGCTGTGCATTCCTACAGTATAGCAGCGCACACGAACAGTGTATTCTCCAGCATTTCACATTTTAAGGCAAATAATTCCCATTGATCAGCAATATGGAGTCAAAAACCACACAGGAAGTAACACACACTGAGACTGTAGCAAGGTGGAAGAGCTCTCCACAAGAGCAAGCATTTCAGACTGCACTGACTGAACTGCTGGATGAACACCCTACTGATCAGAATGAGCTGCAGCTTAATAATCATTCTGTCTAATCAGTGATTTGCATTGCTGTTGCTGAGGAAGTTCCAACTTCTGATAACCAAGAATTGAGGATACAGGCAGCACCACACCACCAGTAACAATATTTATTATGTAGAAATACTATTTCTACATATATATTTACACTATTATAATTATATTATTATAGTACTATAGTTATTTATTATAGTAAGACCTTTTTACTTCCTCCAGCCTGTGTATGTGGGATAACACAGGTCTATGGAAGTGGTCGTTAAGACGCTTTACACTGCGCTGGGCCAAGATATACAGAAGACAAGATGCCGAGGAAGCATGTGCTAGCCTTTAGCCTCAAATACAGGTAAAACTGGAAAAATGTGAATATCGTGCAAAAGTTCATTTATTTCAGTAATTCAACTTAAAAGGTGAAGGTAATATATGATATAGACTCATTACAGGCAAAGCCAGATATTTCAGGCCTTTATTTGTTGTGATTTTGATGATTATGGCTTACAGATTATGAAAAACCCAAATTCAAAATCTCAGAAGAGAAATTAATAGAGAAATGTGGGACCTCTAAAAAGTATAATCATGCGTATGTACTCAGTAGTTGGTTTGGGCCCCTTCTGCATGAATTACTGCCTCAATGCGGCGTGACATGGATGCGATCAGCCTGTGGCACTGCTGAGGTGTTGTGGAAGACCAGGATGCTTCAGTAGTGGCCTTCAGCTCTTCTGCATCGTTTGGTCTCATGTCTCTCATCTTTCACTTGGCAAAGCCCCATCGATTCTCTATGGGCTTCAGGTCAGGTGAGTTTGCTGGCCAATCAAGCACAGTAATCCCATGGTCATTGAACCAGGTTTTGGTACTTTTGGCAGCGTGGGGAGGGGCCAAGTCCTGCTGGAAAAAGAAGTCAGCATCGCCATAAAGCTGGTCTGCGGAAGGAAGGATGAAGTGCTCTAAAATGTCCTAGTAGACAACTGCGTTGACTCTGGACTCAATAAAGCACAGTGGACCAACACCAGCAGATGACATGGCTCCTCAAATCAACACAGACTGTGGAAACTTCACACTGGACTTCAAGCATCTTGGATAGTGTGCCTCTCCGTTCTTCCTCCAGACTCTGGGACCTTGGTTTCCAAAGGAGATGCAAAATTTGCTCTCACCAGAAAAGAGGTCCACTGTGCTTTATTGAGTCCAGAGTCAACGCAGTTGTCTACCAGGACATTTTAGAGCACTTCATCCTTCCTTCCGCAGACCAGCTTTATGGCGATGCTGACTTCTTTTTCCAGCAGGACTTGGCCCCTTACCACACTGCCAAAAGTACCAAAACCTGGTTCAATGACCATGGGATTACTGTGCTTGACTGGCCATCAAACTCACCTGACCTGAAGCCCATAGAGAATCTATGGGGCTTTGCCAAGAGAAAGATGAGAGACATGAGACTGAACAATGCAGAAGAACTGAAGGTGCTATTGAAGCATCCTGGTCTTCCACAACACCTCAGCAGTGCCACAGGCTGATCGCATCCATGCCACACCACACTGAGGCTGTAATTCATGCAAAAGGGGCCCAAACTAACTACTGAGTATATACGCATGATTATACTTTTCAGAGGTCCCACATTATTCCCTCTATTTAAACTAATTTTTTTTGTTGATTTCATGTAATATTAAAATTTTCTGAGATTTTGAATTTAGGTTTTCCATAATCTGTAAGCCATAATCATCAAAATTGTAACGAATACAGGCTTGAAATAACTAGTTTTGCCTTAAATAAGTCTATATATTAGCTTCACCTTTCAAGTTAAATTACTGACATAAATGAACTTTTGCATGATATATTTACATTTTTCGAGTTTCACCTGTATGTACGGTAGTGTCCTGCAAATACAAGATTCTTCAACCGTGGGAACTGGTCATTACAAAACTTGAGTTGATGTAAAATTTATACAACAATGTTTACAATCTCAGAACACTAAGAGCTCCAATCAACTATTCAGAAACACTGATGCATGAGAATGTTCATAAACGGCACTTCATCCCTCAGCACCCACAACCATAAAATGGAAAGGCTGCTAAGGCCATGTGAGGTTCCTGTGCTAGTTACTGGCCTGAACACATCATTGGACAGCGTGAGGTGCTTAGAGAAGAATGCTGACTGTCAACCCAGGCTGGCGTCGTGCTGTGCGACGCTGAAGGAAGGGGGATCGAAGCGGCAACCTTCCGATGGTAAAGCCAACACTTACATGGCTGCGCCACTTGGGAGCCATTCCATTGCTTTTTTTTAAGGGCGACTTTGAGAACATGTATGAGAGCACGCTGGAAAAGGCCAAGAATTCAAACGGTGTCAAATGGTATATGAGCCAGCACTGTATAGAGCAGAATAAATATGAAGTCGTCAGCAAGGTGCAGAGCCAACAATGGTATCCAACTGTAGAGCGAGGTTAGTGGCTTTGGGGCTGAGGGAAAAGTTCATCCAAGCACAGCTGAAGGTTTTCATTCTTTTCAGTATAGTGATTCTCCTTGATCTTCTTTCTGATGTAACGCGCAGTCTCTTCCCGGGCTTGCACGCTCGAGACCGTGCTGGAAAGGAAGGTTCTAAGCAGGTCCTGATTGGCCTCTACTGACATGCCCAGGAGAAAACGCAGGAAGAGGTTGTAGTTGGCATTTTTGGCGTGCAGCGCCTTGTCTACAGCACTTTTAAGCAGATCTGCCAGCGAGGGCTCCTTTGAACTTAGTAACGCTTTCAACTTGTGACTTTCGAGAACGTTCTTTCCCTGGTTCTTGAACGAAAGGAAAACATAAAGAGCAGCTATGTACTCTTGCATGGACGGATGAACAAAGCAGTCGACTTTCTCCTGATACATCACAAACTTCTCTCTGTAGAACTGCGTGCAGAGACCGGCAGTCACCACGGCATCGTGCACATGCAGACCCGACTCCGTCCAGTGCTCTTTCTCGATCCTAAACACGTTCTTCTCCAACAACTGGAAGGCCATCTTCCCAAGTTTCATGAGAAAATCCTGGTCACTAAGGGCAGACTCTTCTCTCTGGCAGTTCTGCAGTCTCTGGCCACGCATGCCAATGTGCACCAGCAGCAAGTTGGTGTACAAATGAGTCATTGCCTTGGGGAGCTCTGTCCCGACTGGCAGATTTTCTAAATCTCGCTCCAGCACGTTTTGCACCACCCAGCAGAACAGTGGCATGTGGCACATTAGGTAGAGCATCTTGCAAGACTTGATGTGAGCGATCACTCTGTCTGCGAGCTCCCTCTTCCTGATCACCTTCCTGAAATAGGCTTCCCTTTGCTCGTCTGTAAACCCACGAACCTCGTATAACTGGTGGATGCACTCAGCAGGGACCAGGTTGATCGCCACGGCCCGGGTGGTGACCCACACGTAGGCGGTGTACAAAAGGTTTCCCCTGATCAGATTGGTGATCAAAATTCGCAGCGTCGTCGGCTGCTTCAGATCGCACCAATATGCAGTTCTGCGAAAATCGAGGGGAACCATACAGTCGTCTAGGCCGTCACAGACGAACATCACGCGGCAGTCGTCAAAGTCAAGGGTATCCACCTCCTTCATTTCTGGATAGAGGCGGTAGATTAAGTCCATGAAGGCTATTTTGTCGTCTCCCATCTGGTTCAGCTCCTTGAATGGCAGGGGAATTAGGAAGAAGACCTCTTGGTGTGCTTTCCCCTCTACCCAGTCTAGGATAAACCTCTGAACTACAGATGACTTGCCAATGCCTGGACTCCCTTTCGTTATCAGTGTCCTCATATGCCTTGACTTCACAATCTCAGAGTCAAAGATGTCCCTACAGGAAATTGCCTCTTTGTCGCCACGGCTGTACTCTTGCAGCTCCTCGATTTGCCTAAACTCATGCTCACTGTTGATAGCAGCGTTTGCACCTTGTGTAATGTAGAGGTCTGTGTAAACGGCGTCAAAAAGGGTCTGTTGTCCTTGCTGGGCCAGGCTTTCATAAATGTTCTCGTACTTTCTTTTCAGAGCCACTTTCAACTCGTAACGGACTTCATCTGCGTAGGAGAAAGTCAAAGTTAATTGTTTGTCATGGTGAACACGCTCAATCACACAACATGCACCACAATGAAACGTGACATCCACATTTAACCCTTCACACGTGGAGCAGTGGGCAGCTATCAGCAGCACCCGGGGTCCAGTGTAGTGGGACGGTATCTTGCTCAAGAGAACCTCAGTGGTGCCTGGGTTTGGATTTGAACCTCTGACCTCCTGTTCACAAGGGCAAGGCCTTAAGCACTAGGCCACCACTGCCCACTAAGCATATATTTTGAGTATAAAATTGGAAAAGAGAAGAGAACAGGATTATTTTTCACTCTTACTTCTTTTGCACAGTCCCTGCAGGTAGTCAGCCACCTTCTTCAAATTCATTTCTCGCAGGACCAGGTGCGTGATCTTCAGAGACACCTCTATATCACAGATCTCCAGCATTTTATCTACCACATCAACAATGTCCAAGCCATCTAGTGGATCTCGAAAGCACTCGGGGTATCGCTCCCACAAGATTCGCTTGAAGTTCTTTAACTCATCTGCAGTAAGTTTCTGCAGGCAGCTTTGAAGGGCCTAGAACGAACGAGGAAACGGATTCAGTTGGCGCAGTATGAAATACAGCAAAAACTCTCCACTCACAAATTGTTCGAAAATCAAAGCCCAGTCTTTGTTTTCTAAGGGCATGAGGTTACCTGCCAGTGGCTGGCATCTCCAGGTCTCCAGATGCCAGTCTGGCATCTGGAGACCTGGAGATGCCAGCCCCTGGCAGGTACCCTCATACCCTGAGAAAACAAATGCCACGATGGAACGTTTCTCACCTTGAAAGCAAATTCCACAGTAAGTGCAGGATGCCGCTTCTCGTTAGGATCTTTTATTAGCTCCGGTTTTTGGGGAGGAGCAGCGGCAGCAGCAGCACTCGGCTGACTGCAGGATTTCTTCCGTGACCTGTATCTTAAAGAGTTCAAACCGAACGTTAGATGTCATGTGAGGGCACAATCACGAATCCTGACGATCTCGACACTCACCTCCGTTCAGTTTTGCTTTCGCCTTCCTCGTCGCTGCAGAAAGAGAAGTCGCTCGACGATGAAGAGTTCTGTCTCTCCAGATGGACCCTGTGGGAAAAGGTCTGGACGTTCAACAGCGTTTCCTCTCTCCTGAAACTCCCCCTGTGTGTCTAGCACATATTTAGCCACAGTTCATTGAACACACTGGCTACACCAATGGGCGACTGACTCACTTAGTGGTGACACCAGGTGGAGAGTCGTCTTCAGCCTCTGGGTCGGACATATGGAACGACCAGTCCTCACTGTGCATAGACACATAGCTTGGGGCAGGTGATGCAGCTCTCTCCACGTCGTATCTAAGGAAGACGTCATCAAAGAAGATGGAAACATAAAGGATGTATGGTTCTCGAAGGAAAACGTAGATCAAGGTTCTCCAGCTCTGGTCTTGGAGGGCGATTTCCCTCCTCAAACACACACTAAACAGGTGAGATGATCCAGGTGTGTCTGAGCAGGGAAAGCATCAAACTTGCACTCAGTGTTCATGAGCGTGTTCCTCCGAATTTTAGTGTCTCACAGCTCAAAACTTTTTTTGTATGGAAATGATGTAAAGATTTGATGGGAAATCAACGCAAACATGTTTCTCACAATGCACGTCAAGTTTATCACCTTGGCAGTTTTCCATTGGTCTTTTGTGTGTATTTATAATGTAATACATAATATATAATAATGACACTGGTGCTTAAAAGTTTGTGAACCCTTTACAATGTTCTATATTTTTATATGAATATGAACCTAAAACATCTTTTTTTTAGTTAAACAATATTATATTTCATGTATCTACTGGAAAAATGATCCAGTAACAGATCTGCATGTGGCAAAAGTAAGTGAACCCTTAGGATCATCATATGATTTGAAGGTGAAAGCAGAGTCTGGTGTTTTCAACCAATGGGATGATACTCAGTTGGGAGACACAGGGATCCAGCAAAGCCTGATCACACATACAACACATCTGTGGAACAAACGAGACGTCTGTGGACCACAGGAAAAAAGCAGTTGAAGCCCATAAAGCTGGAAAAGGTTACAAAAGCGTCTCTGAAGAGTTTGGACTCCACCAACCAACAGTCAGTCAATTCTAAAGGAAAATGTCAAGACATCTGTCTGTGAACTGAACCTCAGTTACTGTGTCGTTTGTGTCTAACTGGGGATTCTTCATCTATTCATAGGAGAAATCAGATGATGTTTAAGGTCACGTTCATATAAAACATACAGAAAAAATGTAAAGGGTTCACAAACTTTCAGGCACCACTGCGGAAGACGTGAGATACATGTATTATTCATTATTATTAGCCTTTCTTTCGCTGTATAGTGGGCGAGGCAATATTAAATAGACGTGTCACTGATAAAATAATACGCAAATAAATATATAAATAAATATAACATAACAATAACAATAAATATAATGAATACGACATTTGAATTGCAACTAACGAATTATTTATTTATTTATTTGATCCTCTCGTGGTTTGTCATCCAACGTGAAATAATTCAGTCTGTCACAGTTGCTCGCCAAACTCGGGTGTGCGGTTCTGACGCTGACCCATTGAACTCGACTGCTGTTCAGCGTTTCCCGTGAACACAGTGGCACAGTTCTCTCCATATAGTTCCGCAGATTCACGGCCCGGAAAGCCACAGAGCACACGATGCTGGAGAACGGTGCTGGCGGCTGCTCGGGTCGTCTCTCTTCCTTATGAGTGAAAGTGACTATTTGTCATTGTAAACACGCTCAAGCACTACAACGAAATGTGACCTCTGCATTTAACCCATCGTGGAGCGGGCAGCCACCAACGGCGCCTAGGGAGCAGTGTACTGGTTGCTCAAGGTACCGTCCCAGTAGTGCCCGGGCTGGGATTCGAACCTGCGACCTTCAGGCCACTAGGCCACCACTTCCTTATGTTGTGGTCCATCACTGGAGAAGAGCTGGGGCACCTCTTCACATTTGCAGCGGCGCTGTGGGGTTTTATCTTGGGCAGAAAGTGATGAAATAACACCGATAACCTCAATAAACTCTCATCAGAGTCACCGGGTCTGCAGGTGCTGATTCTGCACTGTCTGCGAGCTGTACCATATCTCTAGCTAAATCACTGGAGACATTCATTATTTGTGATCACAATTATATATATTTTTGCACATTATTTAATTATAATATTAAATAATGATTTATTCAATGACACGTGTGTCTATTTAACACTGCCACTCCCAGTCTTCCACATTCCTCAGGCCCAACTTCTCGTTAGAAGGACGAAAACTTAAAACCTGTGCAGTGCGTGTGGATCACCAGCAGGTGGCAGCCGTTGCACGGCAAACGCTATTGATACGCTCACAGTGGCTAAAAAAGTTCTACCTGTCTGCGACTGGCTCCCAGTGTCTCAAATCAAGCGACGGTCTTCTTTCTGGAATAACGTCGTCGTCCTCCTCCCCGTGCTCGCTGCCGAAGGCGGAAGCGCCCTGGCCGAACGGCAGGCTGTTGTCCGAGCCTGTCTCCATCGCGCAGCAGCGGCGCTCGCTCGGTCGCAGGCCGCTCGTGTGTGTTATGCAGGTTTAAGTGTGACAGGATATTTTTTGGGGGGGTGGTAGGGAAATTCACGCCTTCATTTCGCACACTGGTGCAGCTGGGGCGTCAAAACTTCGGCCTAAACAAGTCCAACAACTTTCCTCTGCTATAAGACGTCCTCCCGCCCTCCCGTCCTCCCTGCGCTCGTTTGGCTCGAAGCAGCCGTGAGATTTTCGCTCCTCGAGCAGGCGACCACTGCTGAAACTCTGGTGAATCGCCACAGGTCCAAGTTCCATTCTCCACTGGACCTGAACGTTCCGCAGTCCAGGCCTCAAACTTTACTTTCGCTTCTGCGCCTGCTCTACTTCCTGTCTCTCTTAAAGAGACACGGGCTCACCAAAGGCTCCTCTGCCCCTTACTGCACGTCATAGGCCGGTTAGGGTTCTCTTACACCATGTGGTGGGCATCTCCAGTCCCGGAGGGCCGGTGTCCAGCACAGTTTGGTAGATCCACTGCTCAAACACACCTGGTTCAGCTCACCTGTTGATTGGCGACACTCAGCCTCCAGGAGCTTCAGACAAAAACTTTACTGGTCCCAGAGGAATCGAAATGGTCAAGCTGCCCACCGCTGTGGAGCTGAACGGAGGACAGAGATGTTCCAAATTACAGTACTGAGTTTTAGTCCCTGGAGAAATTTCTCAACAACAAAAAAAACACTAATATTGTACTAAACAGTGGTGTGTGTGTGTATCAGTGTGTTGGTTTGACCATTCCCAGAGTTCCCCCCTAGTGGACGCCCAGTGTTACTGCAGTTCCCATCAAATCACTGGTTTGGGCTCAATCGCTCTTCCATTAGATGAACATAGGGTGTAAAGACTTTTGGCCTGCACTGTATATTCAAACACCAGCACATTAAACATGAAACATCTGAAACACAATTACAGAGGCATAAAAACCACAACAGAGGCACCAGTAATGAAAGTTTACCCCACTGCCTTTAACAGACCTGCATATTGAAGTGAAAGTGACTATTTGTCATTGTGAACGCACTCAAATACCACAACAAAACATGACCTCTGCGTTTAACCCATCACACGTGGAGCAGCGGGCAGCAATCAACAGCACCCGGGAACCTCAGTGGTGCCCAGGGACTTGAACCTGTGACCTTAAGGTCCCAAAGGCAACGTTCTAACCACTAGGCTCCACTGCCCAGGAAAGATTGCATGAAAGGTTCCCAAAATATTATTCTGTCCAGATGGTTTTTCTTCAAAAATCTCAGCCTTCCTAAAGGAAGCAGGGTATTCGGAGCACGGTGCCGGTGTGTTATGAGATTTATCAAGAGTACATTTCCGTTCACGGACAATTTAGAAGTTTGTGTCTACTGTTGTGAACGTCACCGACTGATGCCCCAGGTATGAAGACTCGGGGGTGGAATGTAAGAGCAGTAAGTGCCTGAATGCACCGCACACTTTCACACTTCCCAGTATCAGAGGAGCCATAGGAGCAACACGCAATATGTGATTTGTTATAAACTCTCTGCAAACGGTCACTGCTCACGTTAGCATGTGTCTGCCTTGTAATGTAGGCCCAAACATCAAGAAGGGTCATATGTAAGGTGTGGAGCTCCACAATAGGCGGAACAACGTGACCTCCTCGCTGGAAGCACATTTCCTCAGAAGAGAAAGGTAGGTGTTCTGTATTTCTGTCTAATAAACTGTCTAAAAACAAAAGACGGCTGGAGGAAATATGTGTTTACTAAGAAGTTAATGAAGAACAACTGACACATACGTGTGGACCAGAGGAGGACGGGTTCCCCCTTCTGAGCCTCGGTTCCTCCCGAGGTTTCTTCCTACAGCTTAGGGAGT
>JBBPDA010000025.1:7596398-7607626 GCA_037974385.1 Arnoldichthys spilopterus | reverse complement strand
AGGGAACCTCAGTGGTGCCCAGGGACTTGAACCTGCAACCTTCAGGTCTCAAAGGCAGCGTCCTCACCACTAGGCCTTCACTGCCTGTAGACATTACACATCATTTTACACAACATAACAGAGTTGTTTTATTTTGGTTCCTGGTACAATGCGTGTTCTCTCTTCGGCCTAAAATTGATAGTAAATGTCTGTTGTTCCACAAAAACGGCGCTTCTGTGCTCAGGACGACGACATTTTGACATGTGTCTGTTTTCTAGAACGTTCTCCATTCACTTTAAACACGAAGTAGAATTACCAGAATATTCTGGAATGGTAGAAACTGTCCAGAAGCTTCTAGAATAGTCCGGAAGTATCTAGAACTTTCTGGGACTGTCCAGAAAAGATGATGATTCCTGTTTTGCCGCTATAAATAGGAAACATTTTTGGTTTGTGATGAATAGAGCTGTTTTTACACAGGATTTAGACACAAACAGCTGAAATACAACACTTGGTGTAACATTTTGTTACGGACATGTCAACTAAATATAGGAAAACCAACTTAATTCAGAAATGATAAAGCTTACTCTGCAATAGAATAACAGCATGAAGGTTCCTATCGTTGACAAGCAATTTTCTGACACAGTGCCACTTAGTGGTCAAACTTGGTAAATACACTGATTGAAACGGATCAGACTGTTCGACGAGAGAGCTTCTTTTCGATCTTTTTCTCTCTCTCTGTCTTACTTTTTCGCTCCTGATTTCACCTCATGACCTGTCATGAGGCATGAGGTTCACAGCTAACCATAAGATTTTTTGATGTTTCAAATCCAGCAGGACTAAACTAGTTTAATCAAAGAAAAGAGAATTACAGTCGGACGTGGGCTCACTAAAAAAACGTTATATGCACGTTTTAATGACTTTGTGCTACTTTCTATTTCCACACTTTCTGTATCTCTAAAGCAAACTTAGTTCTGGGCCTCATCAGTCAAGGGCCCTGGCCCGGCTCACCCTGTGAGAACTAAAGCACCCAGTACAAAGCTGGACACACCCACTTGATGTATGCAGTTTTTGACAAACAACCACACCTCTTGGTCTCATTGTTGCCCATCCTTGACATCCGATCTCAGATGGGTGTTCTACACCATCTGGAAGAAGTAACGCCCTTACCCCTCCAAGCCCTGCCTGCCGGAATGTGAAGACTCACCCTCCGATGCACTGAGGGGAGAAATGCACGCGTCTCTCCATGCACTGTTTTTACTGTCCCTCCACGCCCCAGAAGTCCCCCCCCCCTCCTTTTTTAGACACCGTTTCTTATTTTATATTTGAAATCACACAGAGATTGTATTATTGTTTTTGTTTTTTGTTGCTTTGTTTGTGGGGTTGTTCTGCTTGGGCCCTCCAGGGAGCGCTGTGGTGCGGTGTGTGAGTGGAACGCTGCTTGTGACACTGAAGACTGGAAGGGTGACTAAGCATCCTTTCCGCCTCCCGCTTCCAAAGACAAGCGGTCTCTGAATCGAGAGAATGGCAGACAACCAGCTTTTGGGTTCAGAATTGACGATAAATGGTGTATTTTACTGTAGCTCCGCTGATGTTCGTGAGTGTAGATTTTTTGGTTTCCCTTTGTTACTGTGGTTTGAGTGTGATTTGATCCCTGGGAAGTTTAATAATAGTATTGCATTCTGGGATGCTGGGATTGCACCGGTAGGATCCTTCTATCCAAGCAGAAGCGTCTGAATATGTTTTAAAAGGGAAAACTGCAGTGGCAGATTTCATGCTTGTTTTATTTTTGCTGAACTGTGAATGTTGTTTTTTTTTTTTTAGGTTTTTTTTTATGATTAGAGCCTCCAGCGCCGGTTTTTACATTTCCCATTGGAATTTTATTTGACTAACGCATGTGCTTGAAGAAAAGAGGTTTTTATTGAAGGTTCACACGTATTTACATTCATGCCTTTGATCCATATTAAGGTGCTTCGTTGATATTTATTTGAATTGGTTTGACCAAATACCAGTATTCCCGCCCTTAAAAAAACCTTCTGTTCATGAGAGTGGAAAATAACTATTAAAGCAACTTGGAGAGAAAAGATTCTGGCCTCTGGTTTGTCTCCTCTGTGTGGTGCTGTATAATGTCCTGGATATGTGGATCCTGAAACTAGAACAAGCAAGAAAGAAACATTTCGGAACATATATATGAATGAAAGTGACTGTCACTGTGAACACACTCAAGCACCACAATGAAATGTGACCTCTGCATTTAACCCATCACACGTGCACACGTGCAGCAGCGGGCAGCTACCAACAGCGCCCGGGGAGCAGTGTAGCGGGACGGTACCTCAGGGAACCTCAGTAGTGCCTGGGCCGGGACTCGAACCTGCAACCTTCAGGTCACAAAGGCAGTGTCCTAACCACTAGGCCTCCACTATATATATATATATATATATATAGTAAATAAGAATTTTTAAAAAGTATGTTTTAATAAATAAAAGATTAAATAGTAAAAAAATGTAACTACTATAAGACTCTTAGTATGAAAACAGGAATATTAAAAGGGTAGAGCTAATAAATAAATTGCAGTAATAAGTGAATAATAATTGAAAAGAAATTTTGGCAAAAAAAAAATTTAAGCTGCTTTTAAAAACCTGTTTCTGAACAATATTAAAAGTTATTGTGTTCCAAAGGTTTGGGGCATGAAAACGGAAGCAGCAGCCTTACCAGACTTCCTGTGCTTTGTTCTAGGAAATGTCAGTAAAGCGTCATTTGCTGATCTCGAGGCTCAGTTTAGAATGTGTCCAGTCAGGTGTGAGTGTGCTGATCGTCCATTAAAAACCAATAAACACAGTGTAAAATCAATCTGAAATGAAACAGGAAGTGTAATGAAGCTAAAACAGGGCCTAATACAGAACCCTGTGGGACACCCATGAAGTTGCTTTGGATAAAAGCGTCAGCCAGATGAATGTAGGGAAATGTATCTCTGACTGTCAATGCGCTGTTTGTCCTGTTCTTATGAATCAGAATCATGTTTAGCCAAGTATGTGAGCGAACACACAAGGAATTTGTTTTCCGGCTGATGGCCGAAGTACAACAGTGTAAAAACATCAGTAAAAAACACAACACAACAAAATATAAACGACACAATGAACAATATACTGAGCAGTATAATAAACAATATATACAATCTAATGTGAAGTGAAAAGTGAAAATTTGTCACTGTGAACACACTCAAGCACCACAACGAAATGCAACCTCTGCATTTTCCCCAGCAGTGGGCAGCTACCAACAGCACCCGGGGAGCAGTGTAGTGGGACGGTACCTTACTCAAGGGAACCTCAGTGGTGCCCAGGGACTCGAACCTGCGACCTTCAGGTCTCAAAGGCACCGTCCTCACCACTAGGCCGCCACTCCCCACAATTACGTATATAATTACGTAATATGGATTAATATTAATGAATATAAAGATAAATGTTAATGTATAAAAGTGTTATTTGAACATATGTTTATACTATTAATCTGTATGTATGTATATATGTATGAAGATATGTATGCATATATATAATATACATGTACATACACAAATGTATAAAAACAATACAATGTAATAATCAATGTATGTTTTATGTTGTGTAGCTTTGCAATGATGGGCCTTCCTGGTCAGGTCTCCCTCCAAAAAAAAAGATTTTAAGGGTTAAATAGTTAAAAAAAAAGGCAAAAATCAATCAGAAATGTATTTGTAGCCAACCTTACACCAGAAGAGGCCTGTGCTGATTTATTATTATTACTATTATTATTATTATTCGATAAAACTACAGCTCAGCAGTGTAATCTACGACTAATTCGGTTTACGTGACCAGCTCTGGCCAGAATCCGATGGAGAGCTCTGATGTGGTGGAATGGGGGGAGGGGGAGGGGGAGGGAAGCCTCCGAGTAAAATGGTGGGGCAGAGTGAGGGGGGGTGGCAGAGGCACTTCGCGCGTCACCGCACCATTACGTCACCCTTTTCCAGCTCTCGCACGTCTTTGCGGACCTGCGGCGCGCTGCCTTGTGGGAAACGTAGTCCCTTTCCCTTACCGAGCGTCGTTCGGCGTCTCAGTGCGCCGTCCGCCCGTCGCCACGCCTACCCATAATGCCGCACCGAGAAGAACGCTGTCGGTGGGTGGGGACTTGTGCGTGTGTGCGCGTCGGGTCTGCCTGGATTTCCGCGGCCGCCCGTGTAAACTCGCGTTTTAAGCAGCTGCGAACCCGACCGGCAACTGTCGTATGGTGCAGAGAGGAGACGAGGCTTCCCGTTCCGATAGAGAAGTCTTCGGGTTGGTGGCAGGATGGAGAAACAGCTGCATTTGAACTTGTTAGCTTCCAGACCCCCGATGGCGGGGGGACTGCAGTCCGGGGCCAAAATGCGAATGGGGTGAGTTTACGTTACGATGCGGGCAGGACTTCCACCATCTCCGCACGCTTCTCGCTTCTGTGCCCGTAAGACAGACTTTTCCTCCCCCCTGCGGCTTCTCCAGGGCTGCACACTGATCACGACTTGCCTGGTGTGTGTCGTTACCCGATCTGGACACTGCGCATGCGCTCATTCGGACCAAACTAAAACGATACAGCGTGTAAATAATAATTTTCTGTTTTGTAGCTTCCAGTTATGGGATGCAACGAGCCACGATCGTTCCGTGCATTTTAAGCAATATTGTGGGATTATTTTTGTATCAATGGCAACATAAATAATAATTAACAATAATAATTTCACGTATTTTAAACAGAATTAGTATTGATACATTTTAATCCCTACAAGAATAATCAAAATATTTTTTAAAATGCATGCACGTATTACAATTAAATACGTGCATTTTAAACAATATTTTGGGATAAAAATTATTGAATCAATTTCAACATTATTATTTTTTTTATTAATGTCAAAATTGATACATTTGAATCCCTACGAGATAATAATCAAAATATTGTTTAAAATGCATGCACTTATTATTGTTAAGAACATGCATTTTAAACAATATTTTGGAAACACAATCCCAGGGTTGCTTGACACACACACACAAAAACCCTAAGCAGAAAAGAATAATGATGATAAAAATAGAGATGTAAAATCCTGAAAAGATCCGTCTTTAGTTCATATTTGCGGGTAGAAAAGGAAGAACGATCACAGGGAGACTGAGAAAGAGGATCCCAAAGTGAAAGAGAGCGAGAGAGAGAACAGGGCAGTGAGGCTTTAAGTATGTGAATGGTTTGAGGAGATGTTCCTGTACAGCTTCATCATCTCTTTCCCAGATCAGGTGTTCCAGTGTATTCTAGCTGGAAGGAAACTGTATGACCACATTAATGACTAATGCTAAATGTGCTGGAAATGCTCATAATTCATCTGTCTATGATCATTCAACATATTTTAAGATTAATACCTATGAATATGCACGTCATTCTGTTCTATGATCAACAGCCGTCATTCACCGGACTGAACCATGTGGTAAAATACACCGTAAAACTGCGACGGGTGACTGTAGCGAAAAATTATTGCACATATGTGGTCAAAATCAGGTATTTGGTTCAAACTGGGAAACGACAGCGTGTCCGGTCCTCGCGCAGTTTAAGCAGCATCGGTTCTGAGTGAGCTGTATGGTCATAGTTGACACGTGTGTTGGTGGAGAAGTTGTTTAATGAGACATTTGACTGCATCTGTGCACTGGTTTTGGCGAGAGAACCCAAATGAGCTACAACGTCTTCAGAGTTTCTCAAGGTTGGCTTCCACAATGATGCTCCTCCCTCCTGTGCTCACTCAGCCAAGGCTGTAATTGATCACGACTCACTTGGGCATGAACACTGCATGAATTGCTGAACCCTCACATAAAGGGCTGTACCTTAAGCTGTAAACGGTGAACGGAGTGACTCCTCCTTACCCGTGGTGTTTCATCACAGCTGCTTACGGCCATACCACCCTGAGAACGCCCGATCTCGTCTGATCTCAGAAGC
Organism: Arnoldichthys spilopterus; assembly: GCA_037974385.1. Classification (NCBI taxonomy): domain Eukaryota; kingdom Metazoa; phylum Chordata; class Actinopteri; order Characiformes; family Lepidarchidae; genus Arnoldichthys; species Arnoldichthys spilopterus. Next base: position 7,601,677 of record JBBPDA010000025.1, on the reverse strand, counting down.
TAAGCAGGCTCGGGCCTGGTTACCTGGGTTAGTACTTGGATGGGAGACCTGCCTGGCAATACCAGGTGCTGTTCTTGGTGGGCCGTGGCGGCCTAGTGGTTAGGACGCTGCCTTTGAGACCTGAAGGTCGCAGGTTCGAGTCCCTGGGCACCACTAAGGTTCCCTTGAGTAAGGTTCCGTCCCGCTACACTGCTCCCCGGGCGCTGTTGGTAGCTGCCCACTGCTCCATGTGTGCACGTGTGTCGGGTTAAGTGTAGAGGTCACATTTCGTTGTGGTGCTTGAGTGTGTTCACAATGACAAAGAGTCACTTTCACTCCCCCCCTCCCCCCTCTCTTTGTGTCACCTAGGCCTGGAAGGAAGAGGGACTTTTCTCCTCTGCCGTGGAGTCACTACTTTGAAACCATGGAAGACGTGGAGGTGGAAAGCGATAACGGCAGAGACATATCCTTCTCCGTACCATGACGTGCAAACATGATTCACGGTGCATTGCTTAGGAAGTGCACAGATTTCTGGAGATAATGTCACACGCACCTCCCGCTCGGTCTTTGCGCACGTCATGTTATTGATGTGCTGTGTTGTTCTTTCTATCCTGTTTACCACACCTTGACTCCTCTGCACACATTCAGAATCTACAGCAGCGGCTCCCATGGTCCTGTGCTGCTCCTGCTTCACGGAGGAGGCCACTCCGCACTCTCTTGGGCTGTGTTCACTGTTAGTTTCCTCCATGTTTTGTGAACATTTAAATCAGTGCACTGTGGTTGAGGTTTACGTCAGCTTTTAGCACTGTAAACCGGGCTGCCCAAATCTGCTCCCGGAGGGCTGGTGTCCGGCACAGTTTGGTAGGTCCTCACTACACCTGGCAGTGAACAGGCGAGTTGAACCAGGTGTGTGTGAGCAGAGAAGCCGCGAAACTGAGATGGACACCAGCCCTCCAGGTGTAGATTTGGGCAGCCCTGCTCTAAATTCGGGGACAGGCTGGGCACTGGGGGCTGTCAATCAAGCATACTCTTTAGAATGTTAGACCCCGCCCTGTTTACAGATGATCAGTAAATGTTTTTTTTATAATTTGATAAAATTTGATTAATAATTGATCAAAGCTTAAAAGAGAATTTCAGTGCAGGTCCTGGCCTCTGGTCCTGAAGGGCTGGCGTCCAGCACGGTTTGGTAGTTCCTCCACTCAAACACACTCACTAACCCTGGTGCTGAACAGGTGAGTTGCACCAGGTGTGTTTGAGCAGGGAAATCAGCGTAACCCTGCTGGTTGCTGGCCCTTTTTTGCTCTAAAAGGTCAAACTTCATATCAGTATGTGGTTGTTTTTATTTCAGGGCGTCATCTGTAGCAGGATTAACTGCAGGGTTGTAGCTATGGACCTCAGGGCACACGGTGAGTGACCTTTAAGCTGTCAGGAAGAGGCCGTATCTTCTGTGTTTACTAGCTGTGTACCTTGTTGACGTATGGTCCTCCATCGTTTGCCCTGCCTTTTTCTGTTTGATGACCTGTAGGAGACACAAAGGTGAAAAACTCAGAAGACCTATCAGCTGAGACCATGGCCAAGTAGGTTCCTATACCTTTTCCATTAAAGAGTCTTCGAAACTCGTATTACTTTCCTTTTCTTATGTGTGAATCTTCTCGTCATGCAGGGATATTGGGAAAGTTGTGGAAGCTCTCTACGGTGAAAACCCGCCCCCAATTCTGATGATTGGACACAGCATGGGTGGAGCAATAGCAGTTCACACTGCTGCGGCCAATCATGTTCCATCTTTGCTTGGGCTTTGTGTGATTGATGTGGTGGAAGGTAAGGAGGACGGCCCCCCTGTGGCGATTCTGTGGGACATATTGGAGAGAATTAATTATTTTTTTTCGATTAAGTGCACCAGAAATGACCAGTGCATCCACAATGTACAGGTTTCGGCACAACTCGGGCATCGCTCCCCTCTGAATATTCTCTTTAGATATGTGAGTGAAAGGGCCTTAACTAAAAAGGCAGAAAATCTTTATTAATTTGCAACATTTATATGTCAAAACAATGTGTAAACGAAAAACTGAGTGCACTAACGTATCAGACGTGTGCGCTTTAACCAGTCATGACTGTAAATGTGGACTTCGGCTGCATACCCACCGATCAGCTGTGGGCAGTGTGTGGGCGGTGGCAGCCTAGTGGTTAGGACGCTGCCTTTGGGACCTGAAGGTCGCAGGTTCGAGTCCCAGCCCGGGCACTACTAAGGTACCCTTGAGCAAGGTACCGTCCCACTACACTGTTGGTAGCTGCCCGCTGCTCCACGTGTGCACATGTGATGGGTTAAATGCAGAGGTCACATTTCGTTGTGGTGCTTGAGTGTGTTCACAGTGACAAAGAGCATGTTGTGTGTATTACATGTTGAACGTCTCATCGTAGTTGTGTTTCCAATGCTGTTTGTCTTGTATTTTGTGCAGGCACAGCAATGGACGCCTTGAACAGTATGCAGAATTTTTTGAGGAGTCGACCAAAAACCTTCAAATCAGTGGAGAACGCTATTGAGTGGAGGTACATGCAATATTGATCTGCATTTATAGCAATATCAATATCATAATATCAGTTTGCATCAATATATAGGTATGTGGTACATGATCTGAGGGAACGTGTGTGAAAGTCTGTGGACGTCAGTTTCACCCGTTTTCCCCCCGAACTCTTCTGTGTTTTTATTGTCAGTGTGAAAAGTGGACAGATCAGGAATATTGAGTCGGCTCGCGTGTCCATGGCTGGTCAAGTGAAAAAGTAAGTGATCTCGATCAGAATTTGGGCAAAATTTAAATTCAAAATCTTTTTTTTCTTTTTTTTTCCATTTTTGAAGTATTTGCCGTGTTAAATGAATGATCATAACTTAAGTATTTGTGTTGTTTTTTTAGATGTGAGGAGCCCTTGAATAGTCCTGGCCTTTCTAAGAGCATCAGTGAAGGGATCATTGAGGAAGAGGAGGAGGACGAAGAAGGAGGTGAATCTAACCACAAAAGGAAGAAGGAAGACGACCAAGAGGTAGAAATCGGTGGTTTTCAAAAAAAACTCCACAAACGGAAAAAGTCTTCATTTCTATTTAATGAAATCCATTGATGTAATGACACGTCTGTTTATGTCTTTATGCAATTTTTGGTATGTTACTTTTGATTAAATTTTTTTTTTTAATTAGTACCCATCTACTCTGCCACTAATCACATGGGCCCTGTTCACACCTGGCATTAACATGTGCATGAATGATGCGGTCACAAATAGACGCCAGTTCCCACTTGGCATTAGGATGCGTCTCTACGTGCGTCTTGAGTGACAGGAGGACGTTATTTGAGTAGGTGTTTTTTCAGAGAGACCCAGCACACGCTGCTATAAGATAGTGGTCAGATATGGCCCAGACCACCACTGAATGTGCCATCAGCACACAGATATCAGTGCGTCCTTGGATCTGCCAGGATGCATGTTAATGGCAGGTGTGAGCAGTGCAATCAGTGTTTTTAAACGTGGCTATTTATCGTCATGAGCTTCAGAAGGGTCACATGACCCCTACCTCATGTCTGAGTAGCTATTTTTAGTAACAAAGCTGCCATTTCATTGTTTTGCCTCCACTGAGGCTTTCACAGAATGTTATAAACACCATGTTTTCGGTTTGAAAGTGTTTTTGTGCTGTTTTGTCGTGAACCTGGCCGTGGTTTATGCCGTGTCTGATGCCGGTTTGTCTTTGCTGGTGTGTGGGTGAATGGGGAATTTGGCCCACAGGTAAAGAAAGAGAGCTTGTACACTTGGCGCATCGAGCTGTCAAAGACGGAGAAGTACTGGGAGGGCTGGTTCCGAGGCCTGTCCTCTCTCTTCCTCAGCTGTCCGGTGCCAAAGCTGTTACTGCTGGCTGGTGAGCAGACACAGGCCAACTTCTCCGACTCTAAGCCTTGTGCAGCAGTGAAATGAGCAATGCTTCTTACCGTTTGTGTGTGCTTTCTTTATTTTTCCCCCCAAAGGTATTGACAGACTGGACAAAGACCTAACCATAGGACAGATGCAGGGTAAGCCATTGTGATTGTATTACCGTGGTAGACTTGTTGCAACGATTGGAACACATTTTACTGCAGTAGCCCAGTGCGCCTCATATGCAAGTGGCTTTTTCTTCAGGGAAGTTCCAGATGCAGGTCCTCCCACAGTGCGGCCATGCTGTTCATGAGGATGCACCTGAGAAGGTTTGTCATTTTTTTATTCTGGTGGTTGCCGTGGTGTTGGATCAGAGCGCTCACATACAACTCAATGTTCCAAAAACACTGTGTAAAATATCAGTAGAAACAGAATGCAATGATTGGCAGATCATGTAAGCCCTATAGTGCTTTAAACATACAATACAAATAACCTATCATGGGCTAAAACTGAGAAGTTTTGTTGTTTATGCTAATTTTGAATTTGATGCTAGCAGCACAATCCAGAAACGTAGTTACAATGGCAACAAAAGACTGGAAAAAGTTGTGTAATGCTAAAAATAAACAACCAGTGGAACTAATGTGAGTAATTGGCGACAGAAACATGGTCACTAATGGGATTGGGTAGTAAAAGAGCATCTCAGAGAGGCGGAGTCTCTCAGAAGAAAAGATGGGGAGGTCCTCAGAAAGTTCTGCACACAAGGGACGAGGTCAAAACCCGGCGGTGATCTTTGGCCCCTCCGGTGACACTGGGCCACTAGGGGCCAGGTCAGGGCAGCCAGGGCAACCACGGGTTTGACCAAAGAGTCGCTGGTATGAAAACCTAAACAAGCTGGAACACCCATGGTGCCCTTGAGCAAAGCACCTTCAACTACATCCTGGGTGCCACTGCTGTGTGGCCGCCCACTGCTCAGGGTGTGTGTAAAATGCAGAGACCCGTTTTCCCTGGTGGATTAACAGGGTATATCAAATGCATATTAAAATTGATCTGATTCTGTAGTGGAAATCACAGCCGGGGCTCAGGAACACTTCTGTTAACAGAACACGGTTTAGCGCTGTATCCACAAATGCACATTAAAACTCAAATACACATGATTTGGAGCATTGCAGCCTTCTCTGTGCCCACGGTCCTTTTAGATGGACTGAGGTGAGCTGGACATTGTCCTGAATCAAAGTTTTTTATTATTTTTGGAAATCCTGGACACCACATCCTCTGTGCTAAGGCGGAGAAGGATCTTCCGGCTTGTGGTTGTACACTTCTTGCTTATTGGGCAGCGGAGGCCTAGTGGTTAGGACACTGCCTTTGGGACCTGAAGGTCGCAGGTTCGAGTCCCGGCCCGGGCACTACTGAGG
>JBBPDA010000025.1:7567590-7580762 GCA_037974385.1 Arnoldichthys spilopterus | reverse complement strand
CTCAGTGGTCCAAACCACTAGACCACAAAAAATGGAGCTCATTTTAAATAAAATGATGCAAAAAAAATCTTTTCAATTTTTATTTCTCTTTTTAAGAGGAGATCCAAGGTTTTATGACTCCCTTGTCACTGGATGTAGTGCATTTTTATAGCGTTGATGTGGTTACGATGCGTTTGGACACTTAAAAATGAAGGGTTGACCATTACATCACATCTACAACTACCAGTTATTATAGCTCTGTTATTAGCAACTGGTGGATTTCTCATGTGAATAATACACACATCTGCAGAGATGCAGAGGACTGATGCCAGCTGTTGTGCTCATGTGATCAGAGAAGTTTATCTGTCTTTGCCATTTTAAGATTTCAATGTCCAGTGCTGAACGCAGCCCTTTTGTGTTCTCAGTGCGGGACGCAGCTGCCAGGCTGCCTAATGGTGAGGGAACCCGGGCTGAAATCTGTGAGCTGCTGAAGGATTCCCAGTTCCTGGCCCCTGACGTCACCAGCGCACAGGTCCCGAACTCCCCACACACCGCTTCTCTCTCTGTCTCCTGTGGTTCGTCCTGTCCTTTAACACAGTCGCGTCCTATGTACAGGTGAACACCGTTGTGAGCGGGGCTCTGGACCGCCTCCACTATGAGAAAGACCCATGCGTGAAGTATGACATTGGCCGCAAGCTGTGGATTTACCTTCACAGGGACCGGAGTCAAGAGGAGTTTGGTAATTTCACATGCAGCAAAACGTGTTCTTGGATTCATAGCCACACAAACCGCACACATGAGGCCGTCCAGACGAAGTGGGACATCTGCCTTTGTTGCCGCGGCTTTTTTTTCTGAGCTTCTAACAGCGCAGAACAGGTTTAGCAGGGAAGGTTACCTCAGAAAGTGTCTGGTTGCGTCATGTTGTAGAGTGACTAGTTAAGTCAAGTTCATACAAAATTATTCTTTTTTTTAAATTTAAATATATCATATTTATTAATTATTATTATATTAGAGATTTTTGTCAATGTGTTTTTATTAAGGTAGTTGTTTTGGTGGGTTTTTTATTTATTTTAGTTTATTTTATTTGTTATTTATTTAATTATTTATTTTATTTTATATATATTATTTATTTTATTTTATTTATTTTATTTATTTAAATTATTATTATTATTTTTATATTATTATTATTTATTTATTTGTTTGTTTGTTTGTTTGTTTGTGCAGAGAGGATACACCAGGCTCAGGCAGCTGCTGCTAAGGCACGGAAAGCTCTGCAGCAGAAGCCGAAACCCACCCCCAAACCCGTGAGTGCCGCTGCATACCAACCCTTTTACACACACTCCTGCCGAAACACTTTTTCTATAGTGCTGCTATTAGGTTGTGGACCTGAACTGGTTTGACCAGCCCGCTCCCTGTATTCATTTGATCTGGAAAGTATCTGTGGGTTGAATATTTGCTTATCCGTGTATGTGTTTGGTAGAAGTCTGGCAACAAGGAAACAAGCGGTAAGAGTGGCGCCACAGAGGGGCAATGCTCTGTGCCTGAAGGGCCTTCTACACCTGCTGCCAGCTTACCCCAACCCCCGAGTACCCCAACACCAAGCACCCCGGGCACGCCAAAATCCCCACTGCCTCCCATGGTGGCAACACCAGCCAAAGCAGGTGTACTGGACCCCGTCAAAACCAGCCCCAGGTAGTAAAAAAAATGCATTTCTTTGAAAATTAACTAATTTAATTTGATCATCTGGATTATGCAGTTTAGCATTCTGCTTCCATTAACGAGTTTATCAGGTTTCGTCTAAAGGCATTCTGAGTATTTTTAGAGGGAAAACATTACCCTCTGTATGTCTGTGTACCTAGGGGCCAGAGTTTGACATCCTTGTCGTCGAATAACGAAAACGCTGTTGTGCTTTTGTGTGTTTTCTGCAGTGTTCTGCTGGTGTCTCCTCCTTCCATGCCTCAGCTGGGCTCTCTGCTCTCTGCTGGTCAGGTTGCCCCGCAAGCCTCTCAGCAGGCGTCTGTGCAGCCGGCAGCTCGGGTAGTGGCCCACTCTGCTACAGCAGGCTCGCTGCCTCAGGTTCGCGTGGTCACTGCTCAGCCTGGCCTTCCTGCTGCATCTACAGGCCAGGCAGCCACACTGGTGCACCAGACACCCCATCACATCAGAGTGCCTGTTACTGTGGCGCACAGCAAGGGTATTGCACAGGTCAGTTCAAGACTTTATTACCAAAGTCTTTGTCAAGCAGTTGGTGGAAACTCCGATCGTTGTGGGCAGTGGAGGTCTAGTGGTTAGGAGAGTGGCCTTGGGAACTGAAGGTCGCAGGTTCAAGTCCCTGGGCACCACTGAGGTTCCCTTGAGCAAGGTACAGTCCTGCTACACTGCTCCACGTGTGGTGCTTGAGTGCGTTCACAATGACAAATTCATAATGACAAACTTTAAAGGGCCTTAGAGGGAGTTCAGCATACTTTGCCGTTTCTCAAACACACCTGATTCAACTCCTTGGATATTTGTCAAGTGTATTAGAATAGTGAATTTTGGCAAATGGTACTTAAATTAGCTGTAAAGTTAAACATTATACTTTTATGTGAAGGTGAAAGTGATTATTTGTCATTGTGAACACACTCCAGCACCACAACGAAATACAATCTCTCCATTTAACCCATCACACATGCACACGTGGAGCAGTGGGCAGCTACCAACAGCACCCGGGGAGCAGTGTAGAGGGACGGTACCTTACTCAAGGGAACCTCAGTGGTGCCCAGGGACTCGAACCTGTGACTTTCCTGGCCCAAAGGCAGCGTCCCAACCACTAGGCCTCCACTGCCCAGAAGTGAAACTGCCCATGTTGTAACTCACTAATATCTCAATTATTTTATTCAACATGGACCATACAATTTTGAGCGCAGAAGGAACATGTGGTGATAGAAGGTCTAACAAATGTTTGTTTGCGTCTGCAGGCTGTGGTGACACTACCTTTAAGGAGCCAGTCTGCAGGAAATCCTATTCAGGTGCAAGCTTCGCGAGCTCAGACAAGCCTATCTGTCCCTGGCCTGGCCTCTGCTGTGACGGTCAGTAAAGCTCAGACCAGCTCTCCAGCAAGCCCTGCTCATAACACTGCTTCACCTGCTGTGCTACAGGGGGTCACAAGTCAAAGCATCATTAAACAGGTACAATTCCAGTGCCCCATTGTATAAGCTGTTTCTAATGCTGAAAGCTGTTTGGAAGTATAGTGTGTGTGGTTTCAGATTGCGCTTAAGAATGTTTTTCCCTAAATAATTTTTTATATATGACATAATTCAAAACCCAATATAATGTGAAACTAAACCACATGCTCTGCTGATTCCAAACGTCCAGGTTGCCATCACTGGCCAGCTTGGTGTGAAGGCCCAGAATGCAGCAGGTATTCCCTTGACCGCCACCAACCTGCGTATTCAGGGTAAAGATGTTCTGCGCTTGCCACCCTCCTCCATCACCACCGACGCTAAAGGCCAGACAGTTCTACGCATCACTCCAGAAATGATGGCCACACTCAAACTCACCCCAGACATGCTGGGCGGTGCTGCCACTGCCACAGCCAAGGGCATCTCGGCCACTTTGCATGTGACCCCAACACAGGCCTCTCCCCCAGCTGCTTCCAATCCTGCCCAACCAGCTTCTGCTGAGGTCCTGTCTACCAAAGCCACTTCCACACTGGGGGCTCCAGGGGCTGCAGCCGTAATGAAGGTCCATCCCGAGCTGAAGGCCACGTGTGACACAGCCATTCGCCTCATGCCTGCCCTGGCTGTGACCGTGGCCGACCCCAAAGCCCGCACTTTCTCCACGGTCACCACTTCAGACTCCAAAGCTGCCGGCACTACCATTCGCATAGTACCCAACCTGGGCATGATCCCACAAAAACAGGGCCAAACTGTCCCGGTCAACACGTCCACCACAAGCACCAAGCCTGTCACAGCCTCGTCAGGAGCAGCCACAGTCACCATAGCCACCAGCGGGGTGGCGGGGCCTAAAGGTGTCACACTAGGTCCTGCTGCAGGGAGCTCTCCTCTCTCTCTAGGCACAGCTGCAGCCACCGTCAGACAGGTGCCGGTCAGTGCAACCGTAGTGGCCACACAACAGGTAAACATTCGAGTTATTGATTTTGATCAGTGGGGTGCAATGCAAATCATCATCCTGTTGCACCTTGCTGTTACAAATTAACATGGCTTTAGGATTTCCTAGATAAAAGGTGGGAATTTGAGAGAATTGTCAGTTTCTCAGCACAAGAACTGAGGTCCTTTATTGTCTACAGTTCAGAATATTGTGAAAAGATTCATTGAAGCCGGAGGAATCTCCACATGAGCTCTGGAGAACTTGGGTAAACTGTGGCCACTTAACACAGGCTGCCACTCCGTCAAGAAATGCAGCGGCATTACAGAAAGAAAGCCAAACTTCAGCTCTACACCGAAACGCAGTTCTCTGGACCCGAGCTCATCTTACATAGAGCAAAAGACAGTGGAAGCGTTTGCTGTGGTTGGAGGAGTCCACATTTCTGTTTTTGGGAGAAATAGAGTTTAAGCTCTCCGTGCCGAAAATGAAACGAACCATCCGCCGGCTGAACTCTTCTATCAGGCACGATGGGCAATAATTCCACTTGCAGAACTGCGACAATTAGTCTCCTCAGTCCCAAAATGATTAACCAGTGTAGTTGAAAGGAAAGGTGATGTAACCCAATGGTAAAGCCTCTGTCCTGTTTTTTTTTTTTCTTTTTTTTTTTTGATTGTTTTGCAGGCGTTAAATTCTAAATTAGTTAATAAATAATTTTTTTTAAATACATTTTAGTCGATCAGATTGGAAATCTTTTCTTTGGCATTTTTTCAGTTAAATAGAAGTTTAAGAGTTTTAGCAAATCACGTGTTCTTGTTTTTATCGCAGTTTATAAAAGAAAATGGAAATGGACTTCGCAGTTTGAGTAGACTTAATGAACAGTTGGCAGTGCTAAGTTGGCCGATTGCTATAAATAAGTGAAACTGGCCGTTACGGAGAAGGACCGTTTTGCACAATGGCGTTTCCTGCTAGACAAATATGAGATTGAGCCTGTTGCGAAAGTAATATGCACAGCTCAATCTGGATGATGGATGGCTGACGTGTGAATGCCTATTGTACCTCTGTTTTTGTCCCCTCAGGGGAAGTTACCTGCAAGGATCACAGTGCCACTGTCTGTCCTTAGCCAGCCTCTGAAGAGCAAGAGTGTGGTCACTACACCCATACTGAAAGGCAGCATCAGCACCAAGTGAGCTTCTTTTCGGAATTTTTACTGGTTTCTTTTTTCCACCTCATTTCCTGCAGTAGAGTGACGGTGCAGGCACATTCTGCATTACAGTCTACCCTGGTTCTAAATGTTTGGGCCTGTTTTAGGCCGACTACCGTTGTAATTCCTCTTAATGAGCCTGTCTGCCTGATATGACCGGCGTCTCTGTCCTGTGTTGCAGTATCAGTAATCTGGGCAGGAATATTATCCTGACAACGATGCCAGCAGGCACGAAGCTCATCGCCGGGAACAAGCCGGTCAGCTTCGTCACAGCGCAACAGCTGCAGCAGCTTCAGCAACAGGGCCAGGCCACACAGGTCAGCACCTCAGCAGTTAATCTGCCATTTCTGCATCACCTGGCACATTTTATACCAGTACCACAGAAAAGTAGCTGAGTGTTTAGGAGAAGATTCTCAGCATCATCTCGAATTCATTCCATTTCTTAGTTTGCATCCAAAATAATAAAAAATACAAGAAATGTGACAATGTACTGTAGTTACAGTGTAACCCATTGTAAACCCCCCCCCCCTACACACACACACAACTCCTGCAGGTGCGCATCCAGACCATCCCAGCCCAACAGCTGCAGCAGCGCTCTGCAGCAAGCACTTCTAAATCCACAGTGTCCACCGTAGTGGTGTCCACTGCACCCTCTCCCAAAACGGCCCCTGACCCGCAGTGACGCTGCCCAAGGCTGAGGTCCCATGTGAAGTCCCTCCAGCTCCTGGGGCGTGAGTGGTACATGTATCAGAGTAATGGCGCCTTGTCATGCTGTAGGACGTCCATGCCTGCCAGACCAAGCTTAACACGTTTGGTCAACATGTCAAGCCCTTCTGCCCAGTACAATTTATTCCAGTTGTGGTTCTTGAGACGTTTTTAGAGGAACATGGAGTCCGTGTGTGGACGTGTGTGGTAATCGTTAAAAAAAAAAGAAAAAAAAGACCATAAATGTATTTATAACGTGTCCATCATATTTGTTCTGTTTCGTGTGAGTGAAACCAGTTAATACTTGTGTTCTTCCTTCTTTATCTAAAACAGAAGTTTACTTTCAGTGTCATGAAACACGTGTGTGTTTGTATCATCATTTCTCACATTAAAGAACACTGGGCGACACTTTCGACTGTGCTAATAGTGCAAAACGCACAGTAAACAAAGATGCAGCAGTTCACTGATGATCATGGACCAGGTGCTATTTATTCATGTCTGACTTTATGTTCGGCTTCTGTTCAGATTTTTAAATCCATATACTGTCAGATTCATTCAGATTCCGAAAACGTTATGGACCCCAGAGGAGATTAGTTACAGTAGCTCAGACTGACCGAAAGCACAGGTAGAGAAAAAATCTAATATATTGCTTTTCGGTCAAAATACTCTACACTATATACTGTATTCATTATTACTATATACTGTGAAATCCACATACGCTTGAGGTGCATCATAGAGACAATGTGAATTATTAACCCTTTAATGGCTACACCAAGCAAAAAGCAATGGCATTTTTTTCTTTGCATTTAATATTAACTTGGGGCAATAATAATAATAATAATAATAATAATAATATGTTAAATTTTTTTCCATTGTTATTTTAATTTAATTTAATAAATTTTTTCAATTTTTTTTTAAAATACAGCCCTCTGTCAAGCAGTTGGGATTTCTCTTCACCATAAAACTCCAAATACATAAACAAATGAGTAAAAATCTAATAAATCCATAAAATTCGAGGAATCCACAACACTTCCACAAATGTGTGTTAGTGCAACAGAGCCACCTGCAACTAGCAGGCTCACTGACAACATCTGCTAATTAAAGACACAGCGAAATCCAGTGGATTTTTCACCATAACTGACCTAAACCAAGTGGCAGTAATGGAACAGTCAGGTTGAATAAAGTTCACTGCCTGTTTCTAACAGATAAAGAGACTCAACACGCTTCACCAAATAATTGACGAGCATTAAAGGGTTAAGCCTTTGGATTTGATACATCTGAGCATCTTTTGGAGGATTGAGTTTTAGGGTCTGGACAAAAAAAATTCCAGCAGCACCTCTTTTAACGTAGACACTTAGAAATTTCCAGAAAAGTTGGCATTTTGTAGAATGCAGTAAAAACAAAAATCTGTAATCTGCTTGAACTTCGATTTAACTGTCAAAACTACAAAGAAACATTAAATTTTGGCTGACCACGTTTTTTTTTTTTTGGAGTTTTTTTTTTTTTTGGTAATTCTCAATACATCTTGAGTTTGACGCCTGCAAAGTGCTCACAAATAAGAGAAAAGTCTATAAAATATATATGTTATGCTATTTTGAAACATTCCACAGCAAGTAGGTGAGCTGGAAACAAGTGAGGGGATCATGATTGGGTATTAAAGGAGCCTCCACCAAAGGCTTAGTCTCTGTAAGTAATTTTGGATCATGACCCACCACTTTGTACCAAATTTGGTGAGCGAATGGTCAGTTGAAAAAACATTTTTCAACTCAATATTACAAAGATTTTGCGTCTTTCACCAACTACAGTACATAATATTGTGAAAAGATTCTGGAAATCCGGTGAAATCGTAGTGCAAGAAGAGAACATACAGACTCCAAAAAATGTCTTTTTCTGCAAAATCCATGGTTATTTCAACAAGGCCTCATTCTGCACATGCTACAGTATGGTTGGATGTAAACAGAGTGTGTGTGGGTTTGACTGGTTTGCCAGCAGTCCAGCTCTGGGTACCAAATTACTGTTCCTCTGCACTGCATCCCAGGCATTTCACACAGCTGCCTGCTGCTCCATGTGTGCACGTGTGATGAGTTAAATGCAAATGTCTTTGTGTGTGATCGAGTGTGTTCACAATGACAAATGGTCAATGTTTCAATGTTTAATTTGCACTATTAAAAATGTATGTTGCACCATAAAAAGGACGGTCAGGAAACAGCAACCATAGACAACTGAGCACCTGAAGTCTTCAAGTATCAAGCAAGAATGGGCATAAATTACACTTGCAAAACTACAGCAATTAGTCTCCTCAGTTCCTAACTGATTAAACAGTGTAAATGAACAAAAAGGTGAAGTAGCACAAGGGTAAACTTTTTTTAAGTGTACATTTCTTTCAATTCAAAAGGTATTCATTAACATTTTGTATAATACAGTTTAACAATTTAACAAAATGTAACAATTTAACTTTTAAAATTCTTGTTAAATAAAGATTCAAGAAAATTGAAAAAAAATCACTTTTTATTGAATTTTACAAAACGTCCCAGCTTTTCCAGAAAATGGGGCTTATAGATATAAACAAAATTTAAATACATACTGTTTCTTAGAAAACGTTTATGCACATACGTAGTTAAGGTAAAGTTCTTATATATGACAGGATTAATCAAGGTGAGGTTTTTTTCCCCAGAAAATATTCTTATCCAGCCTATTATGCAAGTGGGAGAAAATTTTTGCAAAGCTTGACTGGTAACGACACAACACTTAATTTGTTCATTATGCACAGACTGATCATCATTCAATATACACAACCTGATTAGCGCAGTGTATCTACCTACATTTGCCTATTTCCTCATATGTCCACTGACCGCACACTGTTTATTCTTCATCTGATTCCTGCAGTAAGGCCTTCTGGGAACTGGAGTCAGGGTGGCTGGTTTTTCTGAGGCCAATCTCTATCTCTGTCCTGGGAGACCCTCCACGCCTGGTCGTGACCCTGGAGAATGGAGAACATCATTGATAAACGTTCAAAACACTTAAGCTCAGCAATGCACAGATCTTTGTACCCCCAGTGTGATGATTTCACACGTGCCAGTGACCACTCACCACCAGACCACACTGTAGTTGATCCCCACGATTAGCAGAGCCACTGCATAGTGCCAGCAGTAGCACATGGTAATGAACATGACGTTGCCATGGCTCTCCAAATCCCACTCTTTTCCATTTAGAGGATATAAGACGAAACCAATCTGGTGAAAAACTTTAATGTTAATACGTGTGGCCGTTTAAATGTAGTGCGTTCACGTGTGATACACTCAGCTCATCGGGACAACAAGAGCAAACGATCGAACAATGTAACGAGGACCCTGGGAATACCTGATAGAACCAGGTGCCTTGAAGAATGGCCAGACTGCTCCTGAATAGTTCGAGCAGAGCGTTGTCCCGTATGAACGCCTCGAGAAATGTGCTGGCTGCTCCACCGAAAACAGCCACCAGCAGCAGTGAATGAATGTGCTGGTCCAAAGTTGGCCGATTGTGGACATGAAAATAGAACAGGAACCCTAAAGACAGCAGATCGACATGGTGTAGTGGTGGATTATACACAGAAGGAGAAATTGGGAGACTTGGGATTTCTCGTCAACTCCAGAATGTGTTTTAACTGATAAAAGGTCACAGAAAAGATTTCACTGATCTGCTTAAATGTCATTTTATATCTAAACCAATTTACTCCAAGAAAAGCATGTAGAAGGGAGTGTTTACCTCTGAGTTACATCACCTTAACTTTTAACGACACTGTTTAATCGTGTACGGACTGTGGAGACTGACTGTTGCAGTTCTGCAAGTGGAATTTTCGCCCATTCTTGCTTGAAACAAGAGTTAAGCCACTCAACTGTCAGCTGTGGCTATTCTTCTCCTCATTAAGCTCCATACATTTTCAATGGGAGACAGATCTGGACTGCTGGCAGGCCAGTCAAGCACACCCAAATGGACGTCCCAGAAAAAGACACTGCCTTGATGGCAGAATATGTCTCTCTAAAATCCCAAAATACATTTCCACATCAGTGGGATCTTCATACCCATGCCAGGACAGATGTTTGCTTTCGGACCTTTCACTGATAACAGTCTAGATCGTCCATTTCATCGTAGGAACAGAGAGCTCAAAGTCCATTTTTCCCAAGAACAAGCTGAAATGTGGGCTCTTCTGACCACAGCATAAGTTTCTCTCAGTGCATCTGAGATGAGCTTGGCTCCAGAGAACTCAGTTGAGTGTCTATAAATTTCTTGATGCAGTGGTGGACTTTGTTCAGTAACAGTGGTTTTCCGAAGTTCTCCTGAGTCCGTGTGCTGATATTTATCACAGTAACATGACGGTTCCTCATGCAGAACCTTCTGAGGCCTTAAAGATTTCTGCTCTTGTCCCACAGGCACTTAGATTTTTCCAGATTCCCTGAATCGTTTTACAATATTATGCACTGTAGATGATGAAGGACCTCGGTTCTTTGTATCGTGTGTCGGGAAATGTTCTCTTTGAACTGGATCATGATTCTGTCTTGAAGTTTGGCATAAAGTGGCGGAGCCACGACCCATCGTCACTTGCAGAGACTGAGCCTTTGGTGGAGGCTCCTCCCTCACCTGTGTCCGGCTCACCTGATTACTGTGGAATGTTTCAAAACCGTGTAACTTATTATTCTAAATATTTTAAAAATACATTTAAGTTGATCAGTGAAAACATTGGAAATAATTTCTTTGAACTTTTATCAGTGAAACAAAAGATCAAAAGAGTTTTATGAAAAAAACCCAAACTTTCTAGAAATGGAGTCAGTATATCCTATAAAAATGTGTTTATAACTGTTTATGGTTTAAGACATTTGTTTTGATGAATAAAGTTGTGGTTTTGATGGCGACGATAACCACAGATCAGCCATAACATTAGAACCACCTGACTAATATTGTATAGGTCACCTTTGTACAGCTAAACAAGTCTGCGTTATCCTTTTCTACAACTTGTGCTACAATAGCTCTTCTGTGGGATCGAACTAGACAGACTAGCTTTCACTTCCCATCCACATCAATGATACTTAAGTGCCCATGTCCCTGTCGCAGATTTTCCTTCTTTTCACCACTTTTAGTACATACTAACTACTGCATAGTGGGAACACCCCACAAGGCCTGCTGCATGGGTGATGCTCTAACCCAGTTGCCTGATCCCAACATGATGTTTCCTGCTTCTAACACATCAACTTCAAGAACTGACTGTTCAATTGTTGCCTAATATATCCCGTTCCCCTGAGAAAATACACAGATAATCAGTGTAATTCACCTCAGCAGTCAGTGGTTAATCGGTGCGTAAGGCCATGCGACCATGAAAACGACCCTACGACGCCACTAGTATTTAGTGAACCTCAAACACATGAACTGTTTTGTACCTTCTACGAAGAGAGCCAGAGAGAGGGAGAGACGGTCGAGCCCAACTGGGACTGGAAGCGGGGATGTGCTGAGGATGTCAGCAATGCCGGATATGCCATAGAAGAGGTACATGGTGCTGTGCTGCCAGTTCATTAGTTTCACCCAGTCTCCCTTATAAAGGTGCCCATGAGGTCCGTCAGGGACAAACTGTTCTGCCATGATGCCTAGAACAAGAGATGTTTGCCCAAATGATATTGTCTTCTTGATCAGAAGCAGCGTGTCAGAAATCTGAACCCCGCGGGCTTCTCACTCACCAACAAAAGCAAAGAAGGTCTTCAGAACCCCCTCGATCAGGTCTATCCTTTTGAAGAACAGAGGCAGGTTCTGCCTCCCACCATGCTGCCTCTTCTGCCATGTTTGCCGCAGGGGGTGTTTCACAGACCACCAGAAGCCGAACAGCAAGAAGAATGTACCAGGTAGCGCGTGTCCTTTGAAGTTGGCCATCTTTCAGAATCTGTCACTGCCACTGACTCCAACACAACTTCGAATCAGGAATGAAACAGGAAGACAATTTGTTAAAACTAACCACGCCCACATGTCTACTGCACGACCAGCCTCCCTGCCTGCTGTGGGGGGAATAAAGGCCCAAACAAGAAGATGCAGTCTGTGCTCTTGGTCCATGTGTGGTCCCTCTCAACCCACGAGCCGTGAAACTCTCCACGGATCATCAGTTCTGAGTATAGAGGCCCACGCTTTTATCTTGGTGAGCTGCAGTTTATAGATGCAGTGGTTCTGATAAAGTTTCATGTCGTAAAGAGATAAGAATGTCAGTCATTCATCCACTTCCACTGCCCTCATTTCTCAGGATTCTGTAAACACGGACATGTCCGTTCCATTATCCACCTGGCACAACACTGATGATTGTTGTTATGTATCAAAACCGTTGATTATAATCACATTGTTTCGAATCTAATTTGGGTTTAGATTGTGATGTGTACTGGGATGTCCTGAGTTAGGACTTTGGGACCCCAACCCTACACTAAATTCCAATCTAATGAAGACTGTACCCATTTGTTTGGGGCAACACGTCTGATTACTCGGCGCAGCTTTGATCAAATGCAGTTTGATGCGTTCACATAATATTAGCCCATATTTGTTTTCTTCAGTCATGTGTTTAATTTGTAGGTATAAACAGCACAGATGACAAATATGTTCAAAGTCCCAAGGAAATCGGATTTGAATATGGAAATGTGTGTTTGCCAGCTGGTGGCCAATACTATTTCACACTTAGTGCTGCAAGCCCTGCAGCTTACCTCAGAAAACGGCTTGGGTTCCTCGTCCTTCACTCCTTACTTGGAGGCAAGTGTGAGCATCGTCAGGACCTGCGCTTTATTTTTGTGGTCCTTCTGGTCTGCCTTCTTCTCAAACACGCCGTTATTTGCTTAAACTCATCCTCTGAAAAACCTAACCTGAAAAGATCAGCAGCGTGTTTCACTTCCCAAAGCAACACCAGGCTTCTTCTAAACTCTAGAGGGTCTGATCTAATCCATCCATTAACGTACTAATGGTCTAATTTTACATAAATACACACAAACACACACACAATTGTAGTAGTTTAGCAAAAGACAAGATGTTTACATGTTTCTCAGTCTACTAAACATTACACAACATTTCGCTATGAATGAACGTAGGCTGTGGCTGCTCCATACCTGTGCTGCGCTGCGCGTGGACTGGCTAGAGGAACCGGTGGAGCTCGCTCCTCTTCATTGACTGTTTTGTGATGGAAACAGGTGTGCGTGTATGTGTGTGT
>JBBPDA010000025.1:7504114-7519137 GCA_037974385.1 Arnoldichthys spilopterus | reverse complement strand
AAGAGAAAGAAAGAGAGAAAGAAGAGAAAGAAAGAGAGAAAGAAGAGAAAGAAAGAGAGAAAGAAGAGAAAGAAAGAAAGGAAGAAAGAGAAAGAAAGAGAGACAGGGAATGAAAGAGAGAGAAAGAAAGAGAGAGAAAGAGAAATAGAGAGAGAGTAAAAGAAAGACAGAGAAAGAAAGACAGAGAAAGAAAGAAAGAAAGAAAGAAAGAAAGAAAGAAAGAAAGAAAGAAAGAAAGAAAGAAAGAAAGAAAGAGAGTGAGTGAGTGAGTGAGTGAGTGAGTGAGAGAGAGTGAGTTAGTGGGAGAGTGGTGAATGAGCGAGAGGGAGGATGGGGAAAAGCAAGAGAAGACAAAAGGGCAGTATGGCAAGAACGAGGTCGTTGCGCGTGTGATTTACAACGTTACAGTAGGTTCTGGATTTAAAAGATGGTGTGTGGTTAGGACGTAGAACTTTCTTCCCCTTTGTTCCCAACACGTTGACTGGGCCTAGGTGTGTGTCTCTCCCTCACCAGTCAAAACAACCCATCAATCACACCTGCTCCGAATCCGCACCGTCACTTCAGCCCCTCCACAGATGTGTGTGTGTGTGTGTGTGTGTGTGGATCATTTCCTTAAACGATTGCAGCTCGCCACTGTTTGAAAGTCATATTATCTATTCCGCAAAAAAGGCCCAGAACCACGTCTCATCGGTTCTCGTGCATATAAATGGCATCACGCACACACGAATGAGCCCAAAAGCAATCGCTCCTCACGAGCCGCGGCTACAGCCTCAGAGCGTGAATAATTGAAGAGAAGCTGTAACCGTTTTATATTTTACAACATCATCAGAGCCATGTGACACTCGAAACATGGAACGGTGAACATCAATTTTTCAAGACGGATATTCCACATCTCCCCACACACACACACACACACACACACACACACACACACACACACACACACACACACACACACACACACACACACAAACAAATTCCCCCAAAACGACTGTAAACACAACGCCAGCGACGCAGCAACACCGCGAGGACTTTCCGAAAACTCAGAACCGCCCATCAACATCAACACCTCCTTGGGAAAGCGAAAGTGACTATTTGTCATTGTGAACGCACCCAAGTGCACAACCAGATGTGACCTCTGCGTTTGACCCATCACATGTAAATCAGTGGGCAGCGATCAGCAGCACCCAGGGAGCAGTGTAGCAGGGTGGGGGCTGAACCTGAGACCTTCTGTACACAAGGGCAAGGTCCTAACCACTAGTGGCCCACCACCCTTGACCACGTCCTAGATGTGCAAGTCCCTGACCTCAAAGGTTTGATCCCTCAGGAAACAGCTGGATAAGAGGAACCTGATACTTTTTCCATTTGAAAACGTGTGAAGTTTGAATTTTGGCCTAAACAATAGATCTTAATTCGGCTCCTCGGGGTTTGATTCCAGCCGTTCGTGTGGAAATTCTGTGTAAAAAACGTCTCTTCATCACACACTCTGATTTTATGACCACAGCCCACAAAAATTCAAAAAGATTCCAGAAAGTTCTAGAAACTATTGTGACAGTTCCAGGATAATCTGGAAGTTCTACTTGGCGTCTAAAGTGAGTGGAGAACGTTCTAGACAATTCTAGAAACTTCTGGAGAGTTCTGACAGTTCCAAGATAATCTGGAAGTTCTACTTGGCGTTTAAAGTGAGTGGAGAACGTTCTAGACAATTCTAGAAACTTCTGGAGAGTTCTGACAGTTCCAGGATAATCTGGAAGTTCTACTTGCCGTTTAAAGTGAGTGGAGAACGTTCTAGACAATTCTAGAAACTTCTGGAGAGTTCTGACAGTTCCAAGATAATCTGGAAGTTCTACTTGGCGTTTAAAGTGAGTGGAGAACGTTCTAGACAATTCTAGAAACTTCTGGAGAGTTCTGACAGTTCCAAGATAATCTGGAAGTTCTACTTGGCGTCTAAAGTGAGTGGAGAACGTTCTAGACAACAGACACATTTCAAAAGGTCATCGTCCAGAAGCACAGAAGCAGCGTTTTTGAGGAACAGCTGTTCTCGATTGATTTTAGGCCGAAGAGAGAACACACTTTGTACCAGGAACAACAATAAAGCACAGTTCTCCTCCACTGTGATATTAATCTGGTCATTGATTCTGGAATTCCCAAATCAATGAAACTAAATCACCACTTTCACTACAGCGCATCACTCGTCACTAACACAGCTTTACTGGCTTCAGTTCTAGGCCTAATCATGTGCTGGTGGGCTGCTAGAGGGAAAGGAGCGCTGGAGTAGGGCGCTGGTCAATATCGCACTGGACTAAGATGAGCTCCAGGGCCAGGGGGATTCATTCACGGTTTGTGGGTGATGAATAGTGAACTGTCCTTGGACAGGCCTCAGCATTGATCGGAAGACAAATGACTGACCAGCTGCATTTCCATACGGATGCGGACTGAGCTATTCCCAAGTGGTGAGGAGCATGAGGACACACGACAGCTGCCAGGGCAAAACTGTGCACTGCCCATTAAACGGCCACAGATTCTGCTTCTCCAACTTGTGCACACACACACTCTCATGGAGGTGGTCTACATCGTAGTCGGGCTTAGGTTCCATTGAACCAGTGAGAGTCGGAAAAATGCCATATATGGAATTCTTAGCCCAAAAGGAACCAACAGAAGTTTGGTGTAAAATTAATGAGCCTAGTGTAGCGAACAAGTAATAGAAGCTTGTACCTCATTTGCCTAAATCAGAGCTTCTCAAATCTGGACCTTGAATCCAGATTCCGCTCCTGGATTCTGTGATCACCAGTAGATGTGACTCTAGGAGGCCCATCAGTTCCGTCAACAGTTCAGCAACTACTGGTGACTGCAAAATCCAGGAGCGGAATCTGGATTCAAGGTCCAGATTTGAGAACCGCTGGCCTAAATCAACAACTTCATCTCAGGTCACAACACAGTGGATCATCCATAAAGAAGTCGAGTCAGTTTTATCTCTATAGCGGAATCCCGGTCCAAGCCCCTAACGAGCCCAAATGCGACGAAGGCGAGGAAGAACTTCCTAAGCTGGATGAAGAAACCTTGGGGAAGAACCAAGAGCGAAGGGGAACCCAAGTTCCTCAGGTCTCAGCTTTTAGAGGCGGCATCAGGTAAAAGCCTATAGCTTGGAGCCACATATCTAGCACATGCATATGAAGCATGAAGAACTTGAAGATGGTCCATGGTAGCTGAACTAGTCTGGAACAGGAGGCCCCAATGATGGGTGATCTGAACTTTGCACATGGCATTATTTTTTTACATGGGTTCAGGAAGACACGCAAGCTGGACACCACAAATGGTTGAAAGTGAATGAGTGATTATTTATTGGTCATTGTGAACACCCCACAGCACAACAGTGCACCACAACGAAAGGTGCCCTCTGCATTTAACCCATGGCGGTGGGCAGCGCCCGGGAAGCAGTGCTTGGGGACATCACTGCGCTCAAGGAAACCTCAGTGGTGTCTCTACCGGTCTGGGGTTTGAACCAGCGACCTTCAGGCCACAGGGGCAGCTCCCTCACCATTACACCACCACTGCTCCAGCTTCACGGACTGCCCGAACAGTCGACTGACTACATTTGGGGTAAATGGGTTAAAAAGTTTGATTTAATGCTAAACTTTCAATGAAAATGTCAATTTTAAAGTCTTTCCTCTGAGCGCGGCTTTGGGCTCGTTCGCCCATTTCCAAAAGTACAAAATATGTCAAATCTTCTCGGACACTACCAATCCATCAAACCGGATAAAACTGGCACTCGGAATATTACTATAGAAAGAACAAGATAATTCCCTATCATTACAGCACTGCACACGTAATCACAGCTCAATCATGATTGCGGAGTAATGACTTGTGCTCAGACTCACCTTCTTTTTCTGTTTGCTGGCTTCCCTTCGCTCAGCCTTCTCCTTCAGCCTCCTCTCCTGTTCGGAAACAAAACAACACACAGAATGATCAACTGCACCAAAGCAGAAGCCAAGACCTGCGTCCTAGGGTTCTAATGTAATCGCAGTCCGATTCCAAGGCAATCATATCATCAGTCAGCCCAAAGAGCCATGTCTGGGGCAAACGAGGAGATGGGAAACGATGAATAAAAGTAGAAGGGAGGGAGTGATAAAAGGTGGGGGGGAGCAGCCTGAGTGATGAAGACCGGACATAACCTTCCCCCAAGGAGGGAGCGAAACAAAACGGAACTCAATGTTCTCAAAAAATCGCTTCACATGCTGTGGGTAGAATGAAAGAGGAAAACGGAACAAGGGCGAGTAAAACGAACGCAAGAAACATGACGGCGGAGGTATCGGGAGTTAACACTGCTGTATCACCCACTACTACTCAGAGCGGAGGTGTGTGATTGGAGTACAACGTTTGCTTTTGTTCTATTACGATGTGGTGAAAGTGACTATCGAGAGTTTTCCGTTCTGTCTGGTGGCATCACAACCTGGTATGGCAACTGTAATGCCCTTGACCGCAAAGAACTGCAGAGGGTGGTCAGTGCATCGCCAGGACTGAGCCAACCATGCAGGACCTCTACAGCCAGAAGACACAGCAGATCCTCGCTGATCCCAGTCGTCATCTCTTCACGCTCCTGCCATCTGGCAGAGGCTCAGGAGCATCCAGACCTGCACCAACAGGTTCAGGGACAGCTTCTACCTGCAAGCCATCAGGCCTCCGAGCTGCTGAACTCTCCGATTACAACAGGTAAAAAACACGTCACTTCAAACATTACCTTCCGTGTATGGGTCCCTCTATCGATTTCCTTGTATTATTTGGACTTTTATTGCATTATTAATTAGCCCAAATTCACTCTCTAAGGGACGGTTCCTCAGTACAGTTCTGATTCTTCTCAACCGGTTCTGCTAAAAGTTGGTCTTTCCGAACCTTCTATGGGTTCCATTGGGCTCTGAAGAAGCTGCAGTAGATTCTGTCTGTTTCTGAACCCACTATAGGGCAGTAGTAGTATAACGGTAATAAAATTGCCCCTGTGACCTGAAGGTCGCTGGTTCAAATCCCAGACCAGTACAGGCACAGCTGAGGAACCTGTGAGCAAGGTACTGTGCCCAAGCACTGCTCCCCAGGGGCATAGAGGTGCAGTTTACAGTTACAGTCCATTGGTTTCTCATCACCTTATATTAGCCCCCTTTATCAGACCATGTCTAGCACACATTTTCCACCATGCAGCTTTGCAGGAATGTGCATATGCAATTTCTGTTTATTAATGCAGCTTAAATATTACCCAGTTAGCAGCAAAGGTGTATTAAAAGAGGATTAGTCATGGTGTAGGGCATTTAGCCTAGTGAGCGGTTTTTGAATATGTATGCGGAATGGTCAGACCATGGTTACAAAATAAATAAATAAATAAAAATAAAAAATAAAATAAAAACAAAACTCCTTAAAAATCTCTGATCGTTTAGCTTCAGTGAAGACAGAAGAAAGTTTGCAGTGCTCTGAATTGGGGCAGTAGTGGTAGCTTGCCCACAGGTACCTCACTGGTATTTGAACCAGCAACCTTCAGGTCACAGGGGCAACTCCCAAACTGTTGCAACACCACTGCCACTGGGTATTTAATGACCCAATTGGGTATTTTGTGAATTGTCTGAACAGCTTCCTGACAGCAAAGTCTCGAAACTAACCATGAAACAATAAGCCCAGAGCTTCCACCGTGAACCTGAAATCATCTGGATCGTATCTGAATGCCATTACACATAAGTGCTTAGAAGTTTCTGCCCTTCATCAAAACTCTTGCTACCACACTAAGGAGAAGTGCTACACTCCAGGCTGAGTGTGTGTGTGTGTGTGTGTGTGTGTGAGCCATCCCGGTCTAGTCTAGCTGAAATGATTAATGTGTACACGAGCCTGCCGCTGATTGATTATTGGTTTGCTGTTTCAGTGTCACCGGCAGCACGAAAATACAAATTAAATGAGATTTGGACGACGAGGCTTCTCCGGGCAATCGTCTGAGAGCTGAGTGCTTGTTCTGCCGTTTGGGAGTTGCTGTAAACAGCTGAGCTACCTCTTTCGGGAGGAGAAATCTTGCATCGGCCGCAGCGTCCGAGCAACATTTTCGAGCCCACTTTAATTGACAGAGTGCAGATGCACCTGGGACCACACACAGCGAGGCTATTTTCAGCCTCATTCTTCATATCTGCCTTGGTGGGAAGTGACAAGAGTGGAGATGGAAGCAAAAGAAATGAATTCTTTAAAGTTCTCTTCCCGAACAGTTGGATCGGTTTAGAAGACCACAAGGCCTTGGCTGCCGAGTGTAACAAATTGGTCATTAAATACGAGGCTCGTCTCTTCTCTGCTTTTTATTACAATTACAGAAGCCATTGTTTCGTGCCTCTTCGGCGCGGATGCTCTCGGAGATCAATACCAACAGAATGTGAATTTTGTGGTCGACAGAAATTGAGCGCTAACGCTACCTGGGTCAGACCGCTAGTACTGAAAAATGCTTTCCTCCAAGAGGCACGAACTGCATGAACTTGCCGGAGAGCAATCATTTAGAAGCTCATCATGAAGGCAGCTCTGCAGTAATAACTCAAAATACCCCCCCTCCTCCTCCCTTAGAGCGCCTGGGGCTCAAAGCCATGCACCCCACACAGGCATCTCAGCTATTCCTATCTGCCCCAACCTGTGATAGCCACGCATCAGGGGTTCCTTTCAGATTACCCAGTGGCCAATTCAAATTGGTTCTGCATCAGGTATTAAGGCCCTGCATAATGAGTGGAGGTCCAGGAGAATCAGCTCTAATGCAGACTTAATATCCTGAGTTACACGGTTTCCAATTTCTGATCTAACTTTTATTAAGTAAAAGTGAAAGTGAGTGGGCCCAAGACAGAATACACGAGTGTGATTGGATGGGAGGACAGCGGAGCGGTTAGGATGCAGGGAGTAGAGGTGGAGAAGGTGGAGGGGTTTAAATACTTGGGTTCAACAGTCCAGAGTAATGGGGAAGTGTGGAAGTGAGAACAGAGGCAGGAATGATCAGTGACAGATGAATAGAGCAAGAATAAAAGAGAAGATTTGCAGGATGGTAGAGAGAGCAGCTATGCTATATGGGTTGGAGACGGTGGAACTGATGGACGACAGAGCTGGAGGTTAACGATGGACAGGGTTTGGAATGAGGATATCAGAGGGACAACTCTGGTTGGAGAGATTGAAGACAAAACCAGAGAAGCGAGATTGCCTTGGTTTGGACGTGTGGTGACCCCTAACGGAAGGAGCCGAAAGAAGCAAAACAAGAAGAAAAACAACAAAGAAGCAGAGAAAAAGAAGAAGTAGAAGCAGAAAATTAAAAAGAAGCAGAAGAGGAAGCAGCAGAAGAAGAAGCAGCAGCAGAAGTAAAAGCAGCAGAAGAAGAAGCAGAAGAAGAAGCAGAAGAAAAGCAGCAGAAGTAAAAGCAGCAGAAGAAGCAGCAGCAGAAGTAAAAGCAGCAGAAGAAGCAGCAGCAGAAGAAGAAGAAGAAAAAGCAGCAGAAGAAGAAGCAGAAGAAGAAGCAGCAGCAGCAGAAGAAGCAGCAGCAGAAGTAAAAGCAGCACAAGAAGCAGAAGAAGCAGCAGCAGAAACAGAAGAAGCAGCAGAAACAGAAGAAGCAGCAGAAGTAAAAGCAACAGAAGCAGAAGAGGAAGCAACAGAAGCAGAAGAAGAAGCAGCAGAAGTTAAAGCAGAAGAAGAAGCAGAAGAAGAAGAAGCAGCAGAAGAGGAAGCAACAGAAGCAGAAGAAGAAGCAGCAGAAGTTAAAGCAGAAGAAGAAGCAGAAGAAGAAATGTAGTGGATACAACACAGAGTCTCACATTTCCGTGAACCATTAAAACAGCTCAGTCTCACCCGGTGTTTCTCTTTAATCTTTCTACTGTATTCCTTCTTATCGAATTCCTGGTCCTCCCTGCGTAGCCGCTCCTTGGCCTCCTCAACGTTAATGCCCGACGTCTCCTCCTCCTCCTCCTCCTCCTCCTCTTCGTCCTGCACTGCGGTTCTCTGAAGCGCAGGCCACTGCTGCACCACCTGTAGCCGGGAGATCCCAGGAGTTAGGAGTATTTAGGGCAAGTTTTTACCATAAAGGCTTCAAGCGATGAAAAACTCTTTGCATTTCGGTCACACAAGAGGACGTTCTAGAGATCACGCACTACCGACAATTTAACTTTGCAATTAAAAGACATCTTCCCATACAGAACAACAACCACAGTGACATTAGTGTGAAAGGCTTTTAAGGAAAGGTTCTTTTGCAGACAGCATTTTGCAAGTGAAAGTGAGTAATTGTCATTGTGAACACACCACAGCGCACAGTGCACCACAACCAAATGAAACCTCTGCATTTGACCCATCCATGTAGGAGCAGTGGGCAGGTGATGTGGGAGCAGTGCCTGGGGACAGTACCTTGCTCACAGGAACCTCAAAGGTACATGTACCAGTCTGAGATTTGAACCGGCGACCTTCAGATTACAGGGGCAACTCCCTTACCCTTAAACCACCACTTCTCCTACATGGATGGTTAAATGCAGAGGTCACATTTCATTGTGGTGCACTGTGTACTGTGGTATGTCCATAATGACGATCACTCACTTTCACGCAGGAAAAGGCATCAAATGATGAAAAACCCTCAAGTCAATGTTTTTTGGTATATCAACAGAATTCGAGTCTCTATAGAGCAAGCCAACGTCGACAGAGGCGAGAGGAAGAAGCCATGGCTCAGAACCCATCCTCCTCTGGTCGACATCGGACAGCAATAACAGCCAAAAGAAAAAGAAAATCTCAGTCTCGATTTCTAGAGGCGGCGTCAGCTAAAAGCCTATAATTGGAGCAACACCTGTAGCATATGCATATGAAGCATCAAGAACCGGGAGATAACAGTCGTTTCTTACCATTGGCACTGGGAAGTGTCAATCAAGAGATATCGATACTATAACAACAACAACAACAACAACAACAACATCTGCGCTACTTCAGACACAAACCTCTCCATCATCCGTGAAGACCTTCTTGGTGTTCACCTTGAAGCTCCTCTTCTGGATTTTCTTGGCCTCCTTGTATTTGGACTCTTTCTTGCTCCTGGTGTCGGCCTCCTATGGTAAAAAAAAAAAAAGTAAACGTCTTCAGACCCAATGCCGGCTGAACAAGCTGAGAAACGGTGATGAGAATCTGCTAAATGGTGTTTCTCGCCCCAAAAAAAGGTTGTGAAGAGCGAGGAAGCAAGCTAATAATTACCATCACCACACATCCAGATGCAAAACATTTCAGAAGCTCTGTGCTAGAGTCAGAAACCATCCTTTCTTTAACTTCCAGTCAAAAAAGCCATTAAGTTTCTGTGTCAGAGAGACGTCAAAATCCTCCAACAGCAGGAAAAACACTTCCTTTCACGTCTGCTCTTTACTCTAGGGCCTCCAATGGCCAACACGCCCCCACAACCCGGCAAGCAGACCGCACCCCACCATAGAGGACATCGTTATCACACCGGTTTAGTTTAAAGGGAAAATTTTAAATGTGGGAACTTTTGATCACCTTTGGAAACTTTCACACTGATTCAGAAATAAACATGCTAAATTAATATGACTGTTAATAGAAGCTGATGACTCCAAATCGCCAATTTTTTAATGAACCTCGAGATCCTACAAAAGAGTGTTTCCCACCACCAGCAAATCCCACCTCCTACGCAATGACTGGTTAGCACGGTCCCTCTAACTGGGCTTGGATTGGGTAGTCGTTCATATTTATAACCAGCTCACCAACCAAAAAAAGCCTATGTCGCCTATGCCACAGGCCACCCCTGCTCGTACTGCCATTTTAACTCTCCTCCTCCAATTTTAATACCCTTTAGTTACAGTTGTGACAAAAAGCTGTTCCCAAAACTTGGCCTGACATGCAATTAACACTTGTTTCCCTTCAAACCCAAAACACCATAGTTTGCTTCCTAATTTCTCTCATGTGCATCTTAAACAGCTAAATAAGAGACTTCTGAGCAGATTAGATTTGCTTGCATAAGGAAAAGGAAAGTCATAGGAAAATAATTGAAAATATATATGATATAATATGAAACCGGAACCATTAGATAAACACCAAGGAGAAAAATCGACAAAAAAACAACAAAAACAAAAAAAAACAGGTTTTTCTATTAATTTTCTTCACTGTGAACAAATCAGAAGCAAACTGGAAGAATGTTTTGTGGACGGATGAAGCCAAAATGTAACATTTTGACTGAAAACACTGCATTCCAGCATAAGAACCTTATCCCATCTGTGAAACATGGTGGTGGGAGTGCTCTGGTTTGGCATCATTGATGGAACAATGAATTCTGAACTATACCAGAGAATTCTAAGAGAACGTGTAAAGACATCTGTATGCACAGCGAATCTCAGCAGACAGTAGGTCATGTAGCAAGACAACTACCTCAAAACACATGAGTCGTCCTATCAAAGAATGGTTAAAGAACAATAAAGTGAATGTTCTGGAAGGGCCGAGTCAAAGTCCTGACCTTAATCCAAGTGAAACGTTGTGGAAAGACCTAAAGCGAGTGGTTCATGTGCGGAAACCCACCAACATCCAGGAGCTGAAGCTGTTCTGTATGGAGGGACTGGGCTAAAACTCCTCAGCTGATGTGCAAGACTGATCAACAGTAAACTTTCAACACCACTGTAGCCGCTGAGCCGCTATTTTTTTCCTGCTACTGAGCCACCCTCAACATACACAAGGTCCCAAACGGCATAAACAAATTCATTCATTCATTCTCCGGACCACTGGTCCATTTCAGGAAGCTGGAGCTGATCCCAGCTGACTATGGGCCTAAGGTGGGGTTCACCCAGGACAGGAGACCAACCCATCACAGGGCAACATAGAGTCAGACAACCACACACCAACACTCACACCTACGGGCAATGTAGAGCATCCAGTCAAGCTAAAGCGCTCGGATAGTGGGAGGAAGCCCACGCGTGGTAGAACTTCCACATCACAAATAAATTCACATTATTCTGCAAACAAACCAAATTATTTCATTAATTAATAAACAGACAAAGAATCTATTTTCCCAGTCAACGGCTCTGCACCAGCGTCTCCACAGCTTCAGGCTTATTTACCAGCAGGCAACTTTCTGCACTTTCCAATCACTGCTCAGAAAAGAGACCTGCTCTCAACAACCGGGTCCGCGGTGTTAGAACGGCGAACGGCGACAACCTCAGAACAAAGGGACCTTTTGTTTTCGCACCTTTTGTTTTTCCACACCTCAGACATTTATGAGTCACGGTTTTGACTCAGCCCCAGGTTTCAGAAGCTTGCCAAGGAGTTTTCACCTTCCCTGTGCTGGAGGCATATTGAGAGGTGTTTTACATAATTTGCCATGTCGAGAGGGTCTACTGAAAATAACTCACGGCCTGTGCAAAGCGGCAGGGCCTGATTAACAGAATGTGGTGAAACTTTGCAGGAGAATCAGACTAAACAAACAAGCCCCTCATACACGCCCTAAACTCAGCAGAGCCACAGGGTGCACAGTTGGCTCCCTGTAGAAGCCTTACAGCAACAGGAAGATGCTGCTATTGCGATAAAGGACTTTACACCAGGCTTCACTACAGGATATAATCAGTACTTCACACAACAAAGACAATATAGACCAAAGTCAACCGATACAGTATAGCAGGGACGTCCAAACCCAGTCCTGGAGTTTCCTCACACACACTCACTACACCTGGCAATTAACAGGCGAGCTGAAGCAGGTGTGTTGAACACCAGCCCTCCAGGACCAGAGCGGGACACCCCTGCTGTAGAGCAGCTGGATGAACTGCATAATCATAAATGGCACATCCCAAATAATCATAAACTGCACATCCCCAACGCACTTCCTTTACAGAGTAACTTTCATACCACTTGATTTGTCATCTTTCTTTTTACTTAGTTTATTACACTATATTTTATATTATATATACACATATATATATAGCAAACTATGATACACAGCATACACCATACTCTAAGAAATTTTTTTTTACCAACTTTGTAACCTATATATCAATGTTGGAACAAAAACGAATCCCTCAAAAAATATTTTATATAAAATACACATACATTATTTTATTTAATTTATTGCATAACAATAATATATTTTTATTAATTTATTATATATATATTATGTATTAAATAATAAGTATAATATTATATTTATTTTATTTAATTTTCTATATTATATTTATAATTATTACATAAAATTATAATAAATACATAATTTTACAAGAGACAATAAAGAGTCTTAACCTTCAATAAGATTTGATTTCTATTGGTCTGATAGTAAAAATAAATGTATATATTGTTAAAAAGAAAAAAGAGAGTCAAAACATGACAAATGCTATGAGAGCATGATACCTGCAAAAAAATGTAAACTGTATGAAAAAAATGCTAATTATACTACATATATACACATAAATACACTACATATATATACACATACACACACACACACAGTTCATTAACTTAAGGCTGTGAAATGAAGTGTATACATATGTAATGAGATTCACCTCTTCCTCTTCTTCCTCTTCGCTGACATCAAATACGTTTTTTTGTTTGATTGTTAGCAGGTCAAGATCCTTGAGGTCTTCATCCTCATCATCATCATCATCATCATCATCATCAGCACCAAACAGACCTCCAGACTTCACCGGCATTTCTTCTACATCTTCATCCTCCTCCTCCTCCTCTCCACTACTGTCCTCCTCCTCCTCCTCTTCTGACTGAGAGTTGTGTCTGCTGGGTTTGCTGTCTGCTCCGAGTTGGGCCTTGAAGCTCTCGAGTTCCTCATCAGAATCACACTCTGCAGCAGTGCTGCCCTCCTGTACTGCTGAGGGCCTTTGTTTTTGAGCCTTATTCAAGAACCGCACACGAGGGGCAACTGCTAGACCCAGAGATCTGTAACAGCAAGAATTAATACACACAATTACATTATATATATGAATATAGGATATATAGGATATATATATCTCCTCCTTTGCCTATAAAAGTTACAATTTTTGAAAAAAGGGCAATGAAAGTATATCTAATGAAAAAAAATACTGAATGAAGGTGATCAGGTATGAACATTAAATATATATGTATTATTTAAACAAACAATATATAGGCTACAAAGAAAACTAGACTTCAAGTTAAAAAAAAAACAACAGAAAAAAAAATTTATTAAAAGAAAAATAAATAAATAAAAAATAATTTATAAATATATATATTATGTGTGTGTGTATATATATATATATATATAAAAATTAATTTTTTTTCTTTTTTTCTTTTAATAAAATTTTTTATACAAAAGTGAGTTTTTAAAGAATGGAGATTAGTGCATCAGTCTATTTTATAAATCTGCTAATTAGACAAACTTTCCCCATTTGACACTTTGGACGAGTTTGGATAAATTGTCACAAATATAAACTACAGGTCTTGGGCTTTGAAAGCGGTTTGCTTTCGAACTGCAGTGTTGAAAGTAAAATGACTAATCGTTCCCCCCTGCAGGGCAGATCTACAGCTACTGGTGACATTTTTTCTGTTGTCAATAGTTTGGTAAGATTTTCAGCTTCTCCACCTATTTTTACTCTTCTGAGGACATGTTGCACAGTGATACCACAACATCTAAGGCGAGTCTGAGAGCACGCACAGGCTCGGAGAAGCTCAGCTACTCTGCCTGATGTAAAGAATCTACCCACGTGGCGTATTCTGGGAGCCCGAGCCGAAACACATCAAAGACGTCTTTGTTCTTCATCAAGTAGACGGAGCGGAGGTAGGACACGAAACACTGCGGATGGAAAAGACAAAGGGGGAAACAACAGAAGTGGTGAGCGATGTCCGAGGGACGAAAAACAAATCTCACGCCGCCATGTTTTCACTTCATCCCACTTCACACAGCAGAGCGCTGCAGGCCCCCGAAGACGTTCAAAACACAGCCCATCTGGCTTCTCCTCCGAGTACTGGATCCATAACTGTCGCGTTATGAGCAGAATTTCATTCAGTGCAGAATAAATGAGGGACTGTCAGAAACTGGCACTCACTCTCTGCGCTCTCTCCTTCTGCTCCTTCTCCTGGGCCAGGAAGGCCTCCAGCTTCGGCTGCACGCTCACCAGCTTCTCCGGGTTCACCCTGAACAACAACAAAGTGCTCCGTTAGGGCAAGCATGCCCGAACACACTCACGGCTGATGCTAATGCCTCGTTTAAATGCATTAAACCATCAGCACAGACAGAATCGCAATTATCACAGTTGGTTTACAGAGGCTGCTGTCGGAGATTATGGAAATATTAACGAACAATTACTGAATAACTGGATCTGAAAACAAAAACTGCATTTCTTCTTGCAAAATGTTTTTAAAAGCCTTCAGAAGTGAATCAATCGTTTTGAACTGTGTTCTATATAATACAAAAGCAGAACAGTGAGAAATAAATGGATTGAAGTATTGTGATATTCTAGTTTCGTCAGATTTCAGAAGTTAGAAGTTATTAGTGGATGAACAAAGCTGTAGACGATTCTACAATTACAGGTTCAGTTATAACCCAATGATTATACAGAACAGCTCAACCAATCACAGATACTTGCCTTTAGATAAACAGCTGCACATTCACAACTAATTAGTGTCCAACTGACTGAAAACACAGAATTCAGATCCAAACTTACTGCTCATCCAGTTTCACACACTTCAGTCACTCGCTGATATGTAACACTGGGTCATTTTAATGGTCAATTAATAAACGGAAGTAAAACATTTGTGTCATTGTCATTGAACAAAATTTGACACACACACACACACACACCTACACCATATATGCACACATACACACACAGATACACACAAACACACTATATATATGCATACACACACACACTATATATGCGCGCGCACACACACTATATATGCACACACACACACACACACACACACACACAATATATGCACGCACACACACACACACACACACAATATATGCACGCACACACACACACACAATATATGCACGCACACACATACACACACACACACACACAATATATGCACGCACACACACA
>JBBPDA010000025.1:7353426-7368309 GCA_037974385.1 Arnoldichthys spilopterus | reverse complement strand
CAGAAGGGGGAACCCGTCCTCCTCTGGTCCACACCGGAGAACAATAACACACGAGAGAGAAGAAAGAGAAATAATAAGATAAATATAAATAAAGATAATTGTTCTTAGTGTAGAGGAGCCATGAAGACTTTAGATCAGGTCTTTGGCAGAAAGGGGTGTTCACATGGACTCCTCAGCAGGAGCGAGTGGGCTTAAAGCCATTTGTCCATTCTTGCTTGACATAAGACTTCAGCTGCTCAACAGTCCGTGGTGGCCGTTGTCCGACCCTCCTCTTCGTGCACTGCATTTTAAAAGGAGATGGCAGCAGGTCTGTCAAGCTCACACGCTCTTGGTTTATGAAGGCACACTATTGTGGCCTGTGCAGAATGTGGTCTGGCATTGTCCTGTTGGAATAAGCCTGGACATCCTGGGAAGGGACATCATCTTGATGGCAACATATGTCTCTCTAAAATCCTAATATACACCTCAGTCAGTGGTGCCTTCACATCCATGCAGCTCACCGATGCTGTGGGCAATGATGCTGGTTTCTTAGGCAGAGGGCTTCGAAGATCATGCCCATTCGTCATTGGTTTCTCTCCCTGCCCTTTACACACTGAGAGAATTCTCTTAATCTTGTCACAATATTATGTACTGTAGATGTTGTATCAACATGAATTTTGATACAAAGGGGTGGGACACAACCCATCCTTGCTTTCAAAGACCTGAGCCTTTGATGGATGTTACTTCTTTACCCAGTCATGATCCCCTCACCCGCAGACCAGTGTTGCTGCCAATTTCTTAAATCTTATTATTTCAGTCTTACCTGTGTGTTGGTCAGTTGTGATGAATGAGGCTCAGCATTAATGTGCAGCTCCAAAATCCAAAATCCAAAGGCCAAGCAGAGTCAAAAACCATAAGGCAAAAATCTAGAGATGCTACACAATGCTCAGTAGGTTTGCAGGGCAAAACAATGCAATTTGTCTCCCGAACTCACTGCTCCAGATCTGGGATCTTATACTGGTCATGCGAATTGGCATGTCAAAGGTTTTTGTAAAAGCCCTTCGGGAAACATCTCAACTTTTCTGGAAATGGGGGTTTTAATGTTAAATCTATCCGTGTTCAATTTGACCTCCCTTTACGTTTTGTGCCCTCTGCTGCCACTTCAACACCTTCACCCTTCCAACACCAACCATTTACAGCTGCCTATAAAGGATGTTCCCAGACACTGTTGTCCTGTCCTGACCGATGCTCTTACCCAGGATGATTTACAGTCGTTTCTCGTTGTGTGTTCTTGCCCAAGCAGCGACTCAAACCCCACTCTGCTGCAAGGTGGATAGTGGTGTTATCCACTATGCCACACCACCTGCTAACATTCACATAACTACCCACAAGCTCAGTTTAGCTGCCTTTCACATGTCTGGAGAGCTTGAATCCCCAAGAAGTCAGATGAAAACAAGTGAAAGCAGGATTTTACACAACTGGTCAAAAAATAGTGGCAGCCCACCTGAACTTTCCGTATCAGATAAACAGCACTTAGAGCTTTGAGAAGAGAAAATCCAGTACTACGCTTGCTTCAGATGTTTCTTCCACTGTGAGAAGGCAACTCATCGCTCTGTG
Source organism: Arnoldichthys spilopterus (assembly GCA_037974385.1). Taxonomy (NCBI): domain Eukaryota; kingdom Metazoa; phylum Chordata; class Actinopteri; order Characiformes; family Lepidarchidae; genus Arnoldichthys; species Arnoldichthys spilopterus. The sequence continues at coordinate 7,366,713 of JBBPDA010000025.1, read as the reverse complement.
TGGAAGGATGTTGATGAAGCCACTACTGAGGAAAGCAAACAAGTCGAAAATCCACACCAAACCACACAGGCTGGAGATCAGAGGTTTTGTGGACTGAGGAGTGTTAATGAGTTTCCTGGATCACTAGAAGGCAAACCAACGTCTTAGACCAGGGGTGGGCAACTCTGGTCCTGTAGGGCGAGGGTCCACCACAGTCTCCTCAAACACACTCACTACACCTGGCGATGAACAGGTGGGACGAACCAGGTGTGGCCCTCCAGGAGTGCAGGTGCCCACTCCTTAGGAGTTCTTCGCAAAGAGATGGAAAAAAATATCCCAGGAACAAGTCTGAATGGAAGCAGTAGTGAAGGCAAAATGTAGGCAACCCGAAATATTTAGAGGGAAATTAAGCATTTAATCGTTGACGTTTCTGTCGTTTTCTGTAAAACACGTTTCCTGATGCTGAAAACAATGAACAACTTCCGCCTAATGTCTGTTTTAACTGGAGATGGAATAAACGAAAGGGTGGTCTCTGACTTTTTGGCCTAAAATCAATAGAAAATTGCTGTTGTTCCCCAAAAATTACACTGTAAAACGTATCTGTTCACAAGAACATTCAGAACCATTCGTAAGGCTACATGACATCTACATAAGCCTTTTATGACAACTGACATGAACCTACATAGACATTTATAATGGTTTATTCCAACAAGAGTCCAAAGTCAATGCACTTTCTAGGGTAAAACTGGTGAGTTGCTCTAATGACAGTTGACACTTGTTGGAATAAACCTTTATAAAGGTTAATGCAGGTCAATGGCAGGTGCCATAAAAGACGTATGTACATGTCATGTAGCCTTAAGAACACTACCCTACAGTAAAGTGTTACCAAACATTCTCCATTCACTTTAAATAGTAGGGGCAGTGGAGGCCTAGTGGTTTGGACATTGCCCTTGGGACCTAAAGGTTGCAGGTTCACGTCCCGGCCCAGGCTCTACTGAGGTCCCACTACACTGCTCCACGTCTTGGATAAAAGCATCAGCCAAATGAATGAATGTAAATGCTAAGTAGAACTCCCAGAATATTTTGGAACTGTTAGAACTGTCTAGACGTTTCTGGAATTGTCTAGAACTTTCTGGAATCTTTTAGAACTTTCTGGCACTGTCCAGAAAAGATCATGTGCCTGTGTTGCCACTATAAATAGAGAACGTTTGTGCACTGTGGTCGTAAAATCAGAGTTTGTGATGATTTAAGCAGTTTTTACGCAGGACTTAGACACGAGCAGCTGGGATGTAGCACTCAGATGCCAGAAACATGTTGTGGAACACTGTGTAATCACCTCACGCTCTTCATTTCAGATTTTCAGAATTTGCCGCTAAGCGCCGACCGAACCACCTCTTTGTGAAGCCCCTGCACACCCGAGCGTAACCACACTGCAGCGCACATTCGGCATCAACCCCTTTGGGACTGTGTTTCTCGTGAAAATTTTGAATGAAATATATTTGTTCTTCTTGGGTTTTTTCTGCTTTCTGCTGATACACGGTTAATGTTTTGCGCTTCGCTTCTGCTTGCAGTGCGTATCGTGATGGAACTGTGCGTTTTTGGCTCGTCTCCGGTGTAGCTGTAGTAGATCAGAGCCTGTTGGGTTTGTAGTGTTCAGCGCTAGATGATTTTATCTTTGTGGTTGAATTTATTTGTTAAAAAAAGACCAAAATTTACCAGAAACTCTTGGAAACTGCATCATGGCCTGTTCAGGTGGGTCATGTCTGAAGACCTGATTAGACATTTTTGGCGCTACCCTTACACGCTTCCCTTCTCTCCATGAATAAGTGAGTTCCGTCACTTTAAGAGAGGATGGAGTCCCTTCTTCATATCTCATCTTCAAAAGAACCTTGACTCATCCCAATCCGTCGGGACTTCATTAAAGGACAAAAAGCCTGTGAGGAACAACATCTCAGACGTGTGCCCAGCCTTCTCTCTTATGGAGATAGCATGGTTACCGTGGCTGTTTTCTGAAGCCCTGAGCTCATGATCATCTAATGTAACGTCCTTCAGGCGAAGAAGAGCAGTTAGGTGTACAACAGTGTGTGTGTGTGTGTGTGTGTGTGTGTGTGTGTGTTTTGACATTTCTAAGCCTTATTAAAAAGCTGATCTAGTTTTTATGTAATACCTACTGAGAGTCGATGCTTTTTGGCAGGTATTGATCTCTTAAAGATTAGATATTTGCCTTTTTTGTGTCTCAGTCTGTCTGTGGTGCTTTACATCGAAGCAGGGTTGACGTCACTGCCTCCAGAGTTGGTCATCAGTAGGCAGTTGCTGTGGAAACCCAGCTCCGTCACCGCAGCCATTAAAAGCACAAGCTGAAGTGATTCAGCAGAAACTGCAGCTACAGTCGCAACGTGTGTCGTGTTATTGCTGCTGCCGGGGAAACGATGGCTCTTGGGAAATTCCGGATTTTCTCTCTTGTGTTCTGGATTTTGCTTGTCATGTCTCATTTGGTCAAATAAATTCTCTCTTAGTCCAGAATCGGGTTTCTTTCTTCCTAAAAATGGTCCCTACCAATAAACAAACCCTGATCAACACATGTGAGTGGCAGACACAATTCACAGGCATGTAGAGCGCAGGCCTTTATGTGTTTGTTTGGCGCCTAAATTCATATTTTTCCAATTTGGAGCGAAGAAGAATGTAGCTGGTGAAGGAAACAACATAGTCGGAATATAAACGTAGAGCTTTGGTGCCAGGAAATCAGATTTTTATGGAATGTTTACATTTCTAAACATTTTTTGAAATTTTAAATAAAATAATATTTACATTTGAAAGGTTTTTTACTTTTATTTTTTATTTTTTATTTTTGTTTTAATTTTTCCTTTAAATTTGGCTTACAAGTTCTGTAGGAACCTGCCAAACAAATCCAAAAATCACCTAAAAGCAGTTCCAGTATCAGAATAAAAGTGGAAGTAGTAGAAACTGTGCAGTGGCTGTGTACAGTAAGTGTCTTGTGCATAAGTTTATTTAACTGATTATTTAGAATAATAGACAAATCCATCAGTGCAGGGCCAGACTGATGATGTTCCTGCACGTTTACACCAACATTCTCAAAACCCCTCTTTTTGAGGCGATCCCATAACGTTGCCAAGTTCTTTCAGAAATACGACATCATGACTTCTGGTGTTTATTTAATTGACCTAGGTCACTGATTGGCCCCGGCTAACATGCTTTTAAGGTCTTGGGTGGTGCTACGTGTCACGCATGTTAATAATTTGGACTGAGGTGCTGCTACAAACCCCTTTCCTGTCTTCTTCAGGTCATCTTCAGGAAAGATGAGTCCAGAGAGCGTCCGCTCCATGGGACCACCATCTGAGTCTTCTGAGGATGGCTTACGAGCCAAGAAGTTTCCTCAAAGTCCTGCCAAGGAGAAAGAGCTGTCCTTATACAAGAAGACCAAACGAGCAATAATTAGCAAGAAGTACAGCGTCTCAAAACATGAAGCCGAGGCTACCACGCCTATCGAGTTGATCAGCCGTGGCCCAGATGGTCGCTTCATCATGGATCCCACAGACGTGGAGACGCCCGTGAAGCCCAGGCGCATCGAGGGCTTCCCCTTTGTGGAAGAGTCAGATCTGTACCCCGAATTTCGACAGTCCGATGAAGAGAACGACGATCCAGGACCTATGCCTCCCATGATGGCCACTCTCAGACCGCATCAGATCTCCCCTATCTCTTCCAGCCAGGAGTCTTACATGCAGCCGCCAGCCTATAGCCCTCGCTTCCAGAGGCCCATGGAAGGTATGACCATCATGGAGAGCAGTCGGCTCCAGGCCACAGGGCAAATTCGTGGTGCTCCTCATTTCCGAGGCTTCTCCCATGGCCAGTTCTACGGCTACTTGGGCAGTCCCGGAGAACCTGAGCCTCCGCCTCCTTTCTACATGCCAGACACCAGCCCACTTAGCTCAGTCATGTCTTCACCTCCTTACCACCTCGAAGGACCTTTTGGTCATCCTACCATACCAGAAGAGATTGGTGAGGGAGAGATTCAGCACTATGCAGTCTCTGGCTGCGCCCTTCCCTTGGCACACGCCACCTCCCGTCCCCCGGACATCTGGCAGCGGCCTGATTTCTCCTTTGCCACGCTCGAGGGTCCTCACTTCATATTCCCTCCCCACCACCCTCTGCAGTTTCACCGGGAACCTCCTCTTCCTCCTCCGCTTGTTCTCCCTCCTAGTGCCCTCCCGCCTGCCTCCATCCACTTACCCTCCTACCCTGGTATCCTGCAGCTGGAGGCCCCAAAAAGTCGGCCAGGCAAGTCTCCCAGCAAAGTCAAGCCTCAGGGCCTTCCAGCCAAGCGTTTACCTATGCAAGAGGCACAGAGTCTAGGGCAGCTAAGACACACAAGCCACGGTATGGGTGTGCCAGTATTGCCTTACCCTGACCCAGCGTCTCACATGGTCGGTCCTAGCTCATTCGGAAGTCTGGATACGCGCTGGTACGAGCTAACTCCCAGGCTCAGCCCGAGGCAGCCCCGTAGGATGGAATCCAGCATGGTAGTCCTCCAGCCCTCCCGCCTCTCGCCTCTCACGCAAAGTCCCATCAGCTCCCACGAGGGCTCGCCAGAAATAGTAGTGCGTCCTAGGCCCCGCCCTGGCATTGTCATGCCATCGATCCCTCCCGAGATGTCCGAAATCACCCTGCAGCCCCCCTCTTCCGCCGCCTTCTCCAGGAGGTCCTCGCCCTCCTCCTCTCCTGCTCAAGGCCTGGGCAGCCGAAGGGCGAGTCCTAGCTACCGTTCCCACATGGCCTTTGCCTCCTCAGCCGCGAGCTATCCATCCCAGTCCCCGTCACCCCCCATGGAAAGCAGCAACGTTTTTGGGCAGATGCCAACCCAGAGGAGGACTGAGGAGGAGATCCTTCCATCAGAACCCTCTCCGCCACAGTTATCAGCTTCAGGGTAGGTGCAATGGACTTACAGGGAGCAAATCAAATGGCTAACGTACCATCTGCCCAGCGTCTAACACATAAGGCTTTACCGAGGCCTCAGTGCAGTGACCTATGTAGACGGACCAAATTTTATGCGTAAATCTTAAAAAAAGAATCATTTGCTTATATGTTTCTGCTAAAAAAAAAATGCAAGTTCCCATGAAAGTCTATCAGATTTAGCAATGTTTGCTAAAGGAAATATTTGCATTTAAATTCATGTGCTATTTTATTTATTTTTTTGCTAAACTGCCCTAGATGCCTTACATTTATCAAACCATCCAAAATCATTCTCTACATAGATGATTTGTGCTTTACGGCGACGTAGCTCCCAGTCTCACTAATGCTGCTTTTCATGCCAAACATCAGATTTCATTCATGAGGTCTGTGAAGCACCTAACGACACTGAAACCCAACGGACGTCCGCTGAGACGTGACTGTAACGAACAGGGGCCCAGGGCAGGGTGTATTACTTGCTTCACAGATATGGTGACAGACCTTTTGGGGCTAAATCTCTGGGGCCGTGCCATTTTGAGTCCATTTCAAACGCAGTAGCGAAAGCCCCTTAAAAGCCTGGAGTCAGAGGGACACCACCACTGGACCCCAGCCTTTCCATTCTGTGTCATGCTTTACCCTGCCTTTCACCCAACAGGAGGAACCCCACATGTGCGTCCCAATTGCCCATTCAAAAACGAAGCCAAAACCAGGCCCCGTTTCGACTAACCCCCAGGCTTTTTAGGACGCCTTACAGTAGGAATGAAATGGAAGATGATTTAGACGTGTCCAGCACAGCAGGCACAGGGCTCCTCTCCTGTTCCTTAACAATCTGACTGCATGACTGCCTCTCCCACACCCCGCCCCCTTTCTCCCACCCCCATCACCCAGGTCACCCCAGCTCTGACTGCCGGGGGGGAGGCTTGTTGGGCGAATCGCGTTGCAGGGACTGTCTGCTCTTCATCTGTTGCAATGTCGCCATCATCTCAATTAGGGGCAATTGGTCATTCTTGATGACTCCTGGAGTCTTACCTGCTTTGTTTTTGATTGATCTCAGCTATCTGGGCAGCGTTGTTGTGACCAGGTCCTCTACACCGCAATAGGTAAGGGTTGGATCCATGTCTGAAAGGGGGGGGGCAGCAGGTGGGGCTTTTTATTCACCTTGTTCTTTAAAGGGGAATACGAGTTCTGTGGATCTTGGGCGTCCAAATTTCTTTCCTCTTTTTGTTTCGAGAGGGAGCCACGCATTTTACGTTCTGCAGTCTTGAGTCCCATGGGCATTCTCGCCCTGGTTTGCACATGTCAAGTTTCTAGCTGCTCCCTGTTGGGAAATCGGGGACATATAATGTGGTCAACACAACCTCATGCTTTGAAGGCTGTTTTTTTGGGGCTTTTTCCCATTGATTTGTCCATTTATTTATTTATTTTGGCCTCAGTGTGGCATAGTTTTACTGTTCGTTTGCACTATGACCATCAATGGTCGACTGAAGGTCACGGAGCCAGATGTTCAGGGTGGAATCCGTGGGCTCACCCCGGACAACGTCCCCTGTAACGCAGTCGCACGGGTGACTTTTCGAGCATGAGGCCGAGTTGCAGATCGTCCTTCGCTCTGGGTAAGTGCTCTGTCCAGGAATCACCTTAAAACACAATCACACAGTAAGGAGACGCTGAAAACGAAACGGGCGCGTCCTCCCAAATCCGAAACGAACGACACGTGCGGACTGCAGAACACACACAAAAACCCCCAACTACACCTCCCCCAACCTTCGTCCTGGGGAAAATACCACTGGCTCTGGGCACCAATGCCCTTCTGGTTTTCCGTCTTTTGCCCAGCGAGGTGCTTTGTTTTTTTTGTTTTTTTTCCGGAGTATTCCCCTTTAAAGTTCTGTTCCATGTGCAAAATTCCATGCATGCCATCGCTAAATATTGCTCTTCAGTTGAAACGGCGAACAGACACCTGATTAAATTCCTGTTACATTTGTTGTCCGAGTGCTTTGTTTTATTTTTTTTCATTATGTGACTGTTCCCAAGTAGCCATTTCCCCCTCCCGCCATCTCTCCCCCTGTCAGCATGGTGAAGCCCATTGTAGACGGTATTCATGTCTATGAACACATTTCCGATGACGCTTTGTCGCTCAGCTGTGATTTCCCCCCTCTACTAATGGCTTTTAATTTCTCTCGGCAGCGCCAGCAGATGGACGGCCTCTCCATAACGCTCTTTCCCTTGTTTTACTGTGCCTACGCCAGGGCTGTGTGTGCGTGTGCGTGTGCGGCAGAGTATGTGGGCTGCCATTTTCAGTGCCTCCATATTGTATTTGGATGGGAAGACTGCGAATACAATCCAAATGTTTGTTTAGTGTCACAAAATCTTTCTTAAAAAAAATCACTATTTTGCTACAGTATCAGCACTGCATGAGTTAGCATTATTAGCATGTAGCATCGTAGTTCGTGCCATTTTTTCCAGTAATTGCTTCAAATTTCTCTCTAAACAGACACATTTTCCAAGGTATGGCTCTTTAAAATGAATTTTTGGTCAAATTAATCAAGTTAAAATTGCCAGCTTCTATCCCTCATTGTGCTGACTATGCAGACAGTCACATACCGTAGCTGGTGAGAAAGCTACCGTCCACCTGTGTAGCTAGTATACCTCTCTTTCCACTCAAATCATTTTCTGCTCCATTTTTGTCATGCTGAACGAGCTGCCCGATTCTGACAGTGTGGATGTCTGCGACTGGTCACTCGGTAATCTGGTGCGCCTATAGCTTGGCACTGACAGCAGTAGCTTGTGAAGAATTGGGCCAAGCCATATGTGGCCAGTGTTTTACCAATAGTAGGCCATGGGGCAGCTCTTCCCCTGTATGATAGCTCTGCCTGTCTTTGTCCCCTGCGCAGAAAACGTCGAGGTTTGCCGAGTGGCCCTGCAGGGTCTGAGAGGATAGAAGCACTGAGATACCAACGAGTGAAAAAAGCCAAGAAGGTTGCAGTCAACAACAACAACTCCAAGACCAGAAGGAAAACAGGTGAGGTGTAGTAGTCGAGATCAGCGGCGTGCGACCTCGCTTCATACGGTGCCTTGTTATTGCTTTGAGGGTGAAAAACTCACGTAGTTGACGCCAGACATGAACTGTAGCTACGCTTGACTCAGGAAGGTGCTCTACAGGTCTCGCACTGTCCCATAGGTTTGACACTGGTGCAGTCAAACAGTCCATACGCAGTACTGCGCAATAGGCTTAGGCTGTCAATCTGGGCGGGGTTTCCTCTCTCAAACCCCCCCCCCAATATATTATTACGTAATAAAAATAAAATAAATGGAAAGAGCATTAATACAGTAAACCGTGATCTGTGTGTGTGTGTGTATCAGTGTGTTGGCTTGATTATGGAGTTCCCCTAGTGGACGCCCAGTGTTACTGCACTGTCATGGATAGTTAGAGTAGTTTTGCCTTCTGGAAGTACTAGTTATGTCGCTGACTGTGAATACTAGTGGTAACCAGGTGTCAGTGAGTTGGTAGAACTGAAGAGGCAGTGGCGGTGGTTCCATTGCAGGGCTCTTTACTGAAGGAGCTGCTGTAAAACTGCTCCATACAAGGTAAAGTGGTGGCGGTGGAGCAGTTAGGGAGTCGCCCCCTGTGACCTGAAGGTCGCTGGTTCAAATCCAGGACTGGTACAAGTACCACTGAGGTGCCATTAGCAAGGTACCGCCCCCAATCAACTACACTGATGGGTTAAATGCCGACGTCACACTTGGTTGCGGTGGACTGTGTGCTGTGCTGTGGTGTGTTCACAATGCCCTGCAGATTTTGCTAGCACTGTATGAGTCAGTATTAGCGTGTGGCATCATATTTTGTGCCATTTTTCAGTAATTGCATTAAGTTTCTCTCTAAACAGAGACATTATCTCGCAATATTCCAAAGTATGGCTCCCAAAAATGAATTTTTTGTCAAATAAATGCAGATGTAGCGAGTATGCAGGAAGTCACGTACTGTAGCTTGTGAGAACGCTACCGTCCACCTGTGTAGCTCTTGGGTTTTCCTCCCCCTCTCCACGCGAATCACTGTGTGTTGTGTGTGCTGTCCATCCTTGGTCCATGCTTGCTGTCCGTCCACGTCTATAACGCCTCTATTTCGCTGGATGCAGGTGTGCCGCCCTCTCAGACCCAGCAGCCCCACACCTCTCAGGTCCTCCCGCCAGAAGAAGCTCTCTACCTCCGCAAGAAGAAAAGGAAGTTGACCAGACAGGACCCGTACACCCGCTTCTCCGCTCTGCTGTACCGCCGCCCTCCGCGCGAGGACCAGAAGGCCATTTTGGCCAGCATGGACACAGCGGACCCGGACCACGCCACTCTCCTGTGAGGGCCCGCAGACCAGGCCGCGCTCTTCCCAAAGCCCCGCACTCCGTCCATCTCGGCACCTCGCCCTCAGCCACGCTCTGCATCCACACCTCACACCCCCCCAACACGCCACCACCACCACCACTCGTTTTCTTTTCTTTCCCTTCTTTTATCGCAGGTTGTTGTCGATTGGTAGTGTTCCAAGGTTTTGCTCCAGTGCAAGATTGCCTCGAATAAAGAACCTTTATTCTTTTGGGTTCCTCAGTATTTGGGTGCCCCCCCCCCTCCTCTTCCAGCAGAGGAGGCCCAGCGTTAAGGCCCACGACTCCTCACATTCCTGCGCCTCTTCCATTCTGCCAGTAGTCTCACTCTGTCTCAGCAGAACACAGGGTTCTCACACGTAGACCAAATATACCTCAGAGTCGCCCGAGACTCATCAGCTCATCACTGCTGTGCACACGAACGCTCAGTGACCTCCAGGCGCTTCATCCTAGGTGTAGGCCCCTGACGCCCTGGTCCTGGTTTGTGTTCTCCATCCGCGTGCAGTCTCGCCACCTTCGTTGGCCCAGTTTGGCGGAGGGCCTCACTTTTGTCAAAGCACAATTCATGCCTCTTTTGGTGAACAGGTGGGGGGAGGGTCTGCTTTGCCGTCGCTGGGGACGCAACGTTGAAGAGGGGTATAGAGTTCGGGATGCACACAGGTTAATCTCCACTGCAACCAGACGCTGCTAGGGCCGCACGCGTGCGTCGCGCTGCGCTTCTCTTCCCTGTTGCATTGGGGCAAAACCTCGGAAACCGCTGTGGTGTGTAACATCTTATGCTGATGCTCAGTTTGCCTCTGTTTGATGCTGTGAGCTCCGGTTTTTGGAAACGTACCATAGCAATGCCAAAAACACTACGGCTTCCAAAAACAACGCCACTGTTAAGTGTACTGTACTGTGAGAAGGACGGGATTTTGTGCCATAATATACTGTAGTATTTTTTTTCATCTACGAGACGCTCCCCTTTTAATCCAGAACAGACCGGTTTCAGGCCTTAACGCCGCGCCTGAACGCTCGTCTCCATTTCCCGGTTTTTTTTTTTTTTTAAGCATTTTTTAAACTTTTATTTCAGAGTAAACCGACTGCCTTTGTGGGCCATTTTTGTAGCCTTTTTTTTTTTTTTTTTTTTTTTTTTTGGTATCACCCTGGCTGCGAGTAGAAGCAGCACCCCAGCGCCGGTCTCCCTCCTCTGGAAAGACCTTAGGGGAAATGCCCGAGAGATGACCGGGCTTTCCCATGTGGCCAAAGTTTTTTATTGTGTATCTTCTCATCCAAGGGTGCTTCTTTTCTACCGGTTGATATGTATTCTCACTGTCAGGAAAGACATATCCGGGCTCGTGTACATTCACCTTCCGGTGACGGGGGACGTTGCCGGTGGCGGTTCGGTTCCAGATGACGTCCGAGGGCGTGGACGGTCTCCTGCCAGTCCGGCCGTCCTACTGGCAACTCAGACGTCGAGCTAGTCTGACCCGCGTCCGGGTTCCGCCAATCGATCGCGTCGGTTTATGATTCGAGCCCCTCCCGGCGGCCAATCGGTACAACACAGGCACTTTCGACAGCCTGCTTCAGGTGCTATCGAACTCCGGGAGTCTCCAGGCCGCGGTCACTCGACGTGGCGTGGTCCCGCTAAGTTGATCTTCCAGCAGACGTGGCTGCTGCTCGTCACCGTAAACGCCACAGTATTTCACGTTGTAGGATCTCAGCGTCACATGACATCTGTTGTGGATCAACCCTCCAACGTCTGCTGGTTCGTCTCGAGGGCCGTCGTTCAAATAAAGTGAAGCTTTTCCTAAAAGTTATTTTTCTTTCCAGACTTTCATACTTGACTAACATCTGGGTGCTGAATGTGATCACCGACTTGCATTTCGGGGGTTTTCTTTGGCCACGGCGAGAACGTTTCGGACGCAGGCCGGAACCTCAGGCCGGGCTCAGGAAAGGGAGCGGCCTGCTGGGAAGGTGCGGTTTTGTGTGGGTGGGGTTGCACTTGGTTTAAAAACGCCGTACCCTCTGCTGGTGTGAGACCAGCGCGGTAGACGTGTCCGTGTGTAGCCGGTCGCGCTGTTCGCCGGCTCTGGACGAGGTTTCGTTTGAGGTCGGTCCACATCATGCCACTTTTTAGGCCGCGCGAGCGGTTCCTGTTGCTCCGTTTCTGCCGACAGCAACTCGTCCAACTCAACGGCGGTTACTCGCGACGCTAGGGGGCGCTGCTGCTGCGCGGCAAGTGGCACGTTTAGATAGATGTTCACAATAGCTCACGTAGTTCGGTTCAAATGTGTGCTCATCATGTATTTACGGGCAAACTTTTTGTCAACTATGGTGCTTTGTAAAAGATATAGAACTATTTAATTACCTAAAAAAAACGAAAAATCTCTTTTTTTGGTTGTTTCTTTCTTTTTCAAAAAAGAGTAATATCAAGAGGAATATCTAAAATACTAGGAATGTACTGTACTGTATGTCAGAAGACTGTATATAATAGCATATATTGCACAATGTATGATAAAATTTGAGTAATTTTGAATAAATTGGACAATATATGCACGCGACTAAATATATTCATACGACATATTCCCATATTTTGGATTCAGTTTCTAACCGTGTGTTTGTAAATTGCTTTTTCATGAACATTTCGATGCACGAAAACATTTTTAAGCATTTCAGCAGATCCTGCATTTGAAAAAAAAAAATGGGAAGAGTTTATTCCGTTGGAATCATGTAGTGTAGTGTAGAGGCTTCCTACCGCCATTATTCTCCCTTTATTTCCAGAAACGGTCAAGCGAACCACACTCTGCGCTGTTGCGTAACAGGGTTCTACTTTATTCATGTTCCTGGGTTGCGGAGCGTGTTCTGCCTTCTGTCTAAAATCAGCAGCAAACGTCTGTTGTTCCACCAAAAAACGCTGCTTCTGCGATTCGACCTTGTGAAATGTTCTCAAGAACATTCTCCATGCGCTTTAGATGCTAGGTAGAACTTCCAGAATGTTCTGGAACTGTGAGAACTGTCCAGAAGTTTCTAGAATTGTCCAGGAATCTTTTAGAACTTTCCAGAACGTTCTGGGAGGGTCCAGAAAAGATAAAAATGCACCTGTTTTGCCGCTATAAATGTGAATCTTCTGTGCGCTGTGGTCATGGAATCAGAGTGTGAGATGAACAGAGATGTTTCTACACAGGATTTAGACACAAGCAGCTGGAATATGGCTCTTGGAACCAGGAGCACGAATTGTGGAACCTGAGCAACAGTCATGTGGAGAGCTAGCAAAGAATTTAGAGCTTTGATCACGTGAACTCCTGAGCTCACAACTCTGATTGTGGTTCAGTAGCGCTGTAGCCGTCACAGAGCGGCGATGACGCCGGTGGTTCTCGGTTCCTAAGCTGAGTAGAACTTTTAAAAAATTATTTATTGCATTGTATTGATTTTTTACACAGTTTATATCTACACAAACAACAAAAATATGACATTTTCCATCTCAGTCCATCCTTTGAGTTTGCATAATTTCGAATAAAACAAGCATCTTAGTAAAGCTGGAGTCTTTGTTTTGATTGAGCATGAGTCATTCCCCCCCCCCCCCCACTTCGTTTCCACCTCTTTTTTTGTTCCCACCCATGTGTTTCATCAGTCATTTGTGAGAACGTAGCTCAGACGCAAAGGACTTTGCTTAGAAGTTCATCGTTTAATCTCGTAGGGTTTCAGAAGCAGATCCGTCGTCCGTGCTGTGTCCAGTTTAGAGCCACACATGGGCGTTCCTTCAACAAAGAGCCCTCTGTAAAGATCTGCTCACCTCACATTAGCTCCAGTGTTCACCAGTGCCATCTACACATTTCTGAAGAGTTTTCACTGGCAGTGGAGGCCTAGTGGTGAGGACGTCGCCCTTGGGACCTGAAGGTCGCAGGTTCGAGTCCCTGGGCTCCACTGAGGTTCCCTTGAGTAAGGTACCGTCCCATTACACTGCTCCCCGGGCGCTGTTGGTAGCTGCCCGCTGCTC